>JAQHUG010000005.1:7727013-7745469 GCA_028555095.1 Dicrostonyx torquatus
AAAAAAAAAAAAAAAATTAGATGGTCCTTGTTATGACATTAGAAGATGTAATACATTTTTTTAATTTTTCCCAGCATACACTAAAGTTCTTCTGAGAATATTGCAAGTAGGAACAATTTCTTACAAATAGTTTAAGTGGTAAGGATCATCACTGTCATTTCAGATGAATTTTATTTACATTAAAAAAACAGAGCTCATAAAAAAACCAAAGGTAAAATAGAAAATTGATCTCAGTAATTTTATGAGAAGATACACTTTAAAATATAATACATATATTTGCTCTTTTTATTAATACATTTTGCTCATTGACTTTTTTAAAAAAGTTATAGCCGAAAGATACATAGTTAACATTAAGTGAGTTAAGTGTTTCGTTTTTTTGAGACAGGGTCTCTCTTCAGAGCCCTGGCTGTCCTGGAACTCACTATGTAGACCAGGCCCTCAAATTCGCAGAGATCTCCCTGCCTCTGCCTCCTAAGTGCTGGGATTAAAGGCGTGTCTCACCAAGCCCAGTGAACTCAGAATTTTGATAGTATGTGGACCCCCGGGGTGCAGGACAGCTCTCAGAGGACCCACCTTTAAAACATGCTAAGCCAGATCCACCCACTTTCACTAATCAGCAGGCTATAACTCAATCACTCAAAACCCTGATAGACAGGCCAGTGGCCAATCAGAATTCGCTGCATTCTCCAGTGGGTTACAGAAGGGTCGTTCATGTGGACCTCTGAGAAGAAGGTTGCGCTCTCCAAAGAGAACAACAAGAGACACTGTCGGAGTACCAATGACTTGTCCTGTTGTTATCCATCGAGGGTGGCTTCCTTGTGCTACTGTGTCCCTAAGGAGAAAGGTCATTTTAGGGGACAAGACAAGGCAAACCTTCAACTCGGGTCCCATGTTCACGGGCTACCTGGAGAGAACAAGTTAAAATGGGTGTCGGTCCCTCAGTGAAGCAATCTGATCCCGCTGTGAGGAAGGCTAGCCGTGTCTCTGAGACTGACTCTCATGACACGACTACATGTTTTATGAATTGTCCTAGGGAGTCTATTTATAGTCACCCCAAAGAAAGAGGGCAATGAGATCAAAGAAACGATCCCACTCCAGTCCAGTGTGTGACTCCCAGCAGCATGGGGAGGAGTTCCTTACAGAGGCACAGGCAGCTGTCATACAGGCAGCAGCAATACTGCCAGTTTCCTCCCTTCTCAGCAGTTGTGAGGGTCACGTGTGGGTAATCCCAGTGCTCTGATTGCAAGAGCGCCACAGCTCCCACAGGGCTTCACCTTCCTTGCACCCTGGGGCCTACCATTTCCCCAGCCAAGGTTTTTGCCGAGGCTGACAGTACCAAACGTGGTACCTCTTGAGGGTGGGTTTAAAGTTAATCTGAAAGTAGCTGGTTGCACCAGCTAGTCATGCCATAACTACAGCTACGGGCACATTTTGCCTGGCATGCTGACAAAGTGACATGCTTTACCTTAGCCAGGTAGGACCATTGGCAGCCATTGCCTTCCAGAAGCCTGCAGATAATTTTCTGTCACTGCTAATGGCAGCCAGTGTGTGTGTGGTGGTGGTGGTGGGTGCAGCCAGAAAGGTTTGGGGCTGATGCCACAGGCCTGACTCTCCATTGGTTACACCTAGCTGAAACAAGGACCCCAAGCAGAATGAATAATCTCTACCTCAAAACGCTTCTCTTCAGTGAGAAATGAGCACACTTGCCCACCCCTGAGTCACGCTTAGTCCTTTATACCACTCTATCTCCACATCCATTCGACACCCACTGTCCCAGAAGCCAAGGCATACTTGACCTCAGATCCACCCAACTCCAAATATTCTGTACCTTGTAAGAGATCAACAAGTCCACAATGCAGTATGAGGTCATCAGTCACCCTGCCTGGTCTTCACCTGTAGGCAGCCTTGGCCATCCTCTAGGGAAGCTGCTAGAACCATTCCAAGCCCATGAAGTCTCCCTTCCTCTAAAATAGTGGGCTCAGTGAGATCGCTCGAACCCTTTCCACCCTTTGATGGCCTGTGTAGCTGTAGCTGTAACCTGTGGGAACACAGAATCTCTTTTGTGACCTTTGCCCTGGGAACTCCAGCTTGACACAAATCTTGCCATGTGTGCCTCCGAGCGACCCTGACAGGCTCCGGTATTACCTTTTATCATTCCCCATTGGTTGTTCTAGCACAGTGCTTCTCAATCTTCCTAATGCTGCAACTCTTTAAGACAGTTCCTCATGTTGTAGTGATCTCCAACCATAAAATTATTTTCATTGCGATTTCATAACTGTAATTCTGCTACTGTTATGAATCATAATGTAAATAAATATCAGATACACGGAATAGCTGATGTGTGACTGACTCCTGTGGTAGGATTGTGACCTCGCGACCCACAGGTTGAGTCCTTTCCAAGCTTGCTGTTTGCATGCTACTCTAAGTCACTCCAGACCCTCCAACACTTGTAAAACTCATGAACCGCCATGGGGCTAAGTCAAGCCACCATTTCTGAGATCAGCTATTAACTGGTTGTGTGGATCCAAGGGTTCATCAGGGTGTGGGACTTTAGTGCAGAAACACCAGTGCCCTAGCACAGGAGAAGGGGTGACCTTAACTATCCATTCTGTGCCCTCTGATCCTGACCCCTCCTAGACCTACATTAGCCAGGTGTGAGGTAACTGCTGCTCCCAGCCTTTAGCTAGCTTGTGACTGATGACTGCCCTCAGGGGATACAACCCCCACAGAGAGAGGGAAGAAAAGAAGTTGGGCAGGGGAGTAGAAGCGGGGTGGTTACAGAAGAAGGCTTTGTGACTTGCATTATAAAGAGTGTTACCAGCAGAGGCTGAGTCAGATAATTGTCATTGTGCCCATAACTAAATGATGGTATGACCTGGGATTATAATGACTGAAGTGTGTAAATGTCCCCAAGGCACTCCCAACTCTCACCTCCTTCCCTCTGTCCCTTTCTGAGGTCTGGTCCCAAACTTAATTACTGTACTATGAATTAAACATGCAAGAGCTGCTGGGCCCCACAAGTCTGCCTTTCTTCCCCCACACACGTCTTGCCTGACATACTGTTCAGCTCTACTGGGGACAGTGCCCATCTGGGAACCTTAAGCATCCATAGTGCTATGTGGCAACAGGTCTCATACCATAGAGCTTGCTCAAGGGACTGCCCTGGGCTCATCCCCTCAGTTTTCCCAGCCAAGCACTTGAGGGGGGTTCCAGAGAACACTCGTGAGGCACACATTCCTGGTCTTCTAGTTCGTGTAGAAGTTTTTTGTGTTCGGTTTTGTTGTTGTTGCTGTTTCTGGTTTTAATTTGGAGTTGGGGAGGATGCTGAGGCTCTCTATTCTAGAAAAGGGGAAGGAAATATTGTAGGCCTGAGAGCAATTGCCTTTGGGTGGAGCATGCTGCCTAATTAAAGGATGAAAGGATGTTCCCTGGAGCTAGCCCATAAGATGTCCTGACTGTCAGCTAGGAGGCTCTTGCCAGGCTTGTGCAGAAACCAAGTTGTCATTTTTCCTGGAACTCCTATTGATTTCCTGGAGGGCAGCACAGCCTGGTGGGTAAACATATCTGGGGGCGGGGGTGGGCAGACCCCTTAGTACGTGTTGATAACACACTAAGAATGGACAGCCTAGTGTCTAAGCAAACTGTTGGTTGTGGAAAGGCCAGATACACTACTGCGGGTATGTTCCGGCTTCACTACTGAGGGTGCACTCTGGCCACACTGCTGCAGGTGTGCCCTTTAGAACTGCTGTGAGGCACAGAGACCAGGGATGTTCGTGTGTCTAGCTGTGGTTGTTGGGTTGGCTGGTTGGAAAACTGCACGGATGGATGGATGGATGGATGGATGGATGGATGGATGGATGGATGGATGGATGGATGGGCAGACAGACGTACAGACAGATGGGTGGACAGACGGATGGATCATTGATTGTTTTTGTTGTTGTGAGACAGGGTCCATGACATACTCTAGGCTGGCTTCCAATGCTCCTTTCCTACCTGTCTCCCGGTACTGAGATTAAGGTGCACACCGCCACACCCAACCCACTTCTGGTCTCAGCCCTCCTAGGGCTCTGAACATTTCATTAGTTGCTGTGCACCTGTGCATCCTGTGGGCATCTGGAATTCTGAACTGAGATGGAAGTGCTTAGCCCCACACTCCCCGCGCTCCTCCCACACTCCTTTATGTCTCAGAGCCTGCTGCAGATGATGATGCACATGCATTTGCTCTGGGCCCCCAAAGAAACATTTGCTATCTGCAAAACCAAATGGCAGAAGTGCAGCTGAGCCTGTGGCCTGATGGGAGCTAAGGAGTTATAGGTGTAGGGTTTCTAGGCAGGGTGTCAACAATAAGATGAATTCCAAGCCTCAAACTGCCTGCAGCCCTACCAGGTTGAGAGACACATGGCATGACTGCGGCAAAGCAGAGGAACACAGCCCTGATGACTTAGTAGAAGGAGGAAGAGGCCACAGCCACAGGAGGAATGTCAAGGGCCAGCCTCAACTGGATTCACAAGTTCCAGGGTAGCAGAATGAAGATTAGAATTATTAAGAAAAGAGGACAGAGATAAGAGAGAAATAAGAGCCAGAACACATAACAGCATCGGGAGGGAAATTCAGTGAACAATGAGCTGCCCCTTTATTTTCCACGTCTTCTCATACCCCACTCCAAAATGGGAGGGGGAGCAGCAGACTTCATTAAAGAGCATCTCTGACCTTTGGTCAAGTTGGAGCCGATACACCTCTGCACTCAATATACTAATTAGCCACTCTAGGTCAGGACCTCTTGTTTTGTAGCCACTTGTCAACAATTTTGAAAGAGCAAAACAAGCTCACACTCTCTGACCTCTAGTAAAGGTGGAACAGACTCACATCTGTGGGCTCTGGCAGAGGAGGGCATATTCTAGGAGCCAGGAAAGGTCAGCATGCTTCTCTGGAGTGTGGCACAGCTTTGACTTTGGCCCAGAGAGACCCGGTTGGACTTACAACAGATACAACTCTAAAATAATTATGTTTGCTTAATTAAATCGATGATGATGATGATGTGCAGCAGTAATGAAGGGGCTCAGCTGGCAGAAGACTTCGTGGAAGACGGGATTCCTGAGAGGAGGAACAGATGTGACAACCTGGAGAGTCCTGGTTACCTGGGGTTCGTCTCTCCACCGCCACATGCCCTGATCTCTCTGTTCACTGTGTGCTGCCCTTGCCCTCTGGAATCGTGGCTGTCTTTCTGTGTAGACAAGACTGGCTTCAAACTTGCAGCAATCCTCCTGCCTCTGCCTCCCCCTCTGCACCATCACACAAGGCCAGGTTAACAGATTACAGAATGAAGTAGGTGAAATTACCTTAGAAGTACAGAAAATTACAAAGGTGGTCTTATGGCTTTATTATGCAGATGGTCAAATACAAACATGTTGACAATGAAGTACCTGGAATGTCCTGCCCCCCCCCCAGTAGTCCTCATGTCTTCCTCCCCACTCTGCATCACAGAGTCATACATTACCCAGACACATAATAAATCTGTGGAGAAGCAGACATGCCCAACCTCCAGGGACGCAGAATGATTTCTGCTGCAATCATCAAACTCTGACCTTTCTGGTTTCTGTATTTTTATTTTTGTTTCAAGTCTAGGCCTCAAGACAGTTCTCTCCCATCTTGCCCCATTCATAACAGTTGAGAAAGACAAAAGACCCATGTCTATGAGTGAAATTGGCAGCGTATGTATCCAACCTTCTCTGAAGAACCCTGGAAGCCCCTGCTGACTCAGCTTTTGTCCCTCCTGAGTTCTTCCTCTAGATCCTTCTTGGCAGCTCGGGGCAGGTCCCTTGCCCGGGACTATGTACACAGATCTCAATACAGAGGGGCAGTTTGACCTCTGGGCTCTTCCACCACGAGCTGGCGCTGTTTGTGCTCATGTAAAAACTGTCCACTGACCCCAGTGTGCAGAGGGAGCGAGGACCTGTAGTATCCTCTCTAGGCTCCATTCTCTCAGACCCCCACAATAAGAGGGTAACCAACACCAGCACATAACTGATTATCGACAGGCCTTATTGTTATGGCTTAGATAAAACCCTGCAGTTCCCCAAGGGGTGCAGCAGCAGGTCTCAAGGGCCATCAGGTCCCAGGCAGGGAGCCATGCAGCAAGTGAGAGACAGAGATGGATAGGCGCACCATGCAGAGAAAGTGGGTATTTATTTAGCGGGTTATGGAAGGGAAAGGGAAAGGGGCAAAGGAGAGGATGGGGAAGAGCAAAGAGAGAAAGAGAAACTGGAAGGGGAAGTGGGGGAGGAGAGGAAAAGAGAAGCTACCTCTTTGGGAGAGAGATGGAAAAGGAACTCAAACTGGATGGAAGGAAGATCTGCTTGCCTTGGAGGAGGATGGGGGAGGGAATGGGCGGGGCTTGTCTCTTAAAGGGACAGGGCAGACCATTACACTTAACATAGTTAACATTCTCAAAAACCAATTAACAAAAGCAAAATCAAGCTCACACCAGTAAAAGAGCAGGCTGTCAGTGGAAAAGTACCAACTATCCCTCAGGCATCTCTGGTAACACCAAAAATCACTGTAGCCTTAAGAGGGCATATCAGGCAAGATGTGATCATAAAACCTTCAGCAAATTCAACTTTGTAAAACATCTCCAAGTAGACAGGACAAAGTAAGAAATCTACCCTTGAACAAAGATGTTTATTGTAGTCACTCCCTGTACTAAAAAGATGTTCAGCACAACCATGTTGACTAAGGACTGTCTCACAAGCCACAGCGTGCAAACACATGGACATTTAGGGTGGCTGTTCTAAGCAGTCCACCTCAGCATTGCTGGCATTTGGAGACCAGTTCCTTAGCCATGAGGATGAGGCTGGCTGTGCCCTGTAGGCTAGAGTTCAGCCCTGCCGGTAGCACCCCTCCCAGCCATGACAGTCAAAGCATCTCCAGGCATGGCTCCTCTGACTTTGTAGGTGGAAGGGCAAATTACCCTGATTGAGACCAACTAGTACAAACGACAAACAGATGTCAACTCTCCACAGGGCTGGGTAGAAGACAGTAAGTGATAAGGGCTAGGAGACCCAGTGTGTGCCTTTCTACAGGAGGCAGGTACTCAACTAGAAAACCCAAAAGATATCCTGATTTTGTTGTGGGGTGTGTATCTACATATGTGTATGATGTATGTCCATGTGTGTGCAGGTATGTGTGCCTATGCATGTGCCTAGAGGTCAGAGAGGGAGGTTGGGTGTCCTCTTTCATTCTCTGTCTGGACAAACACCCTTGAGACAGGGTCTGTCACTGAATGAGGAGCCAGGCTGGAGGCTAGCACACCCAGGAACCCTCCTGTCTCCACCCTGCAGCCCTGATGTTATAAACATACATGGTGACACCCAGATTTTTATGTGGGTCCTGGGGATTTGCACTCAAGTACAAACACTCTTACTGGCTAAGCCGCCTCCCAGTCCCTTGCTTTTTTTTTTCTTTTTTAATTTAGCAGCTGGTTCAGAGTTAATGATGTCTGATCCTTACACAGGAGCAGATGTCCACAGGGCTTCGGCAAAGGGGCAAATGGGAAACACCACAGGCTCTGCCGTCCTAAGTCTCTGCCAGTTACTGAAGTTGCTTTTGGGCAGAAAGGAGAGCAGTCACAGATAATATATAAATGAGGCATAGTTAGCCCCTCCTCCACTAAACTTCATTTGCAAGCCCTTAAGGTTGAAACGTTGGGCATTTCTTTTGGATGGTCTGTTCTTGGGTGGTGCTCAGATAATCTCAGTTTGTGGTTCTTCCTGCAACCGGGTATTGCTTCAGGGTAAACTACTGAGACACAGGCTTCCATTAAACTTATCGATGGCTGAGTCCTACTCTGGCAGGTGATAATGGTTGGAAGTAAAGAAGTTCCTTTGGGTGATCTGCTTCTTTTTAGCTTAGCATGGGTGGCTCCTACATTGGCTGGCTCATCCTTTTTCTTTGACAGTAAAGAGAGAAAACACAGACAGCCTTCTTTACCCACAGAGGCAACCCCCAGGATGCTAAGAGTGGATGCCTGTGGTGACTGGATTCAGGAGAGACATCCATCATGGCCTCTGAGTCTGCATCCTGTGATTCCACCTGGAGAACGCAGTGTGAAAAGAAAACCAACTGTCCCTAGAGCTGGCTCTACTGGGACCACTCCAAAGCCCACCTGGAAAAACACAGGGCCTTCAACAATCCTACCCACCAAGGGCAACGAAGGTAAATCTGGGGTGTGGCACAAGGAGGCCTAGAGGGAGAGAAAGAACTGAAAAGAAGTGGAGAGAGCTCCTGAAAAGACAGATGGGAAAGGCAAACCGAAGGCAAACCAGGAAGGCTAAAATGAAACAGTGAAGGGGGCAGGACAGCTGGTGCAAAAGACAACCCAGGATGCCTCTGGCATTTGTGATGCCAGGGTACCAGAGGTAGGCAGGGGGCATTGTGTGTGTGTGTGTGTGTGTGTGTGTGTGTGTGTGAGATTATCCCTCCCCAGGTCAGGATGGAAGGCTGAGTTGAGCCTCCCCAGTCAGGGATTCCTGGGAGAGGCTCTGATCTCTGCAGAGCTACACAGCAGGGAGGGAACCAGCTTGGGGCAGCCTAGGATCAAATGTCCCTTTGGTTAAATCACTTCCCAGGCTTGAGAGCAAAACAAGGGATAGAAGGATGATCTCCAAAGTGAGAGTTGGGTCCCCTCATGTCCCTTCCTGGTCCCCTGATCTATAAAGAGTCACTGTATAAACTAGGGACAAACAGCGGAGCTGGGGAGGACTGCAGCCACTGAGACACACTTTTTAAATGGTCTGTGGAGGGAGGGAGGCTTCGGGAAGCAGCCTCAACTTCCTGTGCTCACAGTAAGATTGCAGCCAAGTGACTGATGACCCAAAAGGACAAATGCATGAATCCTGATCAAACCATGTCTGGACAAACACACGACTCTAGAAGACTTCGAGTGCAGCCATGCAGGTGCCAGCCTCTTGAACATCCTCAGAACCAGTACCAGGGAGGACTGGGGAGGTCAAGTCTTGACAGGAACATTGGTCCGTTGTTATCTCGAAATGCCAGGGTCTTGAGTTAGAGATGAATTCTAGTGAGAGGAAAGTAAAGCGATGCATTTGCACACCTGAATGGTGGCTTATGAAATTTATGTCTGTAATCCAAGCACCGCCTACTCAAACTCTCCTAGAGAAAAGTACCACCAGGTTTCCTGGCTGCTCATCCCTCTGCACCTACTTCCCCGCCCACTGTGATCTCATCAGGTTTCCTGTGACCTGGCCCAATGTGCACAGCTGCACAGTTCCCCAGGCCCAAGCATATAAACCCTTGACTCCCACTGGTCGTAAGCTCTGTACTTGGCTATAGCAAAGGGGCAGAGGTCTCAGGACACAGCAGTAAAGTTGCTGAGCACAGCGTGCTCCCATGCCCTGATTGTATGTGGCTGGGAGAGCCCTTTTCCGGTCTGCTCAGTAAGCATTCCTGGGCTCCACGCCAGTGTGAGGGGCAGTGTCTCTGAACAACAGCCACTGCAATGTTTGGTGCCTTCTTCTACCAGATATAGCAAGACAGAAGAGCAGCATGAGCTGAGAAATGGCCAACAGCGCTGCATACCTGCTACCTAGTCCACGGTCCAGGCCAGTGTCTTTCTGGAGTGTGTCCCATTTCCTGATTTACCAGCAGTCGATGTAAAATAAACTTGGGGCAGATTGGATGTGGAGAGCACTTGCCTGACATAAACAAGACCCCGCTATTTTCAACCCTTAGTGTTGCAAAAATAAAAAACTAAATATAAATTGGTGGTGAAGAGCCCCAGGAAGGGCATTGAGGAAGACCCTTGAGATGGAGCAAGGGCTGAGGAGCCTGGCAAACCATTAGGAAGCCACTTTCTGGCCTCTGCACCAGAAAGAGAGATCTTCAGGGACAGGGTGAGGAAGGGTAGAGATCAGGTTCCCACCAGAATCGAGTACCAACCAAAAAACTGTCCTGGAGCCCTGAGGGCAGCTTCAGCAATGGCCGGGGTAACTTGGTCCTTTAGGTTCCGAAACCGGGTCCTTCTCTCGAAGTCATCATCTCAAAGGGCCTGGGGAAAGTTCTTGGAAGAAAGTGACTTGCTTTTCCTTGTAAAGCACTTCCTTCTTCCTAGAACAAGTTGACATCTGTGTCACCATGTTCCAAGAAATTTAGCAGCAAAATGAATGGGGAGGGGCCAAAGAAGGCTTCTGGAAGTCTCCGTGTCTTTGCTAGGGAAGGGACCTACGCAGTCTGCGAGGGCTCACTCCACAGCGGCACTTAGATTTCTCTCTTGGTGTGCTCTGGGATATTCCCGTGCACAAGAAACTCCCTGGTGGTCACTGAATTTTTCAGATATGGATTCGGAGGTCGCTCCTCACTGAGAGGCTCTGGTTCTGGACTCTGACCGGAAGACAAAAGTTGCTCATTGAATTCTGTGTATATCTCTTCTGTCATTTCCAAACACTGGTTATGGGTGGCTCCAGGAAAAACCTCGGTTGCAGGAGGCTCCTTAAAGCTTTCCCCCAGGGGACAGTCAGGCCTAGACGGAGAGGTCACATACTCATTTGCCTCTCCTCCCAGAATGTTCTCCTGACCTTTCCTAGCTTCCTCTGTGGAAAGGACTTCCAGGAAGTTTTCAAAGTTTACCACCAATTTGTCAATGAGGTCGGCGGGGACAGAGCATGGTTTTAGGATCCTGTCTTCTGTGTTCCCAGGGTTTTCAGACTCCTTCGGACTGGACTTCCTCTACAGAAAGAAAAGGGGACAGACACCCCAGGAGTCATGTAAGGAATACAAATGGCAGAGCTGAATCAATAGATTTGGGACACAGACACCCTGCCCCATGTACAGCCCCCACATCTCTCACTGGTCCAGATGGTGACCAGCCACTTCCTCAGGAGCTTGTCAGTAGTGCTCTGTTCCTGAGGAGCAGCACCCCAGGGCCCACACTCCTTCTAGAGAGTTCAAGTCTCTCTTCCACAGCATATTTGCAAAGCTCCAGGTGAGGTGGGAACCCTTAGGGAAAAACCATAAAGGTAGACACCACCAGGAAATCTAAGGCCACCTCACAACAGGGCAGGGCCTCTGCCATCCTGTCTCCTGCTGGCCTGTGCCTGGCAGGCAGTTTAGAATCAACTAGTGCATGCTGATGAGGCCTGACCTGCACACTTTGCAGAGTGCACTTCATTAACTTAATAAACAGGAGAGCCAATATATAGCATAATAAACAGGAGGCCAATATATAGCACAAGAAAAGGAGGGAACAGAAATAGTTCATTACAAAAATGCCCCTTTAAAAAGTTGAAAAAAAAGACTAACATTTTAAATTCTTGCATCAAGAAAAACCTATGAAAGGACATTCAATAATAAGGATTTAAGAGCTATAGTTCACTGGGCTGATTTACTCTTAAGGGGGAAATTATAACTTAGACATTTTTTCAAGTTTCCTATTTAAAAATATACTTAAAAGGTGAATTTCTACTTGGAAAACTATATCAGGAAACTCTACTGCAAATTAACTAATATTTGACTCTAACTCTCACCATTGGAACGATGTCCTTGGATTACCACTCTCCCCAGCATCCTGTGTCTCTGAATGGCCTCTAGATTAATTTGTTCTTGGTTGCTTTTTAAATGACCACAGAGTTGACAGTCAGACCCTCTTGCTCCCCCCATCACAGAGTCAAGACTGTTAAACAGTCCCTCCTCCGTGGCATCCTTCAGGATTGGGAACACCTCAGGCCCTGGTGATGCTCTTTTCTCTAGCCCCGAGGGCAGGATGAAAGTCATGGCAGGAAGGCTAATTCCAGCTGCCCTTTCAGCTGTATCTTGGGTCTTTCAAACTTCAGTTCTTTCTCAATGAACCCTGAAGAAAGCCTCTCCCATGCCCATCCACCCGCTCCACCTCCCCCAGCCAGCCTACAGTTTCCTAGACAAAACCCAGCAACGTGTACCTTGAAATCATCTCCGATCCATGTGGCTAAACTACTTTCAGCAGGGTTGGGAACATCAGGACAACACAGACGAGTCAAGCGGCTATTAAAAGATGAGATTTTAGAAGAGGAGGTAAGCTCGAGGCGTGGTCCATGTGTAGTGTGTGGCTGAGCTAAGGGCAAGGCTTACTAAAGGCAACTGTGTGGCTCCCTGTTCAAGAAGAGTATTGGTATTTGAATTAGAATGTCCCTCACAGGCTCCTATGTTTGAATACCTGGACCCCAGTTGGTAGAACTGTTTGACCTTGTAAGAGGAGGTGTGGCACTGGGGGCAGGCCTTGAGGTTTCAGAGGCCCACCCATCTCTGTCTCATAGGGCTGTGTCTTGAGATGTGAGCACTCAGATCCTGCTCCATTCAGCCTCCTGCCACGCTCCCTACTATAAACATCATGGACTCTAACCCTCTGAAAGTGGAAGTCTCAAATAAAAACTTTATAAGCTGCCTTGATACAGTGTCTTATCATAGCAATAGAAAATGAAAGACAGATGGTAACTGTATAGCTCCCTATTCAATTAGTGCAGGCTTCCACACTCTTGCCTGGCAGGAAATATGAAGCAGTTGTCTATGGATACCATAAAAGGAGATGTAAGCTTCCCCCATGTAATTATGCCCTTACCTTCCTTTCTCCATCACCCCTGCATCCCTACCCCTGTCCTGATGATGGAACCTGAATTACAGCCACTCTTGGCAAATATATTCTTGGGAGCATTTAATATACTAACCACCCACACTTCTACATGGTGGCCCCAAAGGATGTTCCCAACTTCAGCACCAGCATCACCAACTAATCAAAATCCAGATTCCTAGTCTTATCCCATAACTCTGAGTCAGATGCCTTTGGGGCAGGACCTGATTTTGGCATGTGCCAAGATTAAAGATGGTTACTCAAGAGCATGGTGTACAAAAATCTGTGCTGTGACTTGGCTGCACCATACTTTTGGTAATTGACATTGACATGAGCTTAATCACGAATGAATCACAG
Organism: Dicrostonyx torquatus; assembly: GCA_028555095.1. Lineage (NCBI taxonomy): Eukaryota > Metazoa > Chordata > Mammalia > Rodentia > Cricetidae > Dicrostonyx > Dicrostonyx torquatus. Next base: position 7,739,984 of record JAQHUG010000005.1, read on the forward strand.
CTTCTGGGCAGAGAAAGCTCACAGGGGCCTGTGTAGAGTGCTCTACCAAAGAGAAACTGGGGCAGCATAAGGCTCACTGCAGGGAGTAATACAAGACAAACATTTGCTAAAGACAACCATTTCCCCCACACTGGCAAGAGCAGGCAGGACAAACGTGCCTGCAGCCAGCCCTCCAACTCTGCACCACAAAGAACAGATCTGTGTTCCCACCCAGCTGGCTAATGCCCTGATCCCAGGGGTCAGTCTCCTCTCCACGCTAGCCTCAGGTGATAGACAGATCACTATCAATTAGAAACTCACTTTGGCTTTTTGAAAACAGAAGTCACCGTAAAGATGCTAAGGAAAAGAAGGCCTCCTCCAACCAGAGATGTCAGGAGGATAATTTCAAAGATACCTTTGAAACAAAGAGAACAAAATACCATTGTCAATATAGTTCCCCGATTCATTGACAAAAATCAAATAATAACTTTTTCTTTTAGCCTCAGTAACATTTCTCATTAATATTCTTCTACTTGAATTCAATTTCTTTCTATTAAAACCATTGGAATTTTGGTTCCCCATCTAGCTGTCTTTCCCCCATGTGGTATGATAGATATTGATATTTTTTCTTTCATATTAGTATAGATCACTTATACAGAATAATGGGCTTCGTTATGACATCTTCAAACATTACACATTATATACTGATAGATATGTTCAGCAGGGCTATCTTCCAATTTTATTGATTCGGTCAGTACTTACTGAGCATAACTATTGGACAGACATCATTCTGAGAAATAAAACAAATAAGAAAGCAAGAAATACCAGATCTTTACTCACTGGTTCTTATATGCTGGGGTAGAAAAACACACACAGTAAAACTCTGACACTTAATCTAACTATTGATTTGCCTGGACTGGGGGATGCCTACAGAACAGTAAAAAGCATGCTTCTGTGTCTCTGCAAGGGTGTGATCAGAGGACTGACCCTGGAGAGCAGCTTAGGGGAAGAAAGACCCACCATGAGAGTCAGCAGTACCAACATTCAGGGGCCCGGATAGGATAAAAGTGGAAAAAGAGAAAGCCAGTCAGCAAGCGCAAGTTCCCTTCTTCCTGAGCATGAATGTTGATTGCTAGCGCCATTATCCATGGATTTCAACTTCAGCTTAGCCAGTCTTTGGACATGGACTCACACTAGCAGCTCTCCAGAGAGCTTCCAGGCCACCAGCTTTAGACAAGGACTGCATGATTAGCCCAGCTCTTATCCTAAAGACTCTTAACTTCTAAGACTGAGCAGTTCCCAGAGTCTCTGTTTTGGCAGCACGCTGATGGCCACTGTAGGAAAGCCTAGACTCCAGTTACATAAACCATATCAGTTTTGTTCTTCTGGAGAATCTAAAACAGAATAACCAAGTAGAGTAACTAGGGTAAGGTGGAGGGAGGTTAACAACTTAATTTTGCATTTATGTATGTACCATTTATTTAATTTTTTAGATAGGGTCTGTCTCATTGTGTAGCCCAAACTGGCCTGAACTGACCGTGTAGACTGATCCAGTCTTATACTTCCTGTCTTCCTGCCTCTACCTCTTGTGCACTGAGGCTGGCTTACAGCACCATGCCTGGTTAAGTATGCTCACGAGAAAGAGCTGCCCTGCACCATTACAGAGAAAAGCACTCCAGGAGATGCACAAGCCTCGGAGAAGGAGCAAGTTAGAGAAACAGAGGCAGGGAGTGAAAGAAAATGAGGCAAGGGGCAGGCAGTGGCCAGTAGGCTTTCCACAGGGAATCTAGAACTTGAAACTGTGACCGCTGTGTCTGAGTGTCTTATAGAGGGCTGAGAAACAGTTAAGAACACTAGCTGCTCTTGCAGAGGACCCAGGGCCAGCTCTCAACACCCACATGGCTGCTCACAACCGCCTGTAACTCCAGTTCCGGGTGATGCGAACCCTCTTCTGTATGCGGTTCACATAAGTTCACGCAGCTACTTCACACATTTTCAAAGAAAAAAAAAAGGTGGGGTGAACAGAAGCAGAGAGGTCTGTAAGCTAAGCTATAAACCAAAGAGGGAAATCCTAGGCTCTGACACAGGATCTTGTTTTCAATTTGATTCTGGGAGAAAATACCATGAGCTGCCACAACTTGTATCCAGTGCTCTGAAAATACAGCATGATTTTTTAAAAGAATTTTTCAAAGGCAGTGTCAAAGAGAATTCCAAGATGGCATTGCTAGTCCACGGAGGAGAACATGCTTTCTGTGTAAAGGCAGATGCTTTGCTCATAGTTCCCAGAGGCACAGTCTACTTTATTCTTTTGGAGTATGAATAACTAAAGGATTTTGAGATGCACAAGAAGACTCTTTTTTTTGGCTTATAATAGTTATTGCAAAACCTAACAGTGTCAGTCGTGTTTTGTTTTTCCCGTTTTTTTGAAACAGGATCCTCCTGTGTAGCCCTGGCTATCCTGGAACGTGCTCTGTAGACCAGGCTTTTCCCTTCTTCCTTCATCTAGTACACATTCACTGCCTTCCTACTAAATATCTTCCTGAGCCAACCACCATATGAAGCACTACATTTTACATTGCTTGTTAATATATCAAGGTCTTCCTGCTCTCCATGTTTTCAATGTAAAAGCTGGTAAGCTGAACACACACACACATCTTTTTGCTCAAAAAAAAAAAAAAACCCCACAGATGGTGACATTGAGTCTCTTCCTGTTCACCGGTGACCTCTGATTGGCCAGATTTTTCTTCCAAGGTTCTGTTGCACAACTCCTGACATTTAGAAACTAGCGAGCGTGAGGTGGGATGACAGCCTGTCATGAAACTACTCATGGCTGATTGCTCCCCCAAAGGTTATTGGGGGTCTCCTATCAGGAAGGAGGAGCAAAGGGAGCAGTCTGTCTTGCTCAGCTCTCAGTGCGCCTGCTCCTCTGCAGCTCCTTAGTGTTCATCTTTCAGGGAGGTGGCTGACCCAGAGAGAGTGCAAGGCTTCACACTCTGCTGCATCCTGCTGGCTTCCCTGCTCTTGACAAATGGCATCTCCAACCCAATGGAAACTCCACGAGGAGGCCTGAAGCTGGTACTCACTGATTGACGAGGTCCTGAAGTTTATTGTTTTCCCACTGGTCCCCCCAGCAACAGTGTTGGCCATAACCCATATGGTATAAGAGGTCCTTCGTGTCAAAGACTCCAGGCCATACTGCAGGACTTGTGAGTTAACTGTCTCGGCTGAAGGGAGAAACAGGAGCTGAACAGTTCAACAAGCCAAACTGAAAGTATGCATTAGTGCTGACCCTCAAAGCCCTGGCCTGCAAGTCTAGCCAACCCTCTCTCAACTTTTGCTTAATACAAGTCCATCGAGATGGATCAAAGACCTAAATATAAGAGCTAAAAGTATAAAACTCTTTAAAAGCCAAAATAAATAAATCACAACTTTGAATTGTGAATGGTACCCAAAGCATGAGCAACTACATAACACAATAGTAATCTGAACTTCATTAAAATTAAAATGCTTTTGTCTATCAAAAGACAGTATAAGACTGAAATAACTATGTACAAAACGGAAGAAAACATTTGTAAGCTATATATTTGATAAGGAGCTTGTACTCACAATACAAAGAACTCATAACTCAAAACCACAAGGACAACCCAATGTTAAAATGGATGAAGAAGTTAAGAGCATATTTCTCTGAAGAAGATGGACAAGCACAGAGGGCTACTCCATATCCTTAGGAACTAGAGAAAAATACTTTTCTAAATGAGATACCTGAGAAACCACACGCTGTAAGATTTATTTATTTTATTTTATAGTGAATTCAGAGCCTCATGTATTCTAGGTAAGTGCTTGGACTCTGTGCTGCCCCCTCAGCCCCTACTACTACCTTGAAATAATCTGAGCAGGCAACCAATAGACACAGTCTGGTAGTTTCCAGAGGCTGGGGGGAGGGGAATGGGGAGCCACTGATTAAAGAATACAGAGCTCTCATAGGGAGAGGAAACAGGGAAAGGCGATGGCCACACAATACGATAAATGTTCTTAAGATCTAAAAATGTTTAGTGTTAATTTTTACATTATGTATACCCTACCATAACAAAATCAAATTTAACCTAAATGAGAATCCAAACATAGCCCAGAGCTTATGGTGCCAGGAGATACTGTAAACTTAAAACGAAGCACCCAGGATATTGGGCAGTAGAGCTCTGCAGCCACCAGACAAAGTCTGTCCCCACACATGAACCCACTCCTTAAGCTGGGTAGATCCCGCTAGGAATAATAGTCGTCAAAGTCTGAGGGGGTGGGTCCATGACTGAGCAGGAGAAATCACTTCAGCGCCTCCCATTCCCCTTTAGGACGCTTGCCTACATTCTCCTTTAAACTTTTTTCAACTATTTAATGAGGTGGTGCTCTTGACTTTATGTTCAGAGAGGTACAAAGAGGCTAGGTATTTGTGTAAGGTACAGATCATAGCCCTGGAAGTCACCCCTGTGTCAGATCTAGTCACATCATCTGGGAGAGGGGCCTATTGAGTTTGCTCAACTTGAGCACACTTACAGAATTCTTTTTCACCTTCAGCTTGGCAAAATATGGTGTAGTTATTGATAAATCCCTTTCTTCTACTCTTGGGAATCTCTTCCCACACGACTGTGGCTGTCTTCAGACCGATGTTCTCCACCCTGGTCCTAGGACCTTCTGATGGAGCTTCAGAGGACAGGGAGTTAAAAAAAAAAAACAAACAACAAAGGCTGAACCACACCCAAGAAGATCCGCCCCATCCAGAGTTGCTACCATTGTTCAAGGAAGACCTAAAATGCTGGGGATGGACTAAGGTGAATGCATCAACTCATTTGTACAGGTTGTTTGTTTTGTTTTGTGTCAGGCCTAGTATGTAAGACAACAAGGACTTTCAAAGCCTCAAGAAAATGTGCTTTCTTATAGGTCTCCCATTCCAATGATCACCCAGCTTTCATTTCTATATGTAAAACATAGCTATGGTCAGCTGAAGACTAACCTCCCTGGCCAAGCTTTATACACCAGGAGACAGTTTCCAGCGTTGAAGCTAGAAGATGCTAACTTTCAAAAAGATGAAATACAGCCTAAGTAATATGCAGGAAAGCCCATGCTCATTGTTTCTTAAAAGTCATCCAGGAGGCTGCAAGACAGCAGCCCAGTTGCTAAAGCGCTTGGCATGCAAACCTGAGGTCCATGTGAAAAGCTGGCCATGGTGACCTAGCTTGTAATATCGGAACTGAAGAGATAGAGACAGGCAGATCTCTGGGGATTGCTGGTAAGCCAGCCTAGACTGATGGGGAAGCCCCGGGTCCCAGCGAGACAGTCTCAAAAAATCAAGAAGGTGGATGGCTCCTGAGGAATGGCAAGTGAGATTTGACATCTGGCCTCCACACATGTGCACCAAAACACACAAGGCCAGCATGCACACACTCACAGAGGACCACTTTCAACATGCACACACTCACAGAGGCTCACTTTCAACATGCACACACTCACAGAGG
>JAQHUG010000005.1:7750815-7796117 GCA_028555095.1 Dicrostonyx torquatus
CATGCACACACTCACAGAGGACCACTTTAGCATGCACACACTCACAGAGGATCACTTTCAACATGCACACACTCACAGAGGATTACTTTCAACGTGTATCTGATGAACTTGATGGGCTTCCTGGAGTGATCTTACTTAACGTTAACTTTGGTTCCAACTCTAGTTGCTGCTGTGTTGTGCCGTTAGGCAAGGAGTTTCACCTCTATGAACCTCAATTTCCCCTTTGTAAAGTGGGAAGTGACCAGCTTTGTTGAACTCTTTATTTATATCTGCCCACCTTTGAAACCTAGTGACTCTGTAACTGTCAAACACACACATTTGAAAGGGAAGATTAAGCTGTGGTAGAAATGGACCTCATGACAACCCAGCATCTGAATTCACAAAAGTGGGCCCCCGCCAAGGTTGAGCTACACATACCTCCTTCTTTGGCATAAGCTTGGATGGTATATGGCTGTCCCACTTCTTGTCCCAGCAGTGGATACACTGATATATTATAGCACAAGAAAGGCTTTAATTTATCTTGAGGTAAGAGGGGAGGGAGAGAGAGAGAAAAAACTGCATAAGTACACATAATGGCAGAATAGAGGAAATGAAGGACCTATGCCCTGCAGAAGGCATTCTGTTTCTAGGTAAGATGGTCTCTACCATCTCTTCTTGTTCTAAAATGTTCTAACTCCCAGAACTAAAGTGAGGACGGTTCTAATAAAATTTATAGCTCCATCATGATCAGGGAGAGAAGCCAATCCTTCCTCCGCCATTGTTGATTGTATCATATGATTCGGGCACATGCTGAATAAAATTTAACCCTTCTGACAACAGTATATACAAAAAATACCCTGAATTCTAGCTCTTCTACCAGCCTGTGTTCCTTTATATGGCCTTTTGTTTGTTTTTGGAGACAAATTATCATGATATAGCCCAGGATAGTCTTAAACTCAAGATCCTCCACTTTATCCAGCCTCCTCCAGAGGGTCGGGGCTATAAATACATGCCACCATGCCTGGCTAGCATATCTCTTAATGTAGATGCCATTAAGTACCTGGAAACAACCAACGTGCGGAGACATCACAGGCAAAGCTTAACTTAAGTCTTACATGGGGAGTGAACTTTCTTGAAATAAAGTCGGTTTACTCTGTCACAGAGGAAGGGGCCTAACTCTTAAATGGGCCACTAAGAATGGAGCTTCTGAGGTAGGACAAATGGTACCCAAAGTCTGGTGACACCCCGAGGATAACTGGTCCTCTCCTCAAGTAAAGGTGAAGATTGTGGGTTTTTGGGGCATGGCAGGTGCACTACATTGCTGAGCTCACAGCGGCTGTGGGCACTGTGCACATGCTCAAACCAGTCAACATTCCAGCATGAAGTGGGCAGGAGCACAGGAGCCCCACCCCAGCTGAGGCACGATCATGGACAGTTGATTACGGATAGTGGGGGGAGAGTCAGCTCTCTTTAAGGGTGTGTACCCCACTCTGCAGTAGGTCACCCACTATCCAGTGGGTGGCCACACACCTATGCTTATATGGACAGCACTGATTAGATTCAGTCGGTCATTAAAAAATAAAAGGAAAAAGGGAGGAACAGAAAGTTGGGAGGGGTATGGAGAAAATGGGGAGTGGATCTGGGAGAAGTCAGAGGGAGGAGTTAGCAGAGATATGGGCAAAATGCATTGCATGTTCACATGAAATTATCAGACTCAATTACAATATTGTTTTAAAAGCCTTCCTTGTCTATGTTAAATTATAATTAGTACTGACAGGGTGGCTAGCAAACACTATTATTCCTTGTGTCTCTACTGACATGTATGGAGAAGGTTGTGCTTACTTCCCACCTGGGGACAGGCTTTCTGTGCCAGCTTCACCCGGGACATGCCGAGAACCATGACAGTTACTCCAGTAACTGTCCAGTGCTGTCCCTCACGTTACAGCTTTAAAGAGAATTTAAAAGTTGATTTCAATGAAACCGAATCCCACATCAAGGGAGTCTGCAGGGTCTACCTTGCTTGATGGTCCAGTTTGTGATCTGAGACACGGACTCCCAGGAAAGGGCAGAGAACTCCGACTGTGCAGTTTCTGGGAGCCACTCCACCATCCAAGAGTCCACCTCGGGAATGGAGCTCTCCCACTCCACCACCAGCAGAGGCTCAGCGAGGCGGGCCTGCATGTCTCTGATGCACTGGATGGCTGAGGAGAAAGGAAAGGACTAATTCACAGCTGCCACACTCAGTCCAAATGTACCAGCCCCACCGGCAACCCTCATTGTCAGACTGTAAGATCTCCACTGTATCATCGCTTGCCACTTTATTCTCATCCTTCTCCCTTTTCTTTACCAGATATCTCCAATTATGAAATGACTTCTTGATCTGCTCTTACTTAACTCCCCCGAAACTAACTGCTTTCCAGAAACAGACCTCACTAGTGAGCTAGAACGCGAAAGGACTTATGTCCCATGCCAGTCAAAACCTCTCCCAGCAGGAGTGGGAACCTATTCTCATCTCTAAAAGTTCATGGGTTCCCAAACTGGCTCTGGATTTGAGATTCCAATTACTACTCCTGGACACAAGCCAGGTAATTTGTCAACTTCAAAAGGTGGATCTGGGAAAAGTAAGGCTTGAGGATGAGGCAGGGGCAGAGCCTGGGAGAGAAGCGCAGGGCCTGGACATCATTGCCCCCTCTTCCGCAGGACTCCTGACTCTTCTCCCTTGCCTCCTCTTGCCTCCCTCTACTTCCCCTTCCTGCCCCTGTGCACATCTCTTATGAGTCGATGAGTATCCTCCAAAATGATATCCCCAGTGCTACAGAAAACGACCTTATATAAAGGTGGGACCACTGTAGATGTGGTGTGGATTGGGGGGGACCCTGTGTTCTATGTAACTGATGTCCTTATGAGAAAGGGATAATTAGGGAGGGCAAGGCCAGGAAGATGGCTCAGTCAGTAAAGTGCTTAAGACACAAGCACAAGGAACTGAATTTGATCTCCACATAAAACACTGAGTTCAGTAGACTGAGGAGACAGAGACAGGAGAATTCCTGAAGCTACTTGGTTAGCTGGTCTACCTAAGCTGGTGACCTCCCAGATCAGTGACTGAAATGTGTCTGGGATGACCTAGCAGTAAAGAGAACTTATTCTTGCCGAAGACTAGAATTGGGTTCCCAGCCCCCACATTGGATGCTCACAAGTACTGTCAGCTCAGGGGGATCCAATGCCTCTGGTCCCCAGGGGTCCCTACACTCACATACACACACCCACATACAGGCACACATGTAGACACATGATTAAAAATAATACATCTAGGAGGATGTGGTGGTGCATGACTTTAACCCCAGCACTTTGGAGCTAGAGGCATGAGGATCTCCTTCGAGGCCAGTTTGCCCACATAACCAGTTTCAATATAGCTAGGGTGACACAGAGAGACCCTGTCTCCAAACACACACACACACACACACACACACACACACACACACACACAAGATCTTAAAAAATACAGTGGAGAGATTGGGGCTGGAGAGATGGCTCAGTGATTAAGAGCAATGGCTGTTCCTCCAGAGGCCCTGGGTTCAATTACCAGCACCCATCTGGCAGCTCACAACTGTCTGTACTCAAGTTTCAGTGGATCTGATTCCCTCACAAAGACATGTAAGTCAAACACCAATGAGTATAAAAATTTTTAAAATTAGAAAATAAAAAATAAAATGGAGAGCTATTAAAGAAGACAACTGGTGTCTACCTCTGGCCTCCACTTACGTATACAAATTAACATGCACAGAAACACATTCAAGAGAAAAGGAAAGAAAAGGAAAGGAAAGGAAGGAAAAGAAAGGGAAGAAGAAAAGGAAATAGCTATTGGAGCTGCCCCAAGCCAGAGCCTAGGGCCACAAGAAGCATGGAAGGACTAAGGAGGGTCTAGGGACTCTGCAGGGGAGCACAGTCCAGTCCACAACTTGCTTTTTATACCTCTAGCCTCCCTAACTAATGTGTTCCTCTTGTTTTAAGCTGCCCAGTTGGCAATCAGACAACAACAAGGTAGTACCTTGGCTTAATTAGCATTTTCCCTGCCTGCCTATGTCTTCCACTTCCTCCTCTGGTCTCCTGGAGGCACTTTCGTAACAAATGAAATCCTGCCCTGACGATGAGCTCGGCTTCCAAACCTCACACTCTTCCTGCTCACCAATCCTGGAGCTCAGAAGAGCAGGAGAGCTAGGTCTAACGTGCCAGGTATGAGGCTAGGAGAAGATCATGAGGAGGCTGGAAAGGAGTCCAGAAACTATGAGTCAGTCATGCAAGAGGGGAGGCCTGGCCTCATTAGGGAGCACTAAGAGACAAGTTTCTAAATCCTCCTATAGAATAAACACTAATCACTGCTCCTTCCGTTCCTCATGAAGAGGAACCTGCTCCCGATATAAAACATTCTCAAGAGTAAGAGGAAAACAAGATTAGCCCTGAAAGCAGGGAAAGGTTGGACTGCGAGCATCATTGGTATCTTATGACAGATCACCCCGGATCTAGGAAATACCATTCTCAGGATCACTTCCCCTTTGCCAGCTGAGATTCATCACCAATTCTCCATGATGCTGTTCCCACTGTCCCGCAGGCTAATTCACCATAAGTGGCTTTTCTTTTCCACATCCAGTACCAGACCACTGCTGCCCGTGACCAAAGACACATAAAATTCAGAAAGTTAAGTAGAGGGACCCTGAAAGGTTATCTCTGCCAAACCTTTATTCTAAAGATGAGAACATAGGGCCCACAGAGGCACATAACCATCTTGGCTCGTACAGCATCTGTGACCAGAATCCCAAAGTCACTTATGAACACGAATTTCAGCAGTTTAGTTCATGGAGACAGGCTGGAATCGCACTGGAAAAACCGTGCACAAACTGCAAAACTGTCCTGGATCTTTTCATCATGTAGAAGACAGATCTAACAGCATCTACATCGTGGGTCATTTCATGGCTGAGATAGCCTGTACTATCCCATCACAGCACCTGACACAGCTTAATACACAACATGCACTGATAATATTAATGCAATGATAGTTAAGCATCAAAATATTATTACATAACTCTTTCCTAGCTGATTTTATTTTATTAAACAAAATTTTGTAGAGTCTTAGTTTTCTGTGATAAATTATGATAAACACTGAAAGAGCAGCCAGAGGTATAATGAATGTTATCTTTTCCTGTGTCTCCATTAATATGCACGGATAAAGCCTTTGACACACATGGGTACTGCACCAAATATCTGCTGTTGTCAGTGGTCACTGATACTCAAAAAGGATGACTTACGCTTTCCTAGTTGTCTATGACAACATTCTGCAAACTTCTTCTATAAGAGCTAGACAGTAGGGCTGGAGAGATGGCTCAGTGGTTAAGAGCACTGGCTGCTCTTCCAGAGGTCCTGAGTTCAATTCCCAGCAACCACATGGTGACTCACAAACATCTGTAATGAGATCTGATGCCCTCTTCTGCCGTACGTGCATACATAGAGGCAGAATGTTGTATGCATAATAAATAAATAAATAAAAAGAGCCAGACAGTAAGCATTTTAGTGTTCACAGGCTACATAACACAGTCACCTATTACACAATGGTTGTATGAAGAAGCCACGGAGAATATGTAAAGGTGAATATTGGCAATATTTCAAAAACTTCATTTGCAGAAAATAAAAATGTACCAGGACAGATTACCAATACTTTGTCTAGGACCATTATAGGCAGTAGTTTCAATACAAAAAAAAATTTAAAAGCCCTCAGTGAATTTAGCATAACTTTAGTTAAAGTGCATTTTATAGTATTTTTAAGTTGACAACCCTTATCTAACAGAAATGCAATTAACCAGAACTTTATTAAGAACGATGGTAGTGGGCTAGAGATATCACCCAGTAGTTCAGTGGTAGACAACTTTGCTGCATTGCACCCACAGTGCTGGGTTTAATCCCCAGCACTGGAGAGGGAGGAAATGAGACAGAGACACGGAGACAAGAGAGAACGACAATGAGACCAGAGATGAACTCAGTCGGTAGAGTGCTTGAGACCCTGGTTCAACCCTCAGCACAGCGTGTACCTGGTTTGGTAGTACACTTGGGAAGAAGGAACATGGGAGTCAGAAACTCAAGGTCATCCTCAGCTTTGTGAATCTGAGGAAAACCCAGATACATGAGACCCTGCCTCAAAGCAAAGATGGTAGTGATCAGGGCTGGACAACATTCCCAGAGAGGATCTCACTCCCTCCTCACAACAGTTTTGTAGCGTGGTTGTATTATGAAAGCCTTCCAGTTTACACCCATCCTGAAGAGGTTAGCTAGCTTTCCCAGTGCTAGTGGTGCTTTGTGGAAGAGCAAAGATTTGAAGCCAGGGCTGCTGGACTCCAAGGACAATGCGTCCATCGTCAGTTCTCTCTTGCTTCCCGTTACAGAGCCTCGGTAGGAACTGGCAGAACCTCCATTTAACAAAGAATACATATTTCAATCACATATCATTTGTTGAAAATATCACTAGACTCCTAGACAAAGATGTTAAGGGCCAGCTGGGCATGGTGGTGCAGATCTTTAATCCCAGCACTCAGCAGGCAGAGGCTGAGGGATCTCTGAGCTCGAGGCCAGCCTAGTCTACAGAGGGAGTTCCAGGATAGCCAGTGCTGTTCCACAGAGACACCCTGTCTCAATACTATTAAACGGTGACTCAAAACACAAAATTATGAGTTTCCCAGAATTCTAAAATGAAGGCAGAAGAGGATAAAGTTTAAGAAGAGAAGGGGGAAGAGTGGGCAGAGAAGTCTAGAGCTAGTTGTACAAATGTCTGAGCCAGGCTGGGCTAAGCAAACAGAGGTAACAATTAGAGAGAACAGTTCTTAGATGTCTATGCCAGCTGCTATGTTGTTTGGTGTGTCAGAAATTATATTTTTAAAAAAGAAACAAGCAAACAGAACCTGGCAAATTAACAAACAAAACCCTGCCCTCTGGGTCCACTCTCAAGAGTAGCAGGGCAACACAAACTGAACTCATGGGGGGAGGGAGAAACAGAAGAAGAAAACTCTAATTTGGGGGGGAGAGGTGAGGAGGCTGAGGGAAGAGGGTGGATCTAGAAAGAGGTAGGAGAAGATGAATGTGGCCAAAATACATCATATGACATTCTCTAGAATTAATAAAAATATTATTTTTAAAAAAATTACTGCCCTCATGGGGTATGTATTCTCTTGAAAGAAAAAATGTTGGGAGGGAGGGAGAGAGAGGGGAGGGGAGTGAAGAAGAGAGGGAGGGAAAGAGAGAGAGAGAGATAGGAAGTAGAAACCTGAGGAGGAGGGCAAGTTTGAAATATAAATCCCAAAGTGAGGATGCTGAGGAGAAAGCTCAGCAGGTGTTTTCTGTACAAACGTGAGGGGCTGGGTTTGGGTCCCAAGTATCCATCTAAAAGCCAGGCATGGCAGAGCAGGTCTGCACTCGCAGCATGGCGGAAGCCAGGAGGGAGTTTCCTGTTGGGTCATCAGTCACTAGGTGAGTTCTGTGTCCACTGAGGGATCCTGTTCTAAACAGTAGCGGGCAGAGTGGTGGAGGAAGGTATCAACCTCTGGCCTCCACAGTGACGTGCGCTCGTTCACTCACGCTCGCTCGTACACACGTACACACACACATGCACCCATGCAAACATGAAATGCAGAGCTCACTCCCTCACACACAATATCCACCACGGCTTTTTATTCCAAGACATAGAAAATAAGGCTTTGCTGCTTTGCCTGGGTTTGGTAAAATGTTCAGAACTACTTCATCAACAGCGTAACTGCCAGACATGGTGGCTAGTATCAGCAACACCGCCCCTCATGAGGCTGAAGCAGGATGGTCTAAGTTAGGGGCCAGCTACAGAGTGAGGTCTTGTCTCAAAAGAATTTAACCCAATTTACTGGCAAGTTTATATACACATATAAGCAGTTTTCCTAGCTGGGCCATCAAATGGAAGGGGAAAGAGAAAAAACAGGAGAGTGAGCACTAAACCATAGCTGGGCAGAAACATCTGGGAAGAAGAGAGTTCAGGAGAGCACACAGACATTGAGGACATAGGCCTCAACTACGACTATTTTCTTTTCTGCGGCTCAACCCATCACCCAACCACTTGGACCAGAACCAACAAAAGTGGCATGCAGAGCTTCCAGGCGCTGACTGTGCTGTGATTCAGTCTCTAAATACATAGCCCGGGCTTTGCTCCGAAGGAACTGTGTTTTGGGGTTGAAGGTCTTACTGGTTGTCAGCAGATTCTGTTTCCCCACAACAACCTAAAGAGCCCTTGCTCCCCCAACCCTTCAATTTGATTCAGGAGGAACAACTACCCCGAGAACACAGACTGCTCTTTCTTCAACCAGATGGAACTAGACGCTCAAGAAAGGGGTACTTACTCTCCTCATGAGCAGCTGGGATCCTCAGGACAGCCTCTTGAGACTTCCCAAGAAAATTAAAAGAAGTCACAGACACACAGTATGTCTGGCCTGTCAGAAGCAGTTCATACTGCTGGTTAGTAACATTGTTTATCTCTGTGAGGTTGGTGCTGTTTTCTGCGAAGTACTGTATGTTGTAGCCAAGTGTTCTCTCCAGGATGGGGGCTCCTTTTGCCTTCTGTAGCCAAACAAAAGAAAGGAGATTGTCGTAACCAGAAAGAGAAAAGCATGGGGTCAGTGATAAACGGAGCGATAGCATGTTAGCCATCAGACGCTAAGTTATAACATTTGCTGTGTGGTCATGTTAATCCTTCAAGTGCCAGAAGAGATGATTTACCAAATGGTACCTGCATACCAACTCTTAACATGAGTCCAGTTTCATGGGTCCAGACTGGGACTAGCAAGTCACGTCCACTTCCTTCTGCATCCTTCATTCTGTCATGTCCAGGCAGAGGTATAAAAGCTAAAAAGTCAAGGCCTTCCCTTCTGGGCCAAAATCAAGTTCAGAAGTCATCAAAGGTGAGTGGGTAGCTATGCCTTTATCTTTTATTCTCACAGCGTCCCCCTCTAAAGAGGGAAGACAGCTGTCCTGGACCAGAGATCCAGCTAGGTAATCAAGCCAAAATACTCAGGGCTTCCCTGCCAGTCCCCTTGGCAGGAAGCCCGAAGTGCAAGCCCATAAACTGTGATTCAGATTCCTATCTGTAGTCTTAAACTTGGAGCCACTGACCAGATGTTTTGCCTGCAAGTAAACATATGGAATATTTCCCGGGAATTATAAGGATTCCGAGTTTTTCCAGTATTCGTTACTGATTGCAAAACATCATGGAGCAGAATGAGAGGACCTGTGGTCAGAAAGAGTTTTAATTCACTTTGACCCAGCATCATCACAGTCCAGGAATTCCCTTTCATTGACCACAGCAATGAAAGACCAGCTAGAACCTCTAATGACAAGGGTTCCCCTGCCTCCCAAAACAATGCCTTATCTTTCTTTCCCCTTTAGCCTTTGCCAATCTTATAAAATTTGCTGGGTTTTATTTTCTGTTCATTTTCAGTGCTAGGAATCCCACCCGCAGCCTTACCCACACTAGCCAAACACCCCACCTCTGAGCCCATCGTACTCACTACTTCAGTGTGTCCAGGTCAGCGATTTCCAGCACAATCCTAGAATCTCACCACCTTTACCACTATCAGACTTGCGAGTCTTTTAGTGAATGCTTTGCTAAGTAAGTTGAATTCTTAGAAAACCCTCTTCTACTGAGGCATAGGAAGAGGAGGCAGGTGGGAAAGCCTGGTCACTTCCTTCCCAGGCTGGCCTCTTGCCTCCTACCTACCACAGTATAGCTAAGACCTTGCAAGGTTCATCCTTCACTTTCCTGCCCCAAGACAGAGTGTGAACAGAGCCATCTCTTTCCACATCTTGCCATATCTGAGGTCCGTATCAACAGCTTCTCAACATTGGCTGTGCTCTCCTATGCCCCTGCCTCTGCCACCTATGGGTGTCCCAAGGACATAAACAAAAGCAGTGTCAAGCCTGCAGCAATTGGTTTTGGATGTCACTCAGCCAGCTGGGGTGATGTCTCCATTTAAAAAGCTTTAAGCTGACAAGCTTCAGCAAATGGATCACTTCTTAGTAGCCCTGGAGACACATTGACTTTCCCTCCTCACCATCTCTTGTTCCCTTCAACCTCTCATTTCTTTCTTTTCTGCTTTCCTCAGCTTTTCTTCTACCTGCCTCCTTCTTTCCTGTTTACCTCTTTGTTCTCCTTTCTGTCCCTTCCCCTCCTCTTTTCTTCTTAGTTCCTCCATCCCCATCTTCCCTGTATCACCTACCATCTTTTTTTCCTCAGGTCCAGGTTTTCATCCTAGAAAGGATCATGTGACTGTTCTTCTGCCTTTGCACACCACACTACTTTAGCACTTAAAGGAACACACATATCAAATATGTTGGCAATATCAGATGACATGATGCCCAGTGACCTGACCCCTGTTGATGCCCTTCTTGGGCATAAGGATGAGGTTGCAAAATCTTGCACTATATTCTAGGGGATGGCAGCCCTGGGGTAGCTTCCTCAGAAAGACCACAGTGCATCCTGTAGTTGCACTTTGGAATTGCCCCAATTGTAATGATTCAGCTCAAAGAAAGTATCCCATGTCTGTGATGTGTACTTGGGCTAGCTACAGGGTAACTGATGGGGAGCTTCTGACCTGCACAGCTGTGAGCTCTGGGGCAGCACAAGGACCTATAGGACGGGGATGTTAGGGTAAAACATCGAGAATCACAGGGTTTTAAGGGGAGGAGGCTAAAGGGTTTTTGTTTTGTTTTCCGTTTTTTTTTGTTTGTGTTTGGAGATGGTGTTTCTCTTTGTAGCTCCGACTATCCTGGAACTCGCTTTGTGCACTGGTGTAGGAGGGTTCTTCTGTATTTGTGTTGCTTTCATTGGTTAATAAAGAAGCTGCCTTGGGGGCTGGAGAGATGGCTCCATGGTTAAGAGCATTGCCTGCTCTTCCAAAGGTCCTGAGTTCAATTCCCGGCAACCACATGGTGGCTCACAACCATCTGTAATGAGATCTGCAGGCCCTCTTCTGGTGTGCAGACATACACACAGACAGAATATTGTATACACAATAAATAAATAAATATTTTTTTAAAAAAGAAGCTGCCTTGGCCTTTTGATAGGGCAGGACTTAGATAGGCGGGGAAAAGAGAACAGGATGCTGGGAAGAAGACTGAGTCAGGGAGAGAGCCGCCATGAAGCCACCAGGGTCAGACATGCTGAATCTTCCCGGTAAGCCCACTACCTCGTGGTGACTTACAGACTATTAAAAATGGTTAATGTAAGAGTTAGCCAACAAGAGGCTCGTCATAATGGGCCAGGTAGTAATTAAATTTATATAATTTTCGTGTGGTTATTTCAAATGTAAGCTAGCCTGGTGGCTGGGAGCCGGGTGAGACAAAGGACTCACACTCCTATCAGGTCTGGGAACACGGCCCGCTAGCCTCTTACTACAGTGCACCGCTGGCCTTGAACTCACAGAGATCCACCTGCCTCTGCCTCCTGAGAGCTGGGGTTAAAGATGTGCGCTACCACCAAAGGCTTTTAACCAGGGAGTTAAGTATGGTGAAAGAAGATCACCTTCCACAGCAATACCACTTTCCTCATTCCGTCCATGCCTGTCGGGCCCACAACTCTCCACAGGTCCGGGATGTGAGGAACTGGAAAGAACAAGAGGGACTGTGTAACTGACAGAAGGGGTTTGTAGCAGCGGATATTCCCTGGACCACTGGGAACCCTGCCCTTGGCAAGGAGGGGACAAACAAGGCAGAGAGGAGGGAGTCAGCCTTGTAATGCCCAACAAGGTCTTCATTCTGTGGTTAAGGGCTGGAATCAATATGTTCCATTGGGATTCACCTGGTCCCCTAAAGCTGGGTGGAAATGCATTCTGTCCTCTGAAATTTGACACCTGTGTACATTAATACAATAGCCCTTCCATCTGCAATCAAACACATACTAGTAGACCTGCCAATGACCAACAGTGACAGTGGCTAACTTCTAGCAAGTACTACTGCACTTAACATCTCATCTGGGTGAGCACATGTAATCCCTACAGCCCATCACTGTGGGGATTTGACATTATCATCCTCGTAGAGAAATAAAGGAATTGTCAAATTATACAAGCTTTTAAATAACACAGCCAGGATTTAAATCCTGGATATGCACCATATGAATAGATATTTAAACAGAACTTTTCAGATCAATAGGTAGATAGTCCTAATAATCAATAGGTTGAAAGAAAAAGGCAGCACCTCAATTTGGCTTAGAACTTTTCAGATAAGTATAAGGTTTGAGGAGATATGAATTAGACAACTAGAATTCCATTATGAAATAGGGAATAAATGATTTGTGAATTGGAAAACAAGAACTTAGGAATTTCTGGGGTTGAAGTCACACAAGCATCTAGCCCTCTCAGACCCTGAAAAAGAATGAAGAAAAACAAAAGCCAAAAAAAAAAAAATGCTCCACTCAGAGCCAAAGTTCTCTAGGGGCGGTTTGTAAGTGTTGATCTGGTTAAGTCAGCGAATGACACCCAGCTGAACTAATAAGCAGAAGAAATAATAACTTATCATGCTGACAGCAGAAAAAGTTGAGGACATGACATGAGGACATGCTGGACCGAGAAGCAGGATAAGCTTTTTTTTTTTTTTTTAAAAAAAAAGAATTGTTAGAATGAGCCATGAGATCACCGTGAAAGAAGAAGGATGGCGACAGCAAGGAGAATTGGACAAGCCACAACCACGCTCCAGGTGCTATCTCATCACCGAATTGCCTGGTGAAGGGTGTAGCTGAGGAAGATGACAGTTGGGGCAATGAACATGAGGTTCATTTTGATGTACTTACAGGAAGAGCTCGGCTCAGCCCTGACTATTCAGCACCACCTGGGCATTTCTTAGCACACATTTTATGTGATGTTTTATACCTATAGTTATGACAGATGCATACAATTTTAATCAAAAATTGACTTCTTTAATATAGCCATTGCTATGTGCTAGACCTGGTCCTAACACTCAAGCATGTGGTTTTGAATTTTTTGTGGTCTCTTTCCCACATTACCTGAGCATGGCATGTAAGAACTGAATCTTAGATGAGATGGGCACAATTCCCCATGCATGAAGCTACATCCATGAAGAGAAGGTTACAGACTAAGCCTGAACCCCTTTCATGAGGAATGCAAATTCAGAAGGTATCATGTGAGTTCCAGAATCCAACCAAAAGGCAGAATATGACAAATATTTGATAGTTCCAAGCCTGTCTCATGGAAATTTAAGCAGGATCAGGAAGAAAAAAAAATCCTGGGTCATGAGTACAGAAGTTGTTCCAGAGTCCAGTGTGTGAACTGACTTTCTCTTGCTGTCATTAAAAATGTGACCTATTTTCTTGTATTATCACTACAGTCATATACTTAATTAAAAACTTAATGACTATTTTAAAGGTTTAAGATGTATAGCTTCAATTTATCATAGGATGTCTTCAGAGGAAATCATATCACTTTTAGTGTGTAAGATCTCCCAAGAGGGGTTGGAGAGATGGCCCAGTGGTTAAGAGCACTGGCTGCTATTCCAGAGGTCTGGAGTTCAATTCCCAGCAACTACATGGTGGTTCACAATCATCTATAGTGGGATCTGATGCCTTCTTCTGGCATAAAGGTGAGCATGCATATACATAAAGAAAACAAATATTTTTTTTTATAAAAAAAATCTCCTAAAGAGTATGACAGATGAGATCCTATTTCTCTGGGAACATAGGTTGCTATAGTAACTAAGTCATCTGAGGAGCACAGCTCACTCCCAGAGGCTCAGCAGATACTATTAGTGCTTATGAAGAAAGGGCCTGCAGATACTCTAGGACTTGCTTTTCTCAAGATGAATCCGAAGCATGGCACGTGTCAAAACCCACCAAGGATAGATCCAGGAAGCCCACACCAGAATAAGCAGATGAGGGACAGTAGAGCGGCTTGCCTTCCTCCATAGTCACTCCAGTTTTTTCTTCGCTCCAGCTGCTCCAAAATCTTGACTCATTGGTCCGGAATCGTAGAGCTATGACATATTCCGTGAAAACCTGAAGCCCCGTGAGGTTGTAGACCTTGTTCCGATCCTCAAAACTGACCTCTTTCTGAAAGACAGAATGGACTCTAAGCAGAAATGGAGACAGCATGTACTATTTTACTGTGTCTTGCTTCAGCCTCTGTGCTTTCTTGCTAGGACAATTTGTACCTATGTAAATGTGGCTCATGCCCGGATCACTGTCATGCTCTCTATTTCCTTTTTGGAAATTCGTGGGACAGAGAGTTAGTGTCCACTGCCTTTGGAGGTTAAAACTGAGCTTCACGACCTGGGGCCACCCAGTCTTTGGCTTAAATGCTGAGGTGACTCTGACACCAGAAATTCAGCCTCACAGAACTTGGGAAGGGGAAGGAAGACTTAAGTGACATCAGGATTAACCTATATATCATAGTCAAGTGACCTTGGACAGCCTTCATGTCTATAATCAGCAAAGGACAGACTCTTTCACTTTCAGATGCTTTCTCTTTAGCCAATCTTCTATTTCTGGCCATCGCTCTCTGGGTGGCCATTTAAGCTGCTAACAGTCATGGCAGCCTGGATGTATAAGCTCCACTCTCTTGGGAAGACAAGAGGTTACGTCCATTCCCTTCTCTCAGTGTCAATCTCTCATTAGTCAAATGAGAACACTGCTTCATTGAAGCGCTGAAGTTCCTGGATCTAGTCCCCTAGGAGAGACAAAAACCTTAGCTTTTGGTTTTTAACCAAGTCACAGTTTCAACAATAAAACCGGTTAGCTATTGTTTATAAAAACCTATCTTGAATTGATTAACACATTGCATTTACAATGTGTTAGTGTGTGCACAGCATAGTCCCATGATACTCTGCAGGAGAAGGCTGTCCGCCATTTCTTACACACAAGTGACAGCTATGAAAGCAAATATGGAATTATGGGTCCTGGGCTGGGGTTCCAGAAAATTGGGCAAAGGGATCAAGTGAGTGTCCCAGGTCCAAAGGGACACTCTAACACCAGTGCTAGTAAGATGGGGATGGAGCAAGGAATTAGAACCCAGAGACCATGATAGTTTTGCTGCCAAATACCAGCTCCCATTAGAGTCTCTTCCAAACAACCCAGGGAGAGTCAGTGGTCACAGACTAATGTTTGGGGAAGCAAAACTTGGGACCCATTGTTAATGTATAAGATCCAGCTGGAGCAGGACTGCAATTATTAGGAGGGCTCATTGATACGATGATGGTCGGGTTGGGCTTAGCTGATCAGGAACTAGAGACTGGCTTGGGTTCCAAAGTTGAGAAGAGAGAGAAGGCGTTGACTGTACAGTCAACTTTGCTTCATACCCTCCAGAAGAACAGGAAGGAAGCCATCTTACCTTGGGGTTAGGAAAGAAGACAAAGGTAACCACAGAAGTAGGTGGTCTTCCACAAGGGTAGAGGAAAAGTGATGGAAGACAAGGGTTAGAAGTAGATTATATTTGTTCCTTTGGGTTATATACAGCTGACTAATTTTTCAGATGGATAGAATTCCCAGTTTGTTTTTCTCAATGAATCCTATCCCAGAAGCTGTATTGACCTCAGGCTCCATAGAAGAAATTACATGCGCGTTTACTAAGACATATAAATTTGCTATGATGTGAATTGCTTAGCTCATACAGTCTTCTAAACAACACACTGCCAGGCCTATCTATACAGGCTCTAGGGAAGGGCCGTAGGCCTGGCTTAGAGAGGAAGATGGAAGGAATAGCCAACATCATCTCTTTGAACACAAGACAGATAACATTTAACTAACTTGCTTCTCTAAAAGATTTCCAGGCCCTAGGATATAATAAACAGAGTACATATGAGCTTCCACAAGGGAAAAGGCCCATGACAGCTGCCTAGATATGTTAAAAACATAGGCTGAATGTCATGTGACTAGATACAATCACAGAGGTCTGGAAAATAAATGACAACCAAAGAAAGAAGAATCACTGTCCCTGAGGGTCTGCTGGCTTGCCACAGGGCTCTGAATCAGTCACCACTTTTATGAATGATAAAGTTATAGAAGTTATCAAATCTGAAGGTCTTAAACATCAGAAAGCAAAATGTTAATGGTAAGTTTGGGGTAGCAGAATAAAGATTCTAAATAGGCTGAAATGGTGGATGAGACTACCATGAAGAATCCAATGATAATTAAAAAACACTTGAATTTTGGTTAAGATGCAATAAATTATGAGATAGTGAAATGTGTTTTCCTGGCAAGCCTTATGAGGAAAATGGTCTTTGAGATTTAGTTGGCTTATTGCTGGTTACTGACTGTTTTACTAGCCTGAGGGATCACCAAAACAGAAAAATGATACCATTTTCACCTATGCTGAAGGACATGGGGGCATGCATTCTCAGCTTTGAGGTAAAAAGATTTAAGACACAAAGAACATTAAACATAAAACAAAAGGCCTATGAAAGTATTTAATTCTGGCCTTCGGAGTTTATCATTCCTAGAGCTAAGATAGCAAAATGTACATATAAATAAAAGTTATTCAATAGAATACATGAAGAATGTCCACAAGTCAATCAAAAACTCAAAACAGGAAACAATTCAGGGAAAATATGCAAAGGCTTAATTTCTCTGAAGAAGAACTCTAAACAGCCAATGAACCGTGAAAAGTTTGGTGCAGTCTCAGGAAAAGTCAAGTAACTGTTAGTTACAGCGATAGTGCCCTTGTGTTCGGGCAGTGGAAATGTATGCACTGCAGCATTATACAACATGAGTGTAGCTTAACGGTAAATAATAAAAGATCAAAGCTGAGAGAAGTATAAAATGGACTATGAGCACAGCCCTCAGGAGGCTGAGGTACAGGATCATTGTGACTCCTGCTTGGGCTACAAAATGAGACCCCTGCCTCAAAAAGTTGAGAGGAAGTAAGGGAAGGAGAGCAGGTCAAAGGGCAAGTAGGAGGGACTGGACACCGGTGGGAGGGCAAACAAAACACATGGACTCCGTGTCACTCCTCTTCTGTTTCTGTTGGATAACTGTCTCCTAGGTGATGCTTTTCAAGAATCCAGGCAAACAAACAAACAAAAGGCAGAGAGGTGATCATTGTGAAGAAGTAGTCAACTCTAAGGCAGTGGCTATCAATCTTCCTAATAAAACACTTTAATACAGTTCCTCATGTTTGGTGACCCTCAATCATAAAATGATTTCATTGGTACTTCGTAATTGTAATTTTGCTATTGTTATGAATCATAATGTAAATATCTGATATGCGATCCCTGTGAAAGGGTTGTTTGACTCCCAAAGGGGTCATGATCCACATGTTGAGAACCTCTGCTCTAAGGGCAGGTGGCCATCAGGAATGGGTGAGGAGAAAGATCTGGCAGACTGCAGATGCTCTGTTCCTGATTTGGGTGGGTCTTACATGAATGCTGACTTAATAACAATTTCTTAGATGCAATGTATATTTTACTCACTTTAAATGTGCTATATATTTCATAAAAGATTAAAAAATTTTCAAGCGGCCAAATTGTAGTTTCTGGTGGCCAACACTGCTGTACACAAACCAGGGTATACTATAAAAGCAAATTTCTAATTATTTAGAATACAAAACGCATATGGTGGAATATGCTTCCAAGCTAAAATGACAAATGGAAGATGGAGAAGTAGACTAGCACAATAGTCTCTATTATTTTTTTCCTGCTTTCCATGTAAAAAGTAAAAAACACAATTCCAGATGAACAAAGCTGCCACTGAAGTCTTTCCTTGGGTCTCTAGCAGAAATACTGTAATGGTGGAGCTTACCCAGCGGGTACTGTTCACAGCCCTGAACCGAAGGGTGCATCTTAGAGGATAGATACGAATCCTCTCACGGGGTTTCCACCGTATCTGGAACATTTGACGCGAAACTGGATTCACGCTTAAAATCATAGGTGGTTCAGTTTTCACTGAAAAAAAAAACAACATAAAACCCTCATAATTACAGACAGAAGATACTAACAACCTCCACTCAGAGTTGAGCGCACAGCCTTCCCAGAGAGTCAACGACAGTCCATAATCTGTGGCTCCTATACACAGATCACCAGCAGGGCAGTGGGAAGAGGAGGCCTCTCTCCCAAAGCCCTGTATCAGAGGAAAGAGCATGCACAGCCAGAAGAGGATTGCTCCCACGAGTCCTTTGCAAATAAGTCCCTTACTCAACACCAGGCACAACGATGGCAAAACAAAAGAATATATTCAGTGATGACAATGATGCAGTCATAAGAAAATATGGCTCACAGAGTAAACTACAACCGAATAGTTTATGAAGAGTTGGCAGAAGCATCTAGCAGGCATGTGTCCTTGGCCCCCTATGATGAAAAATGGCCACCAGAAAATGCCACTCATTTTCCTTGCACACTGCGAACATTATAGGCACAAATTTCCTTTCTTGAAAATATGTATTTTAGTCAAGTGTGGCGACTCACATTTATAGTCCCAGAATGTGAAAAGCTGGCTGATACAGACCAAAGCCCTGGCTTGAAGAAATAAAAATAATTTTCTTTAAAAATCATAAAGTAGGGGGACATAACAACAGATATGGAGGAAACCCAGAGAATCATCATGTCATACTTTGAAAATCTGTGCTCCACAAAATTGGAAAACTTAAAGGAAATGGACAATTTTCTGGGTAAATATCACCAAAATTAAATAAAGATCAGATAAGCAAATTAAATATACATAACTGCTAAAAAAAAAAAAGAAACAGTTATCAAAGTCTCCCAACCAAAAAAAGCCCAGGACCAGATGGTTTCAGTGCAGAATTCTACAAGATTTTCAAAGAAGAACTAATACCAATACCCCTCAAATTGTTCCACACAATAGAAACAGAGGGAACATTGCCAAACTCTTTTTATGAGGCTACAATTACCCTGGTACCCAAACCACACAATGACATTACTAAGAAAGAGAATTACAAACCAATCTCACTCATGAACATTGATGCAAAAATACTCAATAAAATACTGGCAAACCAAATCCAAGAACATATTAGAAAATCGTCCACCATGACCAAGTCGGCTTCATCCCAGAGATACAGGGATGGTTCAACATATAAAAATCTGTCAATGTAATCCACCACATAAACAAACTAAAACAAAAACACACATAATCATCTCATTAGATGCTGAAAAAGCTTTCGACAAAATACGACATCCCTTCATGATAAAGGTCTTGGAGAGAGCAGGGATGCAAGGAACATACCTAAACATAGCAAGCCAATAGCCAACATCAAATTAAATGGAGAGAAACTGAAAGCGATTCTATTGAAATCAGGAACAAGACAAAGTTTTTCACTCTCTCCATACCTATTTAATATAGTTCTTGAAGTTCTAGATAAAGCAATAAAGGCAAGAAAAGGAGGTCAAGGGGATATGACTCAGAAAAGAAGAAGTCAAACTCTCACTCTTTGCTGATGATATATGACAGTTTACATAAGTGACCACAAAAATTCTACCAAGGAACTACTGCAACTCATAAACACCTTCAGAAATGTAGCAGGATAAAAGATTAACTAAAAAAAAAATCAGTAACTCTCCTGTACACAGATGATAAATGGGCTGAGGAAAAAATCAGAGAAATATCAGCCTTCATAATAGCCACAAATCGCATAAAATAACTTGGAGTAACTCTAACCAAACAAGTGGAAGACCTGTATGACAAGAACTTTAAATCTTTGAAGAAATAAATTGAAGAAGACACCAGAAAGTGGAAAGATCTTCCATGCTCTTGGATAGGTAGAATTAACATAGTAAAAATGACAATCTTACCAAAAGCAATCTACAGATTCAATGCAATGCCCAGCAAAATCCCAGCAAAATTCTTCACAGACCTCAAAAGAAAAATACTCAGCTTCATATGGAAAAGCAAAAAACCCAGGATAGCCAAGACAATCCTGTACAATAAAGGAACTTTAAATACTTCTCCAACTTCAAACTCTACTACAGCATTACAGTACTGAAAACAGTCTGGTATTGGCATAAAAACAAATAGGAGGACCAACAGAACCAAAATGAAGACCCGGATATCAATCCATACACCTACAAACACATGATTTTTGACAAAGAAGCAAAACATAGAAAATGGAAAAAAGAAAGCATATTTAACAAATGGTACTGACATAACTGGATATCAACATGTAGAAGAATGGAAATAGACCCATATCTATTGTCATACACAAAACTCAAGTCCAAATAGATCAAAGACCTCAACATAAAGTCAACCACACTGAACCTATTGAAGAAAAAGTGGGAAGTATACTTGAATGCATTGACACAGGAGTTCACTTCCTAAATATACCTCCAGTAGCACAGACACTGAGAGAAACTATTAATATAAATGGGTCCTCCTGAAACTGAGAAACTTCTGTAAAGCAAAGGACACAGTCAACAAGACAAAACAGCAGCCTACAGAATGGGAAAAGATGGGGCTGGAGAGATGGCTCAGAGGTTAAGAGCATTGCCTGCTCTTCCAAAGGTCCTGAGTTCAATTCACAGCAACCACATGGTGGCTCACAACCATCTGTAATGAGGTCTGGTGTCCTCTTCTGGCCTGCAGGCACACACACAGACAGAATATTGTATACATAATAAATAAATAAATATTTAATAAAAAGAATGGGAAAAGATCTTCACTAATACCACATCAGACAAAGGGCTGATCTCCAAAATCCACAAAGACCTTAAGAAATTGGTCATCAAAAGAATAATCCAATAAAAAAAAATAGGGTACAGACCTAAACAGAGAACTCTCAATGGATGAATCTAAAATGGCTGAAAGACACTTAAGGAAATGATCAATGTCTTTAGCCATCAGAGAAATGCAAATAAAAACAACTCTGAGATTCCAAGATCAAAAACACTGATGACAGCTTATGCTGGAGAGGATGTGGGGTAAAGGGAACATTCCTGCATTGCTGGTGGGAATGTAAACTGGTACAGCCCCTTTGGATATCATTATGGTGATTTTTGATTTCTCAGAAAATTAGGAAACAACTTTCCTCAAGACCCAGCAATACTACTTTTGGGTATATACCCAAAGGATGCTCAATCATACCACAAGGACATGTGCTCAACTATGTTCATAGCAGCATTGTTTGTCATAGCCAGAACCTGGAAACAACCTAAATGCCCCTCGACTGAAGACTAGATAAGGGAAATGTGTTACATTTACACAAAGGAGTACTACACAGCAGAAAAAAATGACATCTTGAATTTTGGATGGATCTAGAAAACATCATATTGAGTGAGGTAACCCAGACCCAGAAAGACAAATGTAATATGTACTTACTCATAAGTAGCTTTCAGACATGAAGAAAAAAAAAAGCCTACAATTCACAATTCCAGAGAACCTAGACATCAATGAGAACCCTAAGAGAGACATACAGGGATCTAATGTACATGGGAGGTAGAAAAAGACAAGATAGATCTCCTGAATAAATTAGGAGAGTGGGGATTATGGAAAAGGGTAGAAGGGGACAGAGGAGGAAGGGAGATTAGTGGAGAAAAATATATATCTCAACAGAAACAATTTTAAAAAACCTAAAGTAAAAAAAAATGTTTAGTTTCTAAAAAGAATGTCACACTGTTAATCTTTAGGTCCCATATTAGAAGTCTGGTTCTCAGCTGTGGCTACTGGAAAGTTGTGGCACTTTTAAGGGGTACAGCCTAGTAGGCAGTCAGGGGGGCACTAAGCTTTACCTTTGAAGAGGACAATGGAGCCCTGGTGACTTCCTCTTTCTTCTGTTTTGTTCTCCAGTCAAGAAGTAAAGGGCTTTGCAGCAATGGCATAGACTGAACCCTCTGAAATAAGTCTTTTCTCTTTAATAAACAGTCTAGATATGTGTTATAGCAACAAAAAGCTGACCAACACTGTTAGCACTATGTTTAAAAACCACCCCAGGAGCTAGAGACATGGCTCAGAGTGTGTAGTGCTACCACAGAGGACCCAAGTTCAGTTCCCAGCACCCACATCAAGTAGCTCACAATCACCTTCAGCTCCAGCTCCAAGAGGTTCGACTCCTTTGGCCTTTATAAGGTTCTGGGCCCATGTGTATACATACATCCACACCCACATGCAAAATTAGAATTAAATGAAAAGACACCTTATAACCCTAGCACCTGAGAGGCTGAGGATATGAGAATCAAATTTTATCTTAGCTGTATAATGTGAGGCCAACCTGCCCCAAAACACTAAAATCAAACAAACAAAACAATTACTTGGAATAAAACAAATAGGCAAAGTATAGTCATTTAAAGCCTTAGAAGAAAACACAGCAAAAAATTAAAGTTGGTGATAATTTCTTTCTTAGAGGCAATATCTGAAGTACAAGCAATGAAAGAGAAACTGGTGCACTGAGTTCATCAAACTTATTTTGCTGTCTAGAAAGACACTATCAAAAAATTTAAAAGATCAAAAAAAAGTTAAAGATCATCCAAACAAAGGGAGAAAATATTTGTGAATCACCTATTCCAAATAGAAAGAAGCTTTAAAACACAACAGAGCTGAGAAGGGATCAGTGGGGTAGGAGTGGGACAAGAAAAGACAATGGGAGGAATATTATCCAAATATATTTTATATGTGTGTGGAAAAGCCATGATGAAAGCCATTACTGGTAATTAGTATAGCTAATGAAATACTTTTCAAAGAAAGTAAAAATGAGCACAATTTTTAAAGGAAACAGTCACTGCAGATGCCACAGTGTGAATCAGACCACAGTGGGGTACAAGTCACACTGACCAACCAGGACAACTGTAAAGAAACCAGAGAGAATGGTAAATGCTACAGTTACTTTGATCAAGTTTGGCAAATCCTCAAGAAGTTAAACTGAGTTGCCATGCGACATAGCAATTGCAGTAGATAATTTAAGATATTTTCAAGCAAAAGTTTATGCCAATATCCACAGAAGCACTATTCATGCTAACCAAAAAATAGAAACAGCCTAAAGGGACACTAGCTGACAAATGGATCGACATAAGACGACTAACCATTTCATGGAATGCAAGTCAACCGTTAAAATGGAGCAGAGTCCTAACAAATGACAGACCTTGAAAACATTATAGAAGCCAGATAAAAAGACCACATATTGCACAATTCTATTTATATGAAATGGTCCTAGTAGATAAATCTATAGGTATAAAAAATGTGCTTGACGTTGCTAGAGGTTGGAGGAAAAGGCAAATAAATGATTAGGAACTTGCTACTGGTAAGTATGAAATTTTTTGATTGCATTGAACTTAATCCTATTATTGAATTAGTGGTAATATTTAAAGAATTTTATGCACATAATAAATCCACTGAATTGTATACTTTAACACTTTGAATATATAGTATATTAATTATATTTAAATAAAGCAGTTATTTTAAATTTATGGCAAAACAAATTTTAAAAAGTTCGAAAGACAACAATTGGAGACAGTTTTTTAAAAACAAGAGTTCCTCTTTTCCTTCATGAGCAATGATGACATGCTGGGAAGACCCTGTTTATTTCTCTGAGAGCCATTCATGTCTCATACTGCAAAAGAGATCAATGGTCAGCCAGAACCCTCCTGTTTATCACTCTTTTTCCTCATTTAATTAATTCCTTCCATCTTCTCCTCCCTCTCCTTCTTCAGTAGGTATCTTTTCTAGGTCCACAGCATATACTTATTACTCCCTCAAACTCTGAATCTATTTTGAGGAGGAAGTGGGAGAGTAATTATTCGGTGTCACGACACTGATGTCATCAGCCACTCACCTATGTGGTCTAGGTTCCAGCTTGTGATGTCAGATTTCGTGTTCCCGTCTCTGTTTTGAGCTTCTACTTCAACGGTGCAGATATCTGGGGGTATTATTATACACCAAGAGGGAAAAGAACACGAGGCCTTTGTGACCTGAGTGGTGCAATTCCTTTTCCCAAAGGAGCTTCGAAAGAAAAGAGAATTCACCATGACTTCGGTACAGACTGCTGAAAACAAAATCACACTTACAAGTTCTAAGTAGTATTTGTTAGTTTTGCACTGGGTTTCTCAGAAGTGTCTGGTCTAGAGTTTGGTGTATCTCTCTGCCAAGGGTACTTGAATCCTGCCTGCCTGAGATGCCATGAGCCACACAGACCTGGAGACAAGCCGACTTTCTATATTGACAGTGTATTCTTACCATCAGAAACAACAAACAGTACCCCATAGATTACATGATAATGCATTCCTACTTTAAGCAATAAAGAACAGAGTGTTCAAATTCCAGACTAGAATCAGAATATTAAAGCTAGAGCCTTAAGAATTTATCCTTTCAAGCCAGGCAGTGGTGGTGCATGACTTCAATTCCAGCACTCAAGAGGTAGAGGCAGATGAATCTCTGTGAGTTCGAGGCTAGCCTGGTATATAGAGTGAGTTCCAGGACAGCTAGGGTGACACAGGGAAACCATCAGAGGGTTTGCTAAATAAATTATTATAAATATAAATAATATTTAAAATTATAGCTATTATTGTACTCATGGTTACTGATGTGGAAAGATACCCCACCTTCTAATAGGATACATAGCATATACAGATTGATCAGTTTTATAAAAACATACATTTATGTGATTTGTCAGAGATGCTTGGAAAGTCCTTCATAAAGATGTTTAAATTACTGTCTTTCGAGAGTGCAATTGAAAACATTTGTGTCAGCCGGGCGGTGGTGGCACATGCCTTTAATCCCAGCACTCGGGAGGCAGATCTCTGTGAGTTCGAGACCAGCCTGGGATACAAGAGCTAGTTCCAGGATAGGCTGCAAAGCTACAGAGAAACCCTGTCTCAAAAAACCAAAAAAAAAAAAAAGAAAGAAAAAGAAAGAAAAAAAGAAAAGAAAACATTTGTGTGTTTCATGCTAAATTTTTATCATTTGTATATTGTTTTTTATAAAGTCATTAAGATAGATAGCCATACATACAGATAAATAAAAGATTGATAGATAATAAATAGATGATAGAGGATAGGTAGATGAGGTGATTTGAATGAAAATGGCCCCTGTAGGATCAGATATTTTACATACTTAGTCCCCAGTTGATGAATTATTTAGAAAGAATTAAGAGGCGCCAACACCTCTAGAGCGGTGACAGATGGGCAAGGGCATAATCTATGTGGTCCTGAGGTTGACCAGATGGAGCAGAAATGGAGCAGAACTGAATAGGAGGCTCAGTTTGTAAGTTGTCAGTGTGTACTAGGGAGGAACAGAGTTTAGACATGTGGAATCTGAGGATCAGAGAGAACCTGGAGGTTTTCTGATGTAAAATTGTTCCTGGGGTAGTGCTGTGTCACCAGCACAGGCACGGGCTCTAGGAAGAGCTGGGTTTGATCCTAGCTTTGCCTTTAGTTCCTTCACCTCTCTGTGCCTTAGATTTTCTGTAAAGCAAGGGAGGTAATGTTTGCACCGCATAGGGGTCTGTATAGGGTGAATAGGTGAAGCCACAGACAGTACTCTATGAACTAAGTAAATGGCAAGTGTGGACTGGGGTGGTTGCTAGCTTTGTAGCTAAGGTTAGCAGGTATTCAGGTCATAATCTTTGAGTGGCGGGCATCCTTTCTTTTCTTTTGCACACTTCTAGATCTCTTTGAAGTCTTAATTAAGAACTACCAGCCATGGGGCTGTCCCTTTGCCCTCTCTCTTCCCCAGGGGGAAGATTTATTTTGTTTTTCTTTCTTTCTTGTTTCTTCTATTGGGAACATAAAGTAGACTTCTCTTTCAGCGCACATACTTGTGAATACACACACACATACACAGAGTCTCTGCCTCCTGCTAAGAGCACACACACACACACACAAAAAAAAAAAAACCAGACTTGCAACTACTGGTTCTCTATTTGAAACAGAAAAAGCAATCCATCTCACAATGATCTCCAACCTAAACACTTTTGTTTATAAGGGAGCAAGAAGTAATAGTTTCATTAGCTTTTTTACAACAAACAAACAAACAAACACTTGCAATACTAAAACACTTGACTATAAGAATTGCAATTTTTAAATGATAAAAATTTCTATTCTAATGGAAATGTAATCAGAATGGATGCTTGAGGCAGAGAAGCAAAAATGGTGAGCACTGAACTGATAGCAGGACCTTAAAAAGCAGTGGCGGACTGAGCAAATCCTCTTAG
Source organism: Dicrostonyx torquatus (assembly GCA_028555095.1). Lineage (NCBI taxonomy): Eukaryota > Metazoa > Chordata > Mammalia > Rodentia > Cricetidae > Dicrostonyx > Dicrostonyx torquatus. The sequence goes on from JAQHUG010000005.1 coordinate 7,776,933, forward strand.
CTCTAGGCTGCAGTTACACCATATCTGGATCCATGCAGAAAAACAGTTGTATAACTCCTTCTAGAGAGGAATATGACCAAATATGGTAAATGAAGACCTTCCTACTCTGCTCTTAACTGGAGACCACTCTCAGCCACTCTGGCATCTCTAAGGGCAGATCACCATGTGAACTACAGTCATCCCTTTGCAGCTTCAATCCTGTCAGCATATCTGCGAGGAACTAAAATGACACCGCTCACTCTATAGAGATAGCTGTCACACAAGTTGTCACTGAGAAACGTCTTCCTTTTAAGTGACTTGACTCCTGGGAGAACCTCTGCCTCCTGCTGAGAGCACACACACACTCACACACGTCTCTGCCTCCTGCTGAGAGCACACTCTCTCTCTCACACACACACACACACAGTCTCTGCCTTCTGTTAAGAGCACACACAGAGAGTCTCTGCCTCCTCCTGAGAGCACACAGAGTCCCCCACACTTACTAAGTCAGCCTCACGGTATAATTGGTGTCACCAATTTCTTCCTCTGGACTCCAAGTGCAAATCATATTTTTGTCAAAGTATAAAATGCAGGAAATGTTCTCTGGCTTAGCTGGCAGAACTAGAGAAAAGTCAGAGAAACACAGTGTCAGTGCAAGGAAACCATTGCTGGCACGCCATAGTTTAATCAACACCATCCAAGTGGCATTTGCTAGGTGCAGTCTCCTAATCAGACTCTGGAAATGTTTGTCACTTCAGTTATTCCCTTTGAAGAACTGATTTCTACTAAAAAAAAATAATAACAAACTTTTACATTATCCTAATAAAAATAGTTAGAAGCAAAACCTACTGTAAGTGAATATTAGATGCAGGTGAACTACTAAGTCAGGCATCAAATGAACTCCTCTGAATAAGAGATTATGATATGGACTTAAGAAAAACTCAAAATTGCTGATTTATGCTGTACCTTTAGGCATCAACCATTTTTCCCTAAAGAAAACACATCTTAGAGCCGATGTTCCTATTGAACAGAAAAAGCATACAATGTTTCTTTCAGAACCATAAGGGGTCCCTAAGTAGTATAATTTACATATTTATAAGCAGTGTTGAGAATAAATTACATTGCCAGAACATAGTCCAAGAATGGAGTTGTGTGAGGAGAATTCCAAGTGCTTGTGAGAAAACTCCAAGAAAACAAGACAAGAGTCTTATGACCTCAGTTTCTTCAAGACATGTTCTTTCATGGAAATGTGTTTTCATGCCCCACCCACGTGTAGCGGACAGGAGTTGGTTTATTTCAGATTATTTATTACAACTGGCTATTGTTATTTGTTTATATGCTGCTAGAGTATAAACTGCGATGCTCTGAATACAACTGGCGATTGAATGAGACTTTAGTCCACCTTATTATGGGTTCCATTCTCCCAGGTCCCACCACCTCCAGATCGATGACATTGCATCTTAATTTTTCACTAACCTATGTGACATTTGAAATTTACTTTCATCATGAATGTAGTCAATAAACTGTGAAATAGAATCATTACCTTTGACTTATTATTTTAAAAATCATGAACTTTTACATTTTATTTCAGTTGTAGATATCATGAAATATTGTTGGGGATTTTCTTGTGATTTCCTCACGTCTGGTCTTTCTTCCTTGTTTTTTTGGGGTTTGTGGATCAGCCTCATGTTATCCTCTGTCCTTCTGTTCCTTTGTCTGGCTTTCCTTGGGATTCAGCAGTCAGTCCTCACAGTCGCTATCCACATTGGCATCTCGAGATTCATTCACATTGCTTCTCAGGATTCACGTTGCCTCTCGGGGTTGAGTGGTCAGCACCATGCTGTCTTTCGTACTTTTTGTCCTTTATCTGGCTTTCCTCGAGGTTCAGTGGTCAGCCCCACGTTGGGCACCATTATGTTGGGGATCGTGGCCCCAACATAGAAACTAATACCTTGCTCTAAGTGTATTGGTATGGAGGTGCGTGGAATAACAAGACACAGTTCACACAGTCATCCAGGAAGGGCATCTCAGGCTTCTCCCATCCTGAAGAACTACCCTCATTTATTCTACAAAACACCTCTTATTCCCAGGTAAACCAAGGTGGAATCCTCATCAATATTCCTTTTCCGGGGGATTCAGGGTTAGCGAAACACCTGCGACTTACTTCACCAGCTTTGGGACCATTTCTTCCCAGGCAATCTACACAACATAAAGGGGAAGGAACCATTCACTCTAACCTTTGTCTTGTGGGCAACAGGTCTGCAGGTCCCAAGGAAATTAAGGCTAGAGCCTGCCTGCAAATATCTTATAAGAAATATGGGCCCACAAAATATAAAATACCAATGTCACAATTTCTCGGTTAAGGTAGTGATTAAACTTGATTATTGTTGGACATAAATTAATTAGATCTTATTAATAACATTTAACATAAGTTTCATAAATTCATTTTTTTGAAAATGTGATGTTTTTTCTTTTCTTTGGTTTTGTTTGTTTTGTTTTGGTTTTGGTTTTTCAAGACAGAGTTTCTCTGTAGCTTTGGGGCCTGTCCTGGAACTAGCTCTTGTAGACCAGGCTGGCCTTGAACTCACAGAGATCCATCTGCCTCTGACTCCCGAGTGCTGGGAGTGCGCCACTACCACCTGGTAAAAATTTGATTTCTAACATGTGAATTCTTTTGTAATCTTATATCATGTTGTTTTTTGTTTTTGCATCTATACATATTATTTTGAGAAGGTGGTTCATCAGCTATACCAACCAGGTGACCATGGATTTCTTACACATACACAAATGCAAGAGCCGAGGGCAATTTTATACTAAGGGCAATGTTCAGCTGATAAGTTCCGATTAATGTCTCTTGAGTGTTTGACAAGATAATGATCTTTAAAGAGAAGATATATTTGAGAGAGGAAACCAGCTTAAGGTACAATCACATATTAAATCAAAGGTCTAATGCTTCATAGAGCGGAAGCCCCTATCTTACAAGAACAAGGAAAGGCTGGGTTGGGAAGATGGCTCAGTGAGTAAGAATGTCTTCTACAGAAGCATGAGAACCTGGCACAGTTCCCTAGCAGCTACCCAAGAAGCTGGGCATGGCTGCTCATGAGCCTTGAACCAAACCTGTGGAGAAAGGAGATGGGAGGATTGCTGTACCTTGTTAGCCACCAGCCTAGCTTCAGGGTCTCACCATAAGAGACCTGAAGGAAATAAGGGAGAGAATGAAAAAGCTGGACACCCAGTATCCTCTTCTGGCCATGGTATGGGCACAAGCACCTGCATGAGGACACATACGCATACACACACACACACACACACACACACACACACACACACACACACACACACGCTCATAAGAGAGAAGGGAGGAGAGAGGAGGATGAGGCATTGGTGGTAGCAGTAACTTATCCTTCCAGCAAGGATCAAATCAAGAGGAGGAGATTAGAATGAAAGGAGGGCACTGCAAGACAGATATGCAAATGAGCCCGATCAGCCATCATGGACAGGTACCCTGTTTTACAGGGCTCAGCATGAAAAGGTGGGGAAGTCTAGAAGAAGCTAGATTTCAGCACCAAATCCAGCAAGGAATCTACATCATGAGTGGCAGTGGGGAAGTCTAGAGCAACTCTTTAGGTGAGCTGCCTATAGGTAAGCATTCTTGATCTCTAGGTTTGGGATGGGCTGAGGGTAGATCTGTAAGACTAAAGGAGGCCTAGGATTAGGATGAAGAGTTTTCTATACCCAGAGGGATTTCCAGATCAAACAACTTGGTCATGAACTTTAAGGGTAGATACAAACATGATGCCCCAGTACTCAGGTACAACTGCCTCATAATGAATAACAAAGGAGAGATTGGGCCATACCAGATGGTCCAGAGAAGATCAGTGGAGCAGAAGGACCCATCCCTACCAATGCTGGTGTGATTTGGGATTCCACTCTGTATGCTATGAATGTTTTATTACCATTGGATAATAAAGAGGCTGCTTTGACATATGGCAGGGCAGAATAGAGCTAGGCAGGAAATCCAAGCAGAGATAGAGGAGGAAAGACAGAGGAATCAGGGAGATGTCATGTAGCTGCCAAAGGAGAAAGATGCCAAAACCTTACTGGTAAGCAACAACCTCATGGAAATACTCAGATTAACAGAAATGGTTTCATTTATAATGTAAGAGCTATCTAGAAATATGACTGAGCCATTGGCAAAACAGTATTGTAATTAATATAGTTTTTGTGTGATTATTCAGATCTGGGTGGCTGGAAACCAAAAGTGCAGTCTTCGCATGTGCCGGTGTTACACAAATCCTGCTCTAATGCCCAGACACCATCAGAAGGAAGAACAAGGGAACTGCAGGAATTTTAGAAGAGCAAGTTTTTAGCCCAGAAAGACTGAGTTAACCAAAAGACACCTGAAGCCAGAAGAAAGTGAGCTGAGTTAAGAAGTTTAAGGGTGTTTTCCTTTCTCTCTCTCTCTCTCTCTATTTCTTTCTCTTTCCTTTTTTATCTTTCTCTTTCTTTCTTAAGATTTATTATGTAAATGGTGTTCTGCCTGCACAACAGAAAAGGGTGTCAGATATCATTATAGATGGTTGGGAACTACCATGTAGTTGCTGGGCATTGAACTCAGGACCTCTGGAAGAGCAACCAGTGCTCTTAACCTCTGGGCCATTTCTCCAGCCTGATTTAAGAAATTTCTAACCCCTCCTCTGTTTTTGCATTCTTGCCTGACTTCTCTTTCAGTGCACAGGGGACTTTTTTGTTTGATTTAGCTTAATCACAGAAAATAAGGTGTGCCTACCCCTTTGCAATACCTGAACAACACAATCTGTATTTTAACTCTGCCAGAGGCATTGCCTTTTCCTAGGAAGGCAACAGTAAAGGGCTCCATGATGAGTGACAGTCATCATTTTTGTATATTATATTTTAGAATTTATAATTTTTTAAAGGGCTCTAGGTACAAATGTTTATATAAAAATTTATACATTTGTTCCATAATACATGCATTGTCCACATGAACAAAGGAACCCCTGAAGAGTAACAATGAGGGAGACCTGGATTCCTCCATATTGGGCTTCATCCAAATCCTTCCAACAATCTCTATATATGCACCACCCACCACCCAGCAGTTCAGTCAGAACTTCTATCGTCACAGCTCAGATAATAAAGAGGATGACAGAGATGGTGACCTGCAAGTTTAGATGCTTAACATGACTAAAATGAACTGGACTAGAACTGAGTGATAGTGCATGTTACATGGAGATTAGAAGGTGTGCACAATCAACACATTCCACAAAGGGCCCACACCAACTTAAAATAGTCCCTGGGGAGTCTCTGGGACAGCAAGCATGATATTAACAGCCTGGGTACTCCACAAATGTCACGGGGAACATAGATAACCTCACAGAAGATGAACAAAGAGTCAGCCAAAAGACTCCCAAGAGAAAAGGCACTCACTGACTGATATACTCCCTGTCTCCATGATGCAAAGAGAACAGCAGTACGTGTATATATGTGCATATGTGTTTGCATGTGGTATGTCTAGTGTGTAATGTGTGTGATTTATGGAGCTTGTGGGAAAGTATAATGTTTACATAGGTTGTATGTGTGGCATTTGTGTATTGTGGCATGTTTTTTGCTGTGCTCAGGTATCTATTAGTGGGTATATCTTATCTCTAGTCTATAGAGATGTGTTGGGAGATGACTCAGTCAATAACATATCTGCATGGCACATATGCATGAGGACCTAAGCTTGAGTCCCCATAACCCACAGAAGAGGGCTAGGTATAGCAGCGTGCCTGTAACTGTAGCTGCAGTGTGGTTGGATGGATAGAAACAGGCAGACACTGAAGCTCACTGGCCAGACAATCACGATAATCAATGAGCTCCAGTCGATGAAAGAACTTGCCTCAAAAACTTGAAAAGAAACCTCACACCAAGCTTGGGCCTCCACACACATGTATGTGTACACACATGCTTATTAACAAGTCCATATGCCACACACACAAGTACGTGATAAGAGCACAGTTAGTAAGTTACTAACATAAAGACTGATGTGCAGACCAATGAGACATCTGGGGCTGGGAGAGAGCTCAGTCAGGAAAATGTGCCTTGCAAGCATGAAGATCTGAGTTTTTCGTTTCTTTCTTTTTACACACAAGAGGTATTTAATGTTTCTTATATTTTTCTTCTATTAAGCATTCCAACATTAACGTTGTTGAAATGTATTGACAAAACAGCACACATTAGCCGTACATCCTACCCTTGGCCTTGTACTCAGGAGGCTATACACATAAGGATTGTGAGTTTCAAATATATCCCTGACTAATTAGTGACATCCACACCAGGCTGAATAAAAAACACTATCTTAAGGCAATTTGTGAAATTATGAAAACCAAAACCAGGGACAATCTCTCACAGACATAGCAGTTGTGTGTGTGTGTGTGTGTGTGTGTGTGTGTGTATGTGTGTGTTTGGAAAGCCAAGACCTAGCCTGGTGAAACATACTTGTTGTCCCAGTACTGGGGAGGTGGAGGCAGGTGGATTCTCAGGTTTCACAGGCAGGTCAAGCCTGGCCTATGTGGTGACCTCCAAGCCAGACTCAAAGGCACACAACATAAATACACACACACACACACACACACACACACACGAAATAATAAAGGCAAAGAAAGCCAAATACTACACAATCTCACTCATGTGTACTCAAAGTTGACTTCGTAGAAGAAGACACTAGAAGTGTGGGTGGTTAGAGGGAAGGGAGTATAGGAAGATATTGGTTAAAGGATATATAATTATAGTTTAATAGAAGGACTACTTAAATATCAGAACCATGCAAATATATAGGGACAAAAAGGAGATAAGTGGTTGACTGGAGATGGCAGGGGAGGGAAGATGGTTCTGAAGGGGAAAGAAGCAAGGAATGACTGTTAGTGGTTTTAGTTTCTTTTGATAATGATGAAAATGTTCTTAAAAACTGACTGTAGGTTTTTCTGAAGATTTTTATTTATGTGCATCTGAGTGAGGGCAAGCACATGTAAGTGCCGGTACCTGCAGGGGAAGAGCAGGACTTGGGATCCCTGGAGTTGGGGTTACTGGAGGTTGTAAGTTCCTGGGAACTGAACTGTGGTCTTATGTAAGAGCAAGAACAGCAAGGATTCTTCTCCTCCTTCTCTTCTTCCTCTTCTTCTTATTCTTCCTTCCTTCCTTTCTTCCTTTCTTTTTCAAGACAGAGTTTCTCTTTGTAACAGCTCTGGCTGTCCTGAACTCGCTCCATAGACCAGGCTGGCCTTGAACTCACAGAGATCTGCCTGCCTCTGCCTCCCAAGTGCTGAGATTAAAGGTGTGCGCCACCACCGCCCACTGCAGCAAGCATTAACTGTTCAGCACACTCTTAGCAAACCAAGAGCCTCTGGATCTAATATTTTCAATGTCATTGATGGATGTGTGAATTTTATCTCATTAAAGCCAGTTTTCAAAGACAAAAAAAACAGCTTTGGCTAACATGTATTAAAATCCATAAGCAGAAGGAATCACATATTTAGTCACCAGCTGTTAGGAGAAAAAAACATGGCTCCAAATAGGTTTTCCACTCAACCAGGCCTGATTGCATGGGACTGTGTAGTACGAGGTCGTTTGTTTGTTTCTAGCTGCTCAGCCCTGAAATAGTCACACAGAAACTATATTATTTGCAATACTGTTTGGCCAATAGCTTAAGCATATTTCTGGCTAGCTTTTACATCTTAAACTAGCCCATCTCCATTAATCTGTGTGTCACTACATGGGCTGCGGCTTACCCGGCAAAGTTCCACCCCCAGCATCTGTCTCCAGTGGGGCTACATGACTTCTCCTCAATTCTGCCTTCTTTCTCCCAGCATTCAGTTTGGTTTTCCCTGCCTAGCTCTGCTCTACCCTATTTCAGGTCCCAAACAGTTTCTTTATTAACCAACGGTATTCACAGCATACAGAGGGGAATCCCACATCAGGGTTGCCTTTGTTTAGAGCTTGCTGCTTGCCATACAAGAGAAACCAAGATATTTGATATGGATATCACAGAAGAAGCTGAAGGAAGATTAAATGTTCTTCAGTATCATTATCTCTTCTTGAACACACAGGAGGACTTTACCTCCTTGGCCCTTTAAGATTAGGAATGGTCATAGGGCAATGCCTTGACCATCTGACATGCAAGAAACATACAATGGCTAGTAAATGCTACTTCCCCTGCCTTTTAATATCCAGACCAGAGTGATTTTTCAATCTTAATGTTTTAAAAGTAAGTTGTGATAAAATGAATTGCCTCTTAAGTTGGTATGGTCTAGGTATGACCAAACTTTTGATGTCGGCACGAGAAACTCAACTATAAGCTTCACTCTTGAGAACCATGTAACTGAGTTACAAAAAAAAAATGCAAAAGCTACCTCATAAAGTAAGCTTGCAATTTTATGCCAGACTATACTCACAGCTATCCCTCAGGTTGTCCAGCCCTCTGATACTGTGGCAAGATGTTGTGATCAATAAATGTGTTGGGTCTCATTCATAGCTAATCTGGAATATATGTAGCCTGTGGACTACATGTCTAAATGATCTTGACCTTAAGGGCATTTCTTCATTTAAGAACATCACAAATCATCTCTCCAAATGTAATGTAAGAATATGCACTTTCTGTTGTCAGCACACATATGCAAGCTTGCATGAACGCGCACACACACTTAACTCAACATGTCACAGATTCTATGTTGTTCATCTGTGGATGTTCAGAATTTCTTTGTTCTGAAGTTAAAATTTCTCGTCAAAAAACATATGAACTGCATGATTCATGAAAGCTGACCTACCTGCCAGGCTGAATTTGCAAAGCAGAGGGAACACCCACAGTGTCAAGGTCCACATTGTTCTGGAATTCACACTCAGAGGCTGGCCAGAGCTCAAAATCTCATCAGTCAAGTGAGAGGTTGCTTCTCTGTCTCTCTATTCCAGTGACAGATTCTAGGTGTTTGGACAGGAAGGGGAGTTTTATTTCCAGACCACTGTATCCCATCCATCCTCCATTCCATTCCCCATTCCATCCCCCACCCCATCCATTCATCCTCCATCTCATCCCTCATCCCATCCACCCATCCTCCATCCCATCCCCCATCCCATCAGCTGTCTGTCACAACACAGATCTTGTCATAATTACTACATCAACCCCAGTCCCCATTTTAAAGATGTGTACTGGCAACAGGTTTTCCTTTGGTCCACAATGCACACTACTCTACAAGACCCAAAGCAAATGACCACTGAGAACAGGACTGAGGCAGACAGATTAAGCTTACTTCTAGTCTTTGTCTCAGTTACTGAGTTCTGGACCAAAACAAGAGCTTTCCAGAAACTCTACTCTATTTCTTGTCTCCCAACTGTGTGTACTGACTGGCCTTTCCCCTTGTAAGATTATAAAGCATACTTTGGTTTTGTACCTGGTTCTTGGCTTAGAACTCCTTCCCCAAGGCACACTATAGAAACTAAAATTTCTCTTTCCTGAGATGAATCATAGAAACTCTAACAGAAATTCTAATTTCCCCTTTCTTCCCTTTCTCTTTCATAATAACCTGGTAAGCCTGCTCCTCTGAGTTCAGTGAGTCGTTCAGACAGATTAGCTGAATTCAAGGAGGAAGTCATAACACAATGATTTATAGTCAGTTGGTCCAAAAGCACAAGTAAAACTGCCCAAGGCTTGGAACTAGCAGCTGCATTTTCCAGGAGTTGGTGTCTCCAACCTGGGGGGTCTGATGTTATCTCCGGGAAGATAGTATCAGAACTGAATCAGATTAGAGGACATTTCTTTGGCATTGGGTGCTACAGAATCAATTGTTTGCTATGTGAAAAGTCCCCACCCATCTGCTATTAGAACTTTCTGTGATGACTGTGGTGTAGCAGCAGAAGAAATCAAGACATTCTGTTTTGCCTACCACATCTTTATTCCTGGTAATTTAACCACTTCCCTAGACTTACGTAAAGGCCAATCTATGCTAGGACTCGGTCCCTAAACACCGCGAACCTTCCCTTGAGCCTCTCTCACTGAGCTGCATGCATGGTTCTCAGCAACAGACTTTCTGACTTACCCACATTCTGGTAGCTTTGTCAGATCAAAGCCTACTCAACGCAATGCATGATGTATTGTAGACATTCAGTACTCCTTATGTAGTTGATAGTAAGGAATAAAATAAATGCCAGTTCAGGGCCAGGAAAATCTAAAGATGAAACAAATGTGAAAGCATTACTCATTCCAGGAAGAAATGAGAGATGCTACATTTTCCTGTGACAGATGATGGGATGTGTGGCACAGGACGGCGCTAAACAAAACAAACAAGCAAACATCTGGAGAAAGCTACAGGGATAAAAGTCGCTTATGCATGCAACAACCTAAATGCCTACTAAATGAAAGTACCTAACCAATCAGAATGAGAGCTTAGACCTCAGGAGGCTGAGGCCCAGGTTCAGTTGTGAGTTCAACCATCGTACTCACCTTAGCAAGTCTGAGGACCGCTTAAGACACAAATAAGCTCCATTCATAAAACTGGGGAAACAGTAGGAAGAATGAAGCTGTCATCAGTGAAAGGATGGACTGCTGGTTGTTGAGCAGCAGCGGATAATGCCTAACGCTCTCCACTCAGGATGTAGCTACCTGGGTATAAATGACTATAGGACACCAAGGCAAACATTTCAGTTCCCAATGAAGAATAGGTAAGCTTTTTTAAAATTTATCATGGGGACTAGCAAGATGGCTTAGTGGGCAAAGACATCTGGGCCCTGCATGGCTATCCAAGTTCAACCCCCAGACTTCACAGAGTAGAAGAGAATTAAACCCTGCAAGCTCTCCTCTCACCTCCAAAGGTACACTCTGATATGCACACACACACAAATGTAATACAAATTTTATCAAGATAAAAATTAAAAAGCTTAAAAAGAAACAAAAATTTGTCATTGTACAATAACATCATTCTGTTTCTCATTATTAAAATTTATGTTAATCTGTTTCTAGTTTTAGGAGAAAACATGCCTTTTAGTCTTCATTTCTACTTTATTTACATGTTCAAAAATATTATTAGAAAGGGAGGGTGTTCCCGATGTGGAAATTCCATAAAAACAGATGCTACCAGCTCAATAATTGAATCAATGTATAATTATCTATATAATAAAGCTAAAACTGTTACCAATAAGTTATTTTTCATTTTTAAATCTATGACTATTTCATGCTAAATACAATGTAACATATGATGTTTTCTGATTAATGTCAATCATCACTTCATCCCTTTATCATGAGAACACTTACCTGTTATTTCTGAGAGTTTAGAAAGAAGCTTTAAACAGTCACAGCGCTATGACAGCCAGGGACAAAGCTGGAGAACTCGCATCTGAAGCAAGTGTGACTTTCTAGAAACTAGAGACACACTGGCGGTTGAATTTCTTGGATTCCTTCAGCGTTGCACACAGAGAGAATAGCCCAGCTCTCACTTCCAAGAGCTGGGTCGTGGCTTCTTCACAAGGGACAAAGATAGAGAGGACAGTCAGAGTAGTCACTTTTTCAAGCTACCAAGGCCAGAGTGAGCTGCTCTTACTTAGGGTTGTCATGCTATTATTCCTCCAGGGAATTTGAACACAAAGCAGATAAAGTCTTGGGTTTCTTTGTAGAGTTGGAGAACGACTGTGATCTTAAATATTCCATGCCAATCATAATTATGCAGGGAGAACACAGAGTAACTAAGCCAACCAGCATAGCCCTCAGAACCCCTCATTCTAATGTGCATTTGTCACAGGGACTCATTCTAATGTGCATTTGTCACAGGGACTTTTCTACTTGTCTTTTTTACTGTAAAGCACCACAATAGAAAGAATTGCCTGTTGGCTCTAAACATTGATAGATGAATGGGCTCTCCCACTAGTTCAGAAACAGACTTAGGGACTTCAGTCAGTCAAATCTGTGTAGTATGGATGGTAGGTCCCTGTACAATTGAAGAGCATGGGTTCACTCAGAATGTCAGTCAAGGACCTGTATATCATCTCTGGAGAGTCTTCATAGTTGGATTGCAGGCGAGACAACCCACATAAGAAAGTTACAGATCACCATGCTTTTTTAAGTCAACTAAGAGAGTACTGAGTCTTCTAGGCAGCTGACCAAATTCAGACGAATGCCTAGGAAAAGCACATGCTATTCTATTAGGAACCAGCCTCCATCTGATTCCCCCTCCTGTCCTGAGCATCATTCGGGCCCTAGTCCTGCAGTGAATAGAACATATCCCTACGAAAGCTTCCTCCACCAATAGACTCCATCCTTCTGCTTATCACAAACCTTTCCCTAGGCCCTAGCCCTGGGCCCTCTTTCTCAGCTAATAGAATTAATTCTTATTATAAAGGTCACCAGGTCACAAGTTTAAATGCAGAAGAAAAGTCTCTGGAAGACCCCGACCCATTGCTGGCAGAGATGGTACTGTCTCGTTTCAGCATTCACGCTCTCTGGATCATTTCTGCTGCCCACCCCCACCCCCAGACAGTGAGGCTTCATTGATGATTTAAAAGACAGAAGTGACTCACTGAATAAGAGTACTTGCTGCACAAGCACAAGGACCTCAGTTCAAATCCCCGGAACCCATGTGAAAAACACACCTCGTCACACCCACGCCTGTAACTCCAGCTCTGTCGTAGATGGGTGATTACTAGAGTTTGGGGCTGCCAACCCAGCTCCAGGTTAAATGAGAAACCATTTCTCAAGAGAATGAGGAGACCAGCACTAGAACAGGATGCCAAGGTCCTCCTCTGGACTTCGTATGCACTTGTATGTACACACACACACACACACACACACACACACACGACGGACACACAACGGTTTTTATCCAGTACTATTTATTGAGGGAAATAATAAAACATTCTGCAACCAGAGTGATAGATTCTAACAGGGTAGCCACAAGACCACAGCCTTGGGAAAGAGACCTCAAAACCCAAAAGTCTCCTTTCCAGGTTGCCCAGAACCAGTAAAGGCTTTTCTGATTACAGGGTTAGCAGAAAGACCATATCCCTGCCATCCCTCAACGGTCTCTTGGAGGGGTGAGGTGACTCATCTCTGTAAGGAGAACAATAACAGGGAATCCACAAGCATTCTGCTGTGCTCCCACGGAGAACTGCAACCACTTCCTTCCCGATCCTGCATCATCAGTCTTCAGTTTGAAATGGAGCACTATGCAATGGGTAACTGCTCTTCAAAGAGAGACCCCTTCCTAGGAACTGGCCTTCTCAGAGGAAATGCATTTGAATGGAGAATTTGGTAGAGCCCCAGAATTCCTGAACAGGACAACGGAATGCCATCATGGACTTTCACTGCCCTCGGTGATGCCACTTCTCCATCTTACACTTACCAATTACAATACCATGGCAGCTGCCACCAGGAATGAGGAACCACCCAAGCAGTTACTGCTGGCCAGAAGCAGTGGCCAGGATGGAGAGGGGAAGTGGGAGTCTCCTGCCTCTGAGAATGTTGTCTCTACCCACTCACATCCTATCACACGCTAGAGCGCGAAAGAGTAAGAGAGGTGGCCGTCCCACTCCCCAACAACCCTTCACACCACACGACACCCTTGCCATTTCAGTTCTCTCTCAAGGTGGGCTCTTAGATGTTCAACTTTGTCTGATTCCATTTTTCAGCTCCTTTCATTCAATCAGTCATTCATAATCCTTTCAACCACTTGTCGGCAACCGTCCTGTGCCGGGCACAGTAGAGTAAAACTGTCAACCAAGTCTTATTAGTCTGAAAAATTCTGAGGGGCTGAGTGAGGCAGGACACCCCCAGTGTTAAGCTAAAGGTGTTGGATCTTATGGCCACGCCCACTTGTTTTCCTAGTCTTTACAAACACCAAGCTGCCCTGCCAGGAGGATACTGAGGTACTGTTCCCCACAGGATCTGCTGTATAGTTTTTCTTCTTTTGTTGCTATAGAAGGGTCCTCTCTTCTCATTCTTTTTTTGCTGCTGCTGTATGTGGGTTAATGTGTGAGCATCTATGTAGAGGTCAGAGCTCAGCAGACGTCGCCACCTTTTAAAAAATGTGTAAGTTTGAATATTTTGCCTAAATGTACGTCTATACATCACATACGTGGCTGATGCCTGCAGAAGCTGCAAGTGGCATCAGGTACCCCGGAGTTACAGACAGCTGTGAGTATCCTTGTGGATGCTGGGAATTGGAACCAAACCCATGCCCTCTGGAAGAGCAGCTGAGGCTCAGCCATCTCTCTACGCAAGGTCTCTCACTGATCTAGCACTCAGTGGTTCAACTAGCCTGGCTGGGCAGAGTCCCAGAGATCCTCCTGTCTGCTGGGATCACAGGCTGGGTACTGTTGTGCTCAGCTCTTACGTGGGCTCCAGGGGATTGAACATGGTTCCTTATGCTTGTATGGTAAGCACTTTACCACCTGAGCCCTCTCCAGCCCCTCATTCTCTAAAATGCTGATTTGAATCCTAAAATAATAATGATCTCAGATTTACACAGCACTTATACAGGTATTTTACTTAGGTCCTTGAGGTAAATAAGGTAGATAACTTATGTTTTATATTTATTTACATTATTTAAAATTGTGTAAAATATATTTTATCTATTATATTTTAGGTTAAGTTATATAAGATTGCTATTTTTCATAAGTCAAACTCAGCCAAATATTAGCAATTTAAACTTAAGAAGTAAAGGTCCCCTTACTTTTATATGAGGGCATTAAATGCTTTCCCAGGATGAAATTAAGAGATGTCAAATATCTGCCTTCACTCCTAAAGTCAGTAAGAACAGTGAGCTGTTCCAAGGGAGAATGCTTTAAATGGCAAGCAACCAAACTGACAAGATCACAACCACAGTGTAGCAATAAGAGCCCCTAGGTGTTAATTACATTATATCAACCGTATCCTCATCCACAAATTCCTGGAGAACTGGCGCTGTCTCCACTTCATAGACAAGCAAATTGGACATTTACAGAAGAAAAATACAGTTTGTGAAGGACAAACATAAACAAATCTAAGCTCTTAAGTATAGGCTCTCAACTAAAACTGTGTGACAGTGCTCAGCGCCTTATTCTCCCGTCTCTCCTGCTGCAAAACTCTACTATCCACATGGGTTTGGCTCCAACTCACCTAGCTGTAATTTTCTTTAGTCTGCAGTTTAAATCTATTTTTAACTTTTTAATTTTTTAACTATTTAATTTTTTAAAATTTCATTTTACATTTAACCACAGTTCTCCCTCTCACCCATCTTCCCTTTCATTAAGAAAATTTTCCCAACCTCTCACTCTTGACCCCCATGACTCCTTATCACAGCTTTTGAGAACATGACTCTACCAACTACCAACAGCTGTGTCAGGAGTGACCCCAACAGCTGGCTCAGGAGTGACCCATGGGATGGGCTCTGACCCTTCATTTTAAGCAAGCAAATTCATATATAGTAGGAAGAAGGGAGTCTGATTATTAACAGCTGAGTCCTCACACTCACCTTCATGATTAGGTGGTACCCCATCTTGTCCATCTGGTTCCAAGGATCCTTGTGGAAGTCAATGTGATGAACAACCCAGGACCTAGAGGGTGATTGCACTTTATCCTCAGGGAGATGTGTGCTTCCTGTTTCTCTGAGGGCTTCTTTTTAGCTTTTAAATCCAGCCCAACCCAGGGTGGCACTTACCCACTTGTGCTGGGAAATGGGTTGCATTACTGTAACTGCACAGTTAAATAAATAATTGTAGGCTTCTGTTAGACCACTCAACTTAAAAGGAAGTGCCATCTAAGACACCATAAACAACTCAAGAAAATTACTCAACTTTCAAGTTTATATTCGGGAAGTCCTGACAAATGTGGCAGTGGATATGAAACGTTTTGCTTATCCTCAACTTGAAGAAAGCAATATGCAACCATGACATGTGTCAACCAGGAAGAAGCTAGAAGGAAGAGATGATGGTAGATAACTTGGAAAAAAGGTTTATAATTCTTGCTTCTGTCCAAACTGGGCTGTGTATCTATATTTGAACCGAGCAGAAACCCGGCTTAGTTACCAACATTAATGCTGAACACTAACAGTATATGAATCCCTTGCTATGTGCTGGGATCAGTACTAAGAGCTTTGGTCTTCTAAATTGATTGTCACAATAATCCTGTGAGATTAACAGAAATCCTACTGCACAAGTGAAGAAATTCAAATTAGTTGAGAAACTGAGCAAAATGTGGAGCTGCATTGGTTAATTTTCTGTCAAGTTGACACAAGCTGTAATGATCAGAGCGGAGGGAACCTCAGTTGAGAAAATGCCTCTGTAAGATCTGGCTGTAGGCAAGACTGTTGGGCATTTTCTTAATTAGTGATTGACAGGAGAAGGCCCAGCCTATTGTGAGTGGTGTCATCCCTGGGCTGATGGTCCCAGATTCAGTAAGAACACAGGCTGACCGAGCCGTGAGGAGCAAGCCAGTAAGCAGCACAGTTTCATGGCTTACACATCAGCTCCTGCCTCCAGATTCCTGACCTGCTTGAGTTCCTGCCCTCACTTCCTTCAGTGGACTGTGATTCAGGATATGTAAAACAAATAAAACATTTCTTCTACAAATTGTTGCTGGTCACGGTGTTCAACCACAGCAGTAGAAAAGTAACTAAGATAGGAGCCAAGAACCAAACCAAGGTCACCTGATGTTGTTTCCCAAACACCAAGGTCATGTTAGATGATTTGGGGGACCCCCTTGAGTGCCACGATTTTGCAGCCTTTTGTAAATGACTGATAAAATCAACATGGAGAAATAAAAACCAGAGAAGAGGTTGTGCCATAACAGGGAAGAAACATAGCCTATGTTTTAAGATAAGGTACTACACAGCAGAAAATAAAAATTAATGACATCTTGAAATTTGCAGGCAAATGGATGGAGCTAGAAAACATCATTTTGAGTGAGGTAACCCAGACCCAGAAAAACAGTTATCACATGTACTCATTCATAAGTGGTTTTTAGACAAAAAGCAAAGAAAAGCAGTCTACTTTGTTTCTAGGTTCCCAGAGAACCTAGACAACAATGAGGACCTTAAGAGAGACATACATGGATCTAATCTGCATGGGAAGTAGAAAAAGACAAGATCTCCTGAGTAAATTGGGAGCATGGGGACCATGGGAGAGGGTTGAAGGCAGAAAGATCATTAGAGCCAGAAGACCAAGAAGTTTGTATTGAGTTTGAAGCTACTCCCATGATACATTAATATTATGATTGATGAAATAAGGCCTGAAAAATGATAATATCAATGGACGTATTAACAGGGAAGGAGGAAATTCCACAGGACCTGCCCCCAGACCAAGAACTAGAGACAACTAATGCCTGCTGAGAGAGACAGTCTCTCCCAGGGATGAGCACCCTCATTGGTTATCCAGTACAAAGTAGTTAGGCCTGCAATTATATACATACAGGCCACACTAAACAAACTCAGCAGGCTGTGTTTATGCATTTCTATTACATGTAACAATAATAATCAAAATGAAGCCATCGATTTGTGAGGGAGTGGGGTATAGGAGGAGTTTTAGAGAAGAGAGATGAGAGGAGTTGGCGGAAGGACAGGAAAGGGGAAAGGATACATTTTTATTTTAATTACATTTTTAAGTATATTTTTTCAAAAAAGATGGAAGTGAAAAATGATAAATGAGTTGTTAAATGAGAATGCTGAGGCCTAAAAGTATCTAAAGCATGTCAGCAGGAAGTAAGCATAATTCCGCTACAGCATCACACGCGGTGGCGGTGGAGTGCGCCTTAATCCCTGCACTCAGAGAGCCAGAGCTCCACAGAGAAAACCTGTCTCAAAAAAAAAAAAAAAGGAACAAACAAAAAGAATAACACATGGTTCAGGAATTTGAGACACCAGTTGACACAACTGACCATTTTTTCATGGCTTTTATTTCTAAATTTGCCTGCTTACTAACATTTATTTGTAAACTCTCTAATTAATATAGTATTTTGGTTATTTGTAGATGTGCATCTAGTATCAGAAAAAATAAGTTACTTGATGCCCATATGTCCAGCTGAAGCCAAGCAGGCTGCCTTCTGGTGAGCATGCAAAGTATATACCAATGGCCACATATATAATTTTGAGTGCCAGCTACCATTCCACATGGGTCGTGCCTTATGAAACAAATAAAAGTTAGACAAAGCTTCATCCAGACATAAATTACAGTGTTTAGCCTTGAGTTCAATATTGATGAGTCAAAAATACACTACAAATAAGGTATTTTTTAAGGGAAACACACTCAAAACTAGGCTATGCATCATTTAGGTGATGGAAATATCATGAGAATTGATATAATTCCTGGAATTGAAGAGCTCTTGTTCCTAGATAGTTCCCACTGTAACCATCATAGGAACTGAAAACGAATACCCACTAAAGGATGGAGCTAAATTGACTCAATTTCCCCTCACCACACTTGTATAAAAATAAGTGGGAAAAAGAGATGTATTGTTTAATAGAAAGTATATTTACTTATGAAATTATTACTAAAGCCCTTAGGAAAATAAGGAAAAGACCATACCTATACAAAAAAATATCATGCTAGGGAAAAGAAGTGTGTAGTGAATAAGATCCCGTAGGAATCGAGCACATGGGAAGTGAAATCGAAGTTGGCACAGTGTTCCACAGTGCAGAAGCAGCAGCAAGGATTTGGAGTATAAATAACATCTGACTATAGCTGGTTCCAGACAGAGAGACATGACGGGGAGAAATCGTGGAAAAATGTCAATTCCCAGAACTGAAGAACACTGCTGACTAGATTGATGGTTCAGACGAATAAAAAGAATGACAGATACTGAGACTGGAAAGGCTCGGCTGCTCTGTTAGAAAGTTTGGAGAAGGATCAGTGCTGAATAAACAGTAGTGTGCGGGGTCTGTGAAATGGTTCGGTGCACAAAGGCCTGCAAGCCTGACAAGCTGAGCTCCGTCCCTGAGACCCGCATGAAGCCATCTTCCGACTCTCCACATGCACACTGTGATACACGTGCACCACACATATTCACATGCGCTCACAAGAATTTTAAATAAATATAATTTTTTTAAGTTTTTTTTCTTTTTGCTGTTTTTATTGTTTTTGTTGCCTTTTTTTTCCTTTTTTAAATTATTGTTAAAAGAAAAATTTACATTTACTCCCCTTGTTCCCGGCCCTCCCGCTCCCCCACTACCCCACCACCCTCCCCCTGCTTCCTTAAGATGG
>JAQHUG010000005.1:7821006-7870993 GCA_028555095.1 Dicrostonyx torquatus
CACACAAACTGGATTCCCTCCTGCATACTTATTTTCAGCATTTCTCGATGAACACGATGAAGAATTAGTGACAAAGGTGGAGGAGCCAAGCACCTTCCTGGGGGCTCGAGAAGCCACCACTTTTCTGTAGGCTCCCGGGACGTAGTTTGCTTTGGTCCGCACCATGTTCACAGAGGAAGAGACAATTCCCACCAACGCCCCAGCTGTGGCTGTCTTAACTGAACAAGAACCCAACCCACAACTATTTACTCTGCGTGCATGCATTAAATTTGTGCAATAGCATTACCCAGCCCTTCTTATCAAAGGTTCACAGTCTCAGCAGAATGTAATATATTTTCATGATCTGATCTTGTTGGGTAGTAGGGGACCCTTCACAGAGTACTGGCTCTAAAACAAGTGCCACAGTATCTCCCACAAAGGTGCCTATGATAAAGGCCTGGTTTTTAGGAGATGGGGCTAGAAAAGTATGGGATGATTTCAGGCATGTCCTTGAAGATGATTTTGGGATTTTGGCTCCTTCTCTCTCACCACCCATGAGGTGAATTGCTTTGTTTTGCCACATAGTGCCACAATGCACTGTCTCACCACAAGCCTAAAAGTAAAACTGCCAACTGATAATGAACCAAAACCTCCAAAAGCATGTGTGCTAATAAACTTTTTTATCTTTATAAGTGTCTCAAATATTGCAGTGATGGAAAGCTAACCCAGACAACTGCAGAAGTTGGAGGATATGCGTATGCATACACGTGTGCATGTGGAGACAAAGGTGGATGGTGATCTTCCTCCTCTGCGTTCCACCTTATTAAGATAAAAGGTCTCTTGCTGCAACTCTCCAATTCAGCTACACTGGCTAGCCAGCAAGCCTCAGGGATCCTGCATCCACCACCTCAGGTCCTCATGCTACTACAGCAAGCTCTTTACCAACCAAATCCCCTCCCTAGACCCTTGGATTAGCATTAGTGTGCCAACAGATGGCTGAAGTAGAGAGAATAACGTTTTGTGTTAACAAATCTCAAACTATGACTCTTCAAACGAGTTACACGTAGATATTTTGGGTGAAGGTAACTTTGATTTTGGGTGGGGAGGGAGGCATGGGACAGTATCTAATGTAGCCCAGGCTGACCTTAAACTTGTTCTGGAGCTGAAAGTGATGGTGAACTTTTGATCCTCCAGCCTCCACCTTCCAAGTGCTTCATGCAAGACAGATGCTCTACCAACTAAGCTATAGCCCCAGCTCTAGTTTTACAGTTTCTCTAAGAAAAAGTCTACTAGGTAGCTAAGGCTAGTCTCAACTCCATGATCTTTCAGCTTAAGATCCCTAAGTACTGGGATTTCAGGTATAGGCCATGATGCATAGCTTACATCTTTAAAGGTAAAAATTAAATATGAAGCTAAACTTTCTTTTCCATCTGTGACAGGGTCTCATTGTGCATGTCAGACTGGCCTGAAACTTGATATGTAGTCCAAGTAGATCTCAAGGGTTGTTGGTTTTTAAATTTAATCTTACATATATCAGTGCTTGTATTTTCCTGTATTTATGTACATGCGCCATGTATATGCAGTGCCTAGAGAGGCCAGAAAACAGCATAGGAACCCATGGAAATGGAGTTAACTGATGGTTGTGAGCCTCCACATGGGTGCTAAAAACCAAATGGAGCAGCAAGTATTCCCAATCACTGAGCCATCTCTCCAACCCCTGGTCTCAAATTCTCGACCTACTGCCTCAATTTCCATAGAGCAAAATTTATAGCCACACAACAGCAAATACACTCATTTTTTCTTTTAATTTTGAGATAATGTAATTATATCAATTCCCTCTTCCCCCTTTCCTTCCTCCAAACCCTCCCACATACCTATCCCTTCTTGCTCTTTCAAATTCATGGCATTTATTGCTATATGCATATGTACATATATTCCTACCTACTGCCTGCTCAGAGTCTATATGTATGTGTGTGTATATATATATGTGTGTGTATACATACACACACACACACATATGTTGTCAGGGATGATCATCCAGTACTAGATAACTTCTTGGTGTGCTCTTTCCTGGAGATTATTTGTACTACTCTTAATTCCTTACTGACTGTAGTTCTTTGTGTAGGGTTGAGGCCTCGACAGCTTTCTCTGTCCACTGTGGTACGTCTATAGATGTTGCCCTTGTTCAGCTCATGTTTAGGCAGTCATGCTGGTGAGACTTCGTAGGAGTAGCTTCTGACACTACTAAGTGACAATCTCACAGCAAACTCCTTAATCTCCTGGCTCTTGCAATCTTTCTGCACCCGCCCACAATGTTCCCTGAGCCTCAGGTGTAGGAATGTTTTGTATATGTATCCATTGGAACTGTGTTCCACAACTCTGTACCAAATACAATCAAATGTAAAAAGAAACTTCCTATCACCAGTTAACATATATGAAGGAAACCATTCCAACTCACAAAATAAAATCTGACAGAGACCAGTGTTTCAAAGGTGAGCAAAAACAAAAATTCATGTCATCTCACTAGTTACAAAATTGCTTCAATCACATAATAAATGCTTTAGATTGTTTACATTTTAAATTTACAACTATTTCTACTCTTATATTTACCTATAATAAATACATTTCATAAAAACGTGTTACTATAAACATCACCCATTAAAATTTGGATTTCTCAAAAAGAAAAATAAAGTGGGAAATGGGCAACTGAAATAAGTTTTTCTAGTTGATAAGCACTACCGTATCACTAAAGCAAGCTGTTAGTAATTAAATGTTCTTATAAACTACAGCCAAGAATTTGAAGCTCTGCAGGGCAGATTATCCTTTGCTTGAAGAGCATTACCTCAGTAACATGGAGTGATAATTAAGAGCAATGCAAGCTGACAATAAAGACTACAGAAGCAATTAGCACTTCCATTGACAAGTTTGGGCAGAAGACAAAATATGCTGATAAATCAACCCTTCATAAAGTCTGAAAGCCAAAGAAAACAAAAATTTTAAAGATATTATTAACGGCTTGGCACAATAATCATATTTAAATGATGTTTTTAAGATGTTTTCCTCTTAAAAAATTTAAAAAAGTTGTTTTCTTCTTGATACCTTGTCCACTGAAGTAATTCTGAGTGCTTAATTAGTATTTTGGTTTTTTTCTACTTTTCCCTATTATAAGCAAGAAGCTAAGACAGACCTTAACAATTATAATACAAGCAATAAGTTGTGATTAAACTTCTAGTTATCTCTTTAAGACAACTGTTAGATGTTTAAAGTTATTATAGTGTTACCCTAAGGAGATAAGGAATATCTTCTAAAATGTCTCCCAGTGATTTTGCCTGTGTCCTCAATTAATCTGTCTCTTCTATAGTTGAATTATTGGCTCACATTTAACAAAGAGAATACAGCAAAAGTGATGGGACATGTCTGGATCCAGTAATGTCTTTTTCCCAAGCTTGTCCTCTGCTAGTTCACTTTGATGACAACTGCTATGTTACAAGATGCACTTTGGTACACATGGCAAGGAACTCTGGGGAGACTTTGGTCAATCGTTCATAAGGAACTGATAGAGTCACAACCATCTGAGAGAGCCCTGTAAACAGATCCTTTCTCAGACAAGCCCTGACTTGATTATATTGTAGCTGATATCTTGCTACAACCTTGTAAGAATCTAAAACCAGAGGCCTGGTTAAGCCTGTCCATATTTCTAACTTAGGTTAAGATGTCACTTAGGAGTAATTCAAGAAAACAGAAAAACTGAACACAACACATATATGTAAACTTTGGCCAGTATTTCTTAAGTATTAGTGCACAAAAACAGAATTACCTATGGAAAATAGGTAATAGAAGGGAGAAAAATAAATATGAAAAGGTAGAATAATAAAAATAAGCCCCATCTCAGAGAATCCTAACTCTAAACCCCTAGTTGAGTCCATTGCAGATAAAATTTTCCTGAGTCAATATCCCATGATTTGGTCCCTAATAAAAAGGGTGAGAATGTGGCTCAGTGACATGGTACTTGTATAACATGTGTAAAACCTGAGTTCAGTCCCTAACACCACAAAAATAATAAATAGGTAAATAGACACTGGCTTCCTGCTCTACCATTTGGTTATGGTATCCAAAACTGCATCAATGGTGAATTTGGTCTCATTGTGACCAAAACCTTGCCAGATACAACTGAAGGGCAGAAATTCATTCTGCCAAGATATAAAGAGCTGAACCACTGTGTGAAGCACACCAGCTGCTATGACTTCCCTGCCCCGATGATGGAACTGATAACTCCTGAATCATTTTGAGGCTTTATGATAGGGCTCGGAATTTTTATTTTCCATTTCTATTGGTTGAGGCTCTTTATTGGGTATAAATGAAGAGCTTCACACATACTAGGCAAATTCTCTGCCACTATATCTGAGGACATAGAATGGATTTATTTACTGACCAGTGATTAAACACAGGCATGGCAGCAAGCCCTTACCCATGGAACCACATTACCAGCCTATCTCTTGTACTTTTATGGTCACTTTCCAGCTGTTAGAGCATATTCATTCAGGCTATAGAGAGCAAGAAGCGGGGAGGTCCTTGTTTAAGCAACTCAATTTACAGATTCCTTGGTAACTGAAGGAAATCAAGAAGTCACTGTCCTGGAAGTAGAAGATAGCTGAACTGTTAAAGAACCTGGCATTGAAGCAAGAGGATGCAAGTTTGGATCTTCAGCACATACATAAAAATGCAGGTGTGGTGGCCAACTTCTGCAACCCCAGCACCAGGAGTAGGAGGGAGCAGACAGGTGAGTCCCTGAAGCTCACTGACCAGCCAGTCTACTCACAGAGCTCTCAATTCAGTAAGAGATCCAGTCTAAAGAAAAACTAAGATGGATTTGTAAGACACTCAAGTTCTTTTAGCTTCCATACCACCTGCCAGCATGGGCATGAACACATGAACACTTACACAGACTCACATGCATGTACTCATACATCTTAGTCCTGACTCAATTTAGTACAGAAATTTATTGACTATCCTAGAACACATTTCATCTAATCATTATTGGCTGAGATTTCCAGTTAAATCTCAACTTCCTGGACATACAGATAAGGCTGAGTTCTCAACAAGGAATGTTACAAGATGTCTAAGTCATAACAATCTTATATTCACATCTATGAGCCCTATTCCTACTCCTTCACTTTTTCTGGCAAAAGAAAAGCATAAAGACTTTAGAAGGCATGTACACACAAAGAATAAAATATAGTAAAATTAACAATAAATTAATGGCACAGGATCATGTAATTAGAAGTGGTCAATGGTAGTTATTTTCTTAGTATAGGGTTCTTTTCCTACTGAATTCTACACACGGATGAGAGAACTGAAGTCTGTAACTACCCAGAAGTGATAGTATCACTCGACATGTTTTATTCATAGTATCCTATGATGAACTGTACTTACCAAAGCAGACACATTCTAAATTCCAAACAGTAACATTAACTTTAGGGCATTACATAGGTAATTCTGTTTATAAATTTAAAGCCAATTACCAGAACCAAATTTTCCTTTTCAGATGACTGCTAACTCAATCCAGTAACTCAGTTGAAGAGTATGTTAGGTATCAGAGCTTAAAATATTTACTGGCAATAACACAGTAAGGAATAGCCTGAGCAGATTAGAACTCCTGGATTATCATGAACAAATTGCCAATGATGGAACACTGATGAACAATTGATTAGGTATGTAGTAGGACACCAGATAGCCAATTGCACAAGTTGTGTGATAGCGCAAGGACAATTTACACTTATAATACAAACAATACAGTTGGAAATGTGGTCCCTGACTTCTCAAGAACCAACTGATAGTTAATACATTAGCAGAATAAGATCTGAACATTACACAAGTGTATCAGCACTCAGCTATGATGGTCTTCATTCTTACACAAGTCTGCCTCTCAAAACTTATATGTGATTACATGAATTGTCTGATTTAATTTACTATCTTCCTTTTTCAAAAGTTAACTGAGGTCCAAAGGTGGTAACTGGATGTGCTCTGTCTCTCTCTCACTCACACACACACACACACGATAAAGTCAATGTCAAGATTACTCCAATTAGCTACATATGAAGCCTCATGTTCACCTCATTGTTTGGCATCTTCTACTATTCTTAAAAGTTCTTAATGTTAAAAAGCTATGTTCTATTGGGCTGTGGTGGCACTTGCCTTTAATCCCAGCACAAGGGAGGCAGAGGCAGGCAGATCTCTGTGAGTTTGAGGCCAGCCTGCTCTACAGTTTGAGGCGAGCCTGGTCTACAAAGAAATTTTCAGTTTTTAGGACAGGCTCCAAAGCTACACAGAAAAAACATCTCGAAAAACCAAAACAAAAACTATGTTCTGTACTATCTGTTGATTTTCTTAGCCTCCTACATGGAAATCAAGTTGAAATAGATAAAGCCCAAGATATTAAGGTAAATGTGTTATGTTCAGAAAGAAAACACTAAAAGGGAATTTCACAGAAATATAGAAAAAACTGTGGAAACAAAAATTCTTCATGGAATCCCCCAATTAATCATAATTTACTGGTGCCCTGCGTGAATGATAGTCACTCTCTACATCATAGCAAAATAATCTCTTATGCAAAGGACTAAGGAAAATTTACCATAGTGAGGATTTCATTTGCTCACTTAAATTGCCAGCATTCATATTATTTCCACAGGCAAAGCCTGTTGTTGTTCCATGTCCTCTTACCAGGTTTATTTCTTGTGTATCATTATCTCAACGACAGATGTCTTAATTTGCAGCTCTCAACTCTTCCAACAGATTAGTGTGTTTGAGAAGTTGATAAATTTGCTTGGCATTTTCGATAAGGCTTTCTTCTATAATCCACATAACTGTAGGATTCACAGCAACTCTCACCTGGATATGGCTGCCCTTGGCTCCTGGCTGCAGGACCCCTCCTGGCTTGCTTCCCTGGTCCCACCTGGCCAGCCTTTTGTTCCAAGAAGGCTAGGGCAACCAGGTAAAGAGTGGAAGGAGACCCAGAATAGGGCTGCCTTGGGACCAGCTGTGGCTCTGAGTGCTGTGTTCTCAGAGTCAAGACAGCAGCAGCTTGTCAGGACCCGCTATGGCTCTGCAATGACTCAAGCACAGGTAGCCAGCTGCCAGGCGCCAGGGCTAAACTTTCCTGGCTAGAGACTCATAGCCAAAGCCCCAGGAAACATGGAATTCATTTTTACAAAATACATGCCAAGAAACTGATTCAGTGAAGGATGGGAGAAGCTAAAGGGCTCAAGAAAGAAAACTGACTCTTCCTAGTCATGTTGCAATTTTCAATGTATGTCTTGAGAGTATAACGATCAGATAAAAAAAAAAGTATCATCCCTTAAGGAGTGAAGAGAAAGGTATTACTATGGGACAGACTGCTTAAGTTTTAAATACAGTCCATGGGCAATGCTTCTCTATACACTAAATGTGGAACCCCAATTTTTAATGAATGCATGTAAGAATTTATCAAAATATGTCTGAGTGTGTAGTTCAGTGGTACAGTACTTACCTGGCATTTGTCAGGCTCTGATTAGATCCTCAGCAGAAAAGTATACACCAATAAACAAAACAAAAAAGAAATATACTTTCATTAAGAGGCAACAGAACAATAGCTACAGAAACCATTCATATATGGACCTGAGAACGGAGGTTCTGCAAGCTCACCCCATACCGCCCCTCTGAACACAGGTCTTTTCAGTGCTTATCAGAAAAACCATTTCTGCTCCATCTGTCCCAAGTCTCCAGGAAAGGGTAGAATGGGTGGTTACCAATGCTAAGAGCACCCTTCACTTTTGTCGCCAATTATGTCTCCATTCTTCCCAAGCCCTGACATATTACACATTAATATTTTGTTTAAAACTTCTTGCTTACTGCATTGATTTCAGGAGAAATAAGTTTCCAAATAGGAGCTAGAAATTGTAATATGCCAAAAGAAAAATGAAAATGCTGTTGGAAAACTTAGGGGGAAATGTGTTTTATTTTTTATTTCCAAGGAAAATCTGTATATTATAAAAGCAAACATTTGTCATACCACCAAGTACAGAGTTCACATTGCAAACTGAACCATTTTCATGACATGTCTGATGATCTAGAAATCAAATAACTTTGAAAAGCTTCAGTCTCCACTGTTCCATGAAAATCATGTTATCACATTGTACCACACTATTCTTTCTTTTAAAGGATCAAGTAGAAATTAGACCCAATAATTAACCAAAAGTACATCATATCCTATTGCTTGTTTTATAGGATCATAAACACTACACTAAGATTTAGCACTTGGACATGAAACATGTCTTAACTTTCTAAAGAATATGCTAGAAATAACCAAAACATTTATAATGCTTTAATATTTCTAGTTAATAACATTTGTATCAGTAACTGCAATGTTGTAACTTTCAGCATCTCACATAACTACTCAATGAAGTTGGTTATTTTAAGGGTTGGAATAAGAACAGAAGAACAGGAGATATAAGAATATCAGGTTTCACACTTCTGTTAAATTTCTAAAATAAAAACTGCTTTCTTCGCTGCATCAGAACTATCAGACTTGAAGTATATTTGTTTGCTTTAATCCCATGACTCGTCATCCACTGGATTAGGAGCAAGTGAAGAAGAAATCCCCGCTGTATTCAAAGTGTTCTTGCCCTGGTAATTTTTTAAGAAAAAAAAAAGAAAGAAAAGGAAAGGAAAAGGAGAGAAAAGAAAGTTAAAAAGACAAGTTATGGAGCCCTAATATTACATTGTCTGGACTGATAGCAAAGACTCACTTTATACCCTGACTAGCCCAAGCATGCAACAACATTCTTATAAAATGATTCTTTTGAAAAAAGGCCCATACAAATCTGTCTAAATTGCACAAAATAACTCAAGAAAAAGATTTTTCAAGTCACTAAGTTTTAGAGAGCAGAAAAATTTAATATTAAACTTCAAGTAAGTATAAATGTTTATTAAGAACACTCCTCTACACCAAAATTTACTGCAAAGAAAAATAAAAAAAACTTGGCATGTCATTAAGACTTATAGCACCTTAGCTTTTGCATTTTGTCTTAATAATATGGTCAAAATCAAAGAATTCTTTAGAAAGTTTAGAAGATCCCAACAAATACCAGCAAAAAGGAACTGGAGTGTTCAACTATAAACCTCACATACATACATACTTATGTTATAAATTACATAGATAATTGAAATGATAGCTTTAATTACTGAATAGTAATTAATCATAGAATCAAGCACATTTTCAAAGAGCAATTAGATATCCATTTCTTAATGTTTCTCAACTAACCTTCCTAGTATCAACAGATGTAAACACAGATCCTCTTGAGCTATTACTGAAGCCAGGAGGTACATATGAACTAAAGGCAATTTCTTCTAGCCAAGCAGGAACATCCTGTTGAGCCTTAAGAAAATAAAAACTTCTTATGCAACATGAAATCTCAAAAATTGTAAAACAAAGAACTACTCCATTTTAAATATTTAAAGTTAAACTATTTAGACTTACGTCTGATAGTACTTTAACTAGAGGCTGTGCTAAATGATTATCAGATTCTGTATCGAAAAAAGAAATTGCTTTGCCAGTATTTCCACAACGCCCAGTACGCCCAATTCGATGAACATATTCATCAATGGTAGAAGGAAGATCAAAATTGATAACATGTTGAACATTTTCAATATCAAGCCCTCTGGCAGCTACTGAAGTAGCAACGAGAACTGGGCACTTTCCACATCGAAAATCTCCAAGAGCTTGCTCTCTCTCCCTCTGTTCCCGATCACTTTAAAAAAAGAATTTTGTATTAGAGCCACTTTTGAGGAAGTTATTTAAGTTCATCAAGCAGCATTATTTCAAAAAGTAAAAATGACAGCACATAATATTAATGCCCACTACACATGAACCAAGTACTATAATAACCCATCCCAGCCACCAATTTATCCTCATAGTCTTTAGCTGTAACTGCCACCCCATTAGCAGATGGAGTAGGAAACAGCAAAAAGGACCAGAATATAAATCCCTATAACCTAAAAGTAATTTCTAGTCATAGCAAAAGAGTATATATATATCTACTTGGTTAGAATTACAACTCAAAAAATATTCTTAAAGTACAACTCCAGAATTCTACATATTCAAAAATTATTTTAGATCTTCTAATAAAGTATCAATAAAGTTGTGTTTATGTACTTTTTTTAGCATTCCAACTTGAAAAAAAAAAGGGTCAAAGGTTAGATTAGGCATAAGAAACATCTACATTTAAGAGCCAGAGACCTTATGGACCACTCTTGACAAGTTCCCACTCATGAAGAGTTTAAGTTTCTCCAAGCATAATAAATTGAATTCTCTCTCTGAAACTCATATATAAGAAGAGAACCAAGCCAGGTGGTGGTGGCGCATGCCTTTAATCCCAGCACTTGGGAGGCAGAGGCAGGCGGATCTTTGTGAGTTCGAGGCCAGCCTGGTCTACAAGAGCTAGTTCCAGCGCAGGCTCCAAAGCCACAGAGAAAAAAAAAAACCAAAAAAAAAAAAAAGAAGAGAACCAATTCCAAAAGTACTGATACATACACAAGAATACTAAAATAATACAATTTCAAAAAAAATGAAGAATAATGTACTCACCCATGAATACTTGTAGTTGATATTTTTTCTTGACAAAGAAAAGTTGCAATGAAATCTGCTTTTTTCTTGGTGTCAACAAAAACCATAGTTCTTTCATCACCTATAAAACCACAAAATTATTAATATTCAAACTACAAAATTTAAAAAGAAAAGGCAGGTTAGAGCAAGAAACTTTGTCTCAGCCACCACTGTACTACTGCTAGAGTACAGAAAGAGTTAGTGTTTCCTCAGTGCATGTTTGCCAAGGAAAGAGACAACTGTTTTCCCTAGTAGAGGGATTTAAAAAAAGGTAAAAGTGTCTTCTTAAGCGAATACAAATAACTGCCTGCCATCTCTTAAAAATTTCAAGTTTGTCTTGGTCACTTTTGCTTTTCCATTTTGTACTTTATAAATGCCTGTTACTTCCACAAATAATTCACTCTTTCACTGTGCCCAGAGGGGTGAAGGCATTTATACTAATGACATCTGACCCTGGGCAGCTAAACTCTACCATCTATATGCCAATGCTATCTCTTATTTCAAACCCTTCATTTCCAGAACACAATACCAAATTAAAGGTTGGCCTTTTCCAAAGGCTTAACTAATTAAAAAGTATTTACTTGCAAGATTAAAGTATTTAACTGGCATAGATTATTCTATACAGGGGTAACTCTACAAAATGCTGAAAAAGAAAGATGGTAAGAGAGTTACAGCCTTAATAGAAGAAAGAATCTTTGCTGCTCATGATCACTCTTCCCTACCTCCCTGTCAGCTCACTTTATCTATGACAAATATTTAGTGGCTGGCTATCACCATTCTAGATACTGGGAAAAAAATTAAAATCCCTGCTATCATTGTAGGCACATATGTAATACATATTAAGTCCTAAAACCAACAGCAAAAAAGAGTAAGATCTAGAGTTTACTTCTGTTCCAGTCGCTGTTCTATTGCTGTGAAGAGACACCATGACCAAGGCAATACTTATAAAGGAAGATTTAATTCAGGGTTTGCTTACAATGTGTCTCTGAAGAATAGTTCATTATAAAAGCAGGGGCATGACCACACTTAGCATTGGAGCAGGAGATGAGAGCTACATCCCAATTGGCAGGCAGAGAGAGGCTGGGCCTGGAATTGGCTTCTGAAACCTCAAATCCCAGCCCCCAGTGACACACTTCTTCCAACAAGGAATTACTTCCTACTACTTCTCAAATAATGCCACTCCCTGGTGACTAATACTTCAAATGTATGAGCCTATGGGGGCCAATCTTGTTCAAACCATCACAGCTTTAAATAGAACAGATGGTATCTGAGCAAGGATAGAACTACCTATAGTGAACTATGCAGATTCTCAGAGAAAGAACATTATAAAACAGAGGGGAAAGTAAGTATAAAGGTTCTGAAACAATGACTTTCTCATGATACAAAACAACAACAACAAAAAGAGGGGCTGGAGGATGGTTCAGTGGGTAAAAGCACATGCTGGTCTGTTCCCAGCACACACATGGTAGATTACAATCACCCCTAATCCAGTTCCAGGAGATCGAAAGCCCTCTTCTGACCTCAACAAACATCAAGACGTGTACATAGTATATATAAATGTATGCAGGCAAAACACTCACATACATAATAACTTGACCTAAAAAAACAAACAAACAAGTAACAGATCCCATTGTGCCCTGGGTATTCTGAGCAGAGGTAACAGCAAGCACAAAAGCAATGAGGCAGAACTGTGCCTGGATATTTGAAGTAGAATAATGAGCAAAGCATGGTTGGAGGACAGCAAACAAGGGAAAGACAGGATATATCAAGGAAGTAATGGAGGACATCACGTTTTGAACAGAAATGTGCTGTGACCTTTAACTTAGTAATTAAAGGAAAATATGCATGCATACAGACGCATGTGTGTCTGGTTAAGACAAGACCTTACTATGTACCCCCAGGCTGTCCTCAACCCCTCAATCCTCCTGTCTCAGCCACCGAGTGCTGAGATTTCAAGCATGCACCACTATACCCAGACATGTATATGGAAGAACTAAAAGGATTCTGCTATAATATCATAAGTATAATTATGGAAAGAAATAAATTACTTTTCCATCTAAGCAACTGAAAGAATAAAATTACCATTAACTAATAAGACAAGACTGCTATTCTAAAAACCTATTTTGGGATTGGGAAGATGACTCAGTGGGTAAAGTGCCAGTCATGCAGGAATGACGTAAGCTGAGTTCAGATCCCCCAGCATCCATGTAAAACACTAGGCACAACAGTACATACCTGTACCTCAGCACAGGAGAGATGAAGACAGTAGGATGATCACTTGGGATCCCTGGCCAGCCAGTCTAACCAAAGAGGTTAAGTAAGCTCCAGGTTCAGTGAGACCCTGCCTCAAAAAATAATGTGGAGTGGGCAAGGGCACTTTACCAAATGAGCCAAGCACCCAGATCGCTAAAATCTGTACTTCTATGTTAACTCTTAGCCTGTAGCTGAAGTAGCAAAACTGAAGATACAAGCTCTGTGTGCATTTATAATTCAGAAAGGGCTTTATCATTGTGAAATCACTGAGTTAGTGCCCAATGGGAGTATTAATACAAGCCTCCTAAAAAAAAAGTTCTATTCTGACTGGTTTATAAAGATGAAGAAAGTAGAAAAATGTCATTGTAATATCCCTGAAATTCCAAGAAAGTAAAAAAAGTTAACTTCCTAACACTTTCTAGGTAAGTTGTGAACATTTTGAGCTAAGTTTACATAATTAAGTGAAATCTTTCATGAGACTGATTTATTTTGGTTTTTAAAAGTACTGTACTTTTCCTCTTAACAAGGTTAAGTATTATATAAACATGTATCAAATAAGATAAAATTATTCCTTCATGATTAAGTTATGAACATGTAACTCTTCATTAAACTACACTGAGTTATCATTCAACAGTATTTATAAGTATACTATATTGAAAATCATTATAAAAAACTTCAAGTAACCTAAAACAGTGACAGTGCTAGGGAACATATCTCTCAGGGACTACAGGACAGCTCAGTCAGGGTGTTTGGCACTGAGTCTGAGAGTTTGAGTCTGATCTGAAATACTGTGGAAGAAAAGAACTAACTCCTGCAAGAAGTTTTCTGACCCTCATACATTCTCCATCACATGTTGTGTACACACACACACGCACACACACACACAAGTGTAAATAACTATTTTAAAAACATTGCTCATTATTACAACTGACTTCTCATTCCGCTGTTTCAAAACTGACATTCCAGCTGAACCAGAATCACTAAAGTAGGAGAATATGGGTAAAGGGAAAGTAGAGCACATAAACAGTCTACAAGATGATCATGCCAGTTATTTTCAGTCTCATAACAAAGCTACTTCAAGCAAACACAAAACAAAATTTAAGAACAAAAATAATTTGGAGGAAGACAGAGAAATTTTTTCTCATGGGTATTTTAAAGGACAGAATTCGATTCTCAAGTTCCCACCAGCCCTGAAATACTCTTAACTTTACGAATATGAGAAGACTCTTTAGTGGGCAAGAAATGAGGAACCAGAAACACAAAATCAGCAAGAGTTCACATTGTTTTTTCTTTGAAAACTGGGTCTTGCTATTAGGCCAGGGTGGTCTTGAACTCACTCACATACCACTTGCCTGAGCTTCATGAAGCTGGGGTCCTAGAGCTGTTTACATGTACAGACTGAAGAATTATCTTTCAACAGAGAAACAGTGCTAAAAACTTTCTAGTTTTCTAAAAAATGTATTTATATATATACACACACTTCTGCTGAAATACTTTTTAGCCATGTACTGGTAAACTAAATCTCAAATACCTTCTATATTCAACTTATATGACATAAAGGAATACTTTTATATAATTTATAACACAAACTAAGTCACAGTCATCTATAAAAGATTTACAGAAAAATATTTATTAAATTATACAAAATGGAGATTATTAAAAAATAGTAATATTTTAAAATTCAAAATTGCAACAAAATAATTATATTAAAATAAGGTACCTATGTTTCGTAGAATCTCAACAAGTTTTTCTCTTTTTGAATACTGGCCAACTTGAAGAATGGTCTGCAGAACATCTCTGCAAGCTCCTCCCACTTGTCCAACAGCAACAAACAAATAATTTGACTTTAAAAACTCCCCAGCCAACCTTAAAAGAGAAAATATTACTCCTTAGCTTACCCTTGTCCACTTGTGCTCATGGTGTTTTAGTCCTGTGAATGTAATTCACAGCAACACAAACACTGGTAAGATGGTTACTTATGCTACCCAAGTATTATTTTCAAAGACCAGGATAAAATGTTAAGACTTTTAAAATATACAATTAGTAACAAAAACATTTGTGTCAAACTATGTACACAGGAAGTTTCAGTGAACTGTAGGGGATCTGGGATAGAGCTCAACTGGTAGAGTGCTCCTTAGCATGTCCAAAGCCCTGGGTTTGATTAGCAATACCATGTATACACCAGGTTGTGGTGGTGCATGCCTGCAATCTCAGCACTCAGGAGGTAGAGGCAAGATGACCACTAAAAATTCAAGATCACCCCTAGCTACACGTCGAGTTTGAGGCCAGTCTGGGCTATATGAGACCCTGTCTCATGAGAGGGAAGGAGGGAGGAAGGAGGAAGGATTAAAATATAAACCTAAAGCACAAATTCAATACTAATCTCATTTTTTATGAATACTTGCTACTGCTCAGATTTGTTTTCTGAAGTATTACTTGTTAAGTTACTCTTCTTTAAATAAATGGTTATAAGTAAACCAGATTACAGGTCAATGTTTTTCATGTCACAATACATATAGAAAAATGAGACGTAAAGGCCCTGCAAAACTAGGCTGTGTAAGGTCGCCCTAAAAGTTGACACACAGTAATTTACTATGTGAATGCTGTTGAAAGTCATGCTTTATATCACCCAAAAACACAACCCTGTGGGGACACTGCCAATTAAGGTAGCTGAGCTTTTAGGGTTAAGAAGGGAGAGTACAAGTCTTTGGTAAATTCTACCCTCTTGTGTAGATTAAAGTAGCAGTCCAGTGTTTTCTAGTTGTTTTCTTGAATGTAACAAAATAGCTCAGACTCAGCATACCCAAAATCTAGGGAAGTTACTGTTTCTTCTTGCTCCTTATTTATTCTCTTGCCATAAAAACACAACTTTTTTTTCTTAGTTTCCAGTTTCCTCCAATTATGTTTTTTTTAAATTTTTTGAAATAATTACATCATTTCCCCTTTCCTTTTCCTCCCTCAAATCTTCCCATGTACTACTACTCCCACCTTACTCCTTTTCAGATTTATGGCCTCTTTTTAATTATTGTTACATAATGCATATTCATTCTTAAATACAACCTAATCAGTCCATGTAATTGGTACTTGTATACATATGTTTTCAGAAGTTTTGTTTTGGGTTTTTTGATTTTTTTGAGGCACGGTTTCTCTGTAGTTTTGGAGCCTGTTCTTGAACTAGCTCTTGTAGACAAGGCTGCCTCTGCCTCCCAAGTGCTGGGATTAAAGGCGTGTGCCACCATTGCCCAGCAGAAGGTTATTTTTAAATATACCTTCTTCAAGAGTTAATTCCCTCTTTTCCCAGGCAATTGAAATTTTTAGTATCTGTTACCCCTTCAATTGCTTAAGCATTCATGACACATGGTATTGGGAACACAAAGATGAACACATTGGTATCAACCTCAAATAGGATAAAGCTATATTAAATTTTTAAAATTCAGTATTAGAATATTACCATTTACTGCACAGAATATTAAGCTCCAAGAAATGTACAGTGCATTCTAAAGTTTCTTCCACAACAGAAAAGATATGAAATTAAATTCATGTATTAGAGCCTTTAAAACTTTTAGGCTTGATCCATAGGAGCAGCAAGTAAGGAAACTTATATTTGAGTAATTTTTAAAGAATTGTCAATCTTAATATTTTTCAAAGACCAAAAATTAAAGAAATGTAAAGGAGGAATTACCATGATTCAAAGTAGTTTGGCTTCAAAAGACTAAGGTACATTAGTCCAAATAAGAAAAGACAGAAATAAAGGGGAAAAGTAGGTTCAATTTTGGACCTCACAAGAGTCATTACTAACTTGTTTCTAAGAAAAAAAAATATCTCAACAAAATTAAGTATGAAACTCTGTGGTTACATAAAAAAACCACATGTACAAGAACAACTTGAAGTTACAGGTAGAAGTGAAACAAATGGCATGAAGACTGCCCTGGTTCAGGAATGAACAGAATGAGAAATGGTTATTTATTTCTAAGATGGTAAATCAGAAAATGCACCATGCAATTATCCTCTTCTGTGAGAGAATCAAAATTAGTTATCAACCTTTAGAAAGGTGAGTGGTTATGGGAAACACTCAAGTTCAACAGTGAA
The DNA here is from genome assembly GCA_028555095.1 of Dicrostonyx torquatus. NCBI lineage: Eukaryota > Metazoa > Chordata > Mammalia > Rodentia > Cricetidae > Dicrostonyx > Dicrostonyx torquatus. The sequence goes on from JAQHUG010000005.1 coordinate 7,837,967, forward strand.
CAGTCAGAAACCTAGGGACGCCCAGACCCTGAATAGTAAGAGTGAGAGTGTTGAGTTCTACTGCAGACTATAAAGCAGCAAAAGACAGGACAGAGACAAAAGGAGTGACAGACCCATCACCATGGGATATCATTTCCAACTTTACAGTATCAGAATAACAGCTGGATTTATGGGAGCTCCCTTCACCTCAATCTAGCACGCAGAGTTTAAGCTGATTTTCTCTGACCCTCATGTGGACAGCACAAAAGGCACCTGGGACATCCATCAGGCCTCTTCTGGGTGTGTCAAATAACTCCGGAGCAAAGCATTAGAGGAGGAGTTATTTCTACATAGCTCATACTGACACTCAGGGCAACTGGGAGGAATTTCAACAATCATTCTTCCTGATCACTTAAGCTTTTGCTCTTTCCAAGGGCCACACAGCCTAAGAAGATACAAGAGGAAAGTTCTGACCACATGAGCTGTCATGTTTACTCTTGCCCACATGGTCAACCTTATGGCAAGAGAAGAAATTCTTATTTTTTACTAAGACTTTCTGTTACTGATATTTTACTTTTTGATATGCATTTTGCTTTCCTGTTTTCCTCTTTCAAAAATTCATTCCCCTCCCCCTTTTACATTATTTTTGCTTCTTTATTATTTTTGACATCTTTTATTAGTCTTCCTTTTTAAAAATTAATTTATATCTAACATTTCAGCTTGTTCTACTGTGTTTTGTGTTCTCATCTATTGATGTCATAGTGGTTATTTTATACTTAATTATCTCTGTTTTGCTTCAATCTGTGTTTTTTTGCTTGCCTCTATGTAATGCTGAACCTTTGAGCATGGTGGATGGCACATTTTGTCACTGAAGTATACTACCAAGCCTAGTAAAAATAAATTTTACTTAACTCCATCTACAACCTGGTCCTGTCAGAACCCTAGCAGATACTTCAAACTAAATAATGGGGTACACGAAAATTCCCATATGATGACCTAACACCAAGAAAGCACAGTAAAGAGGGTTCTAACAAGTCATTCCTGTATATTTACCCATAGCAATAGAAGAGATAATTGACACAGAAATTTGAGGACTCATACTTGATTCCAAAAGCACACTACAAAGCCACTGTAACAAAACTTTGTGGTGGTAGCAATAAAACAGACACAAAGATAGATAGATGAAATAAAGGACCCAAAAGTGAATACATGCATTCACAATCAACTGAATCTCAACAAAGGCATCAACACCACACTGAAAGTGCTAGGCTTGGTGGCACACACCTTTAATTCCAGCACTTGGGAGGCAAAAACCAGGCAAATCTATGTCTTTAAGGCCAGTCTTGGTCTACATAATGAGGTCCAGGGAAGTCAAGGAGTACATAGTGAGACCCTGCCTTAAAAGTTAAACAAAACAAAACAAGAATAACAACAACAAAAGAAAACACTGAGGGGGAAAAAGAGCCTCAACAAATGGTGCTGGGAAAACAGGAGAGCCACATATACAACACTGAAATTAGATATGCATCTCTCACATCATACAGAAATTAACAACATAATCAAAGACCTAAAACTGTGAAAATACTAGAGGAAAGAAAACTCTCCAACAGAGTTGGAACAAGCAACAAAACAACTTCCAAAATATGATTCCAATAACCCAAACCTAAGAATTGGCAAATAATTGGAATTGTATTAAAGAGCTGCTGCACAGCAAAGGAGCAATCAACAGAACAAAGAGATAACATACAAATGGGAAAAAAAACCCTCTGCAGCAATTCATTTGATAGAAGCAACACTTAGAATTAAGCCCAAAATCTTAATACCTAAAGAACAACTAGGCCAATCAAAATATGGGCAAATAAACAGGCACTTCTAAGGCATAAAAACAGCTCATAAAATATGAAAATAGAAAGTATCTTTAGTCATCAGGAAATTAGAAAAACCATCAATTAACAACAAATGCTGGCAAGAATGTGGGGAGAGAAAAGAGCCTCTATCACTGTCCATTAGGGATGAAACAGCACAGCCACTGTGGAAAACAGTTCTCAAAAAGCATCACACCTGGGTGTATATCTGAATAAAATGAAGTCAGCATACAAAACTGATCCTGAATACTCATGTTTGGTGTTGAATTATTCACAGTGCCCAATATCTAGACATATGTACTGGAGATTGACCTCAGGTCTTCATACTCACATGATAGGCATTTTACTATCCCTAAATTAAGAAATTAATTTTGAGACACAGTCTTACTATGTAACTGTGGCTGGTCTCAAACTCAAAGATTCATGTTTCTCTTCTGCTGTTAGGACTAAAGGCATATACCACCAAATGCACCTTTAATTGTTTTTAATAAGGAAAATATTTACCTCTGGATTTCTTCTGGAAAAGTTGCACTGAATAAAAGGGTTTGGCGCTGTTCTTTTGATGGCATTCCCGGACAAGAAATTAACTTCTTCATTTCTGGTCCAAAACCCATATCCAACATTCGGTCAGCTTCATCCAATACTAAGTACTTGACTTGTTTGAGACCAATCTTTATTGATATTTTCAAAGACAAGAACAGAAAAAGCACAATAATTTATATTGAGCTAAAATATACTCCACAATCTCAACTGTTAAAGTATTCTTAAGGGCTATGCTGGCTAGTTTTATCAACTTGACACAAGCTAGAATCATTTGGGAAGGGAACCTCAGTTGACAAAACGCTTGAGGCACTTTATGAATTAATAATGTAAGTGTATGGGCCCATCTCTGGTCTAGTGGTCCTGGGTTGCTATAAGGAAGCAGGCTGAGTAAGTCATGAGGAGCAAGCCAGTAAGCAGCACTCCTCTATGGCCTCTGCTTCAGTTTCCTGCCATGCCTTGAGTCGCTGCCCTGATTTTCCTTCAATAATAACTATGATGTTGAACCCTCTCCTACCCAGTTTGGTGTGAACATGGTGTTTTATCACAAGAAACAGAAACCATACCTAGTACAGGGAAAATCAAGGCATATAATGATGTTAGGCTCATCATAGATAATAAATAATATTAATATATCTGATCTAAACTTTTTTTTTCAAGACAGGGTTTTCTGTGTAGCCCTGGCTACCCTGAACTCACTCTTTAGACCACAATGCACCCAAACTCAGAGAAAGAAATCTGCCTGCCTCTGCCTCCCAAGTGCTGGGATTAAGGCATGCACAACCACTGCCCAGTCTGATGTAAACTTTTATTGATATATAAAAATATTGTATAAATTAAGTTTAAAAGAATCTAAAGTATCTACAGCAATATTTTACCCTACAAATTCTGCAATTAATTGAATATTCTATTATCTCCAATGTCTAACCTATTAGACACTAGCCATACATGGTTTGAAATATGAATAATTGTGAAATAATTTTATTATTTTAAAACGTAAGTTGCAACATATAGCTAATAGTTACTTATATTGGACATCATGGATCCATACTGCATTATATGGTGAAATCAAAATATTTAATGTAAAAAAATAAAATCTAACAACATGAAATACTGAAAATATATTAACTTAAGACAGGGTCTCACTGTGTAGCTCTGGCTGTCCTTGAACTACATGAGACTTTGATACTACCAGAAAAATGGTTTAAGATATGGGTTTTTCTAGTTATCTTTTTAAAAGGTGCCTTTATCAAAAAAGACGTGTTTTAAGTACCCCCTTTAGAGAACACAAAATAACCAATTACAGTTCATTAACATGAACTTAAAGTATCAAGTGACGTAGTAACTGGGCATGAGATTCCCAAATGAGTAGCCCTAAAATCTCTTCTTGAAAGACCTGAAAATAAATAGCTCACACTACTACCATTTACATGCTTTAACAGAAAACAAATTATTGATGACCCAAAGAATGTATCTTAGGAAAAAACTATTTTCACCAAAACATGTATGGGCTATATAGAAGTATTCATTGTATTTTCTTCCATATAACAAAATATTGCTGGAAACAGATACAGGTTCTGACCCTAATGCTATCATTTACTAGAGATAATAAAGGGATTTTAAATAAATTATTAATTTCACTGTTTGTTTTCCCAAGTATAAAACAGAAAATACTATACCCTGTTGGTATTATCCTGACAATTATGAGAATGAATTCACAGGACCTGATATAAGCAGAAACATAAACAGTGATCTGGGAAATACATCTTTCAAATTCCTTTCCTTCCCTATAACACACCCATCACTTGTAACCTTCCTGAGGCTTACCTTTTCTTTACCTATAATATCCATCAGCCTCCCTGGTGTAGCACATAGTATGTTACAGCCTTGTACTATCTGTCGGATTGAATGCCCAAACTGGGTTCCCCCATATATGACAACAGCTCTTACACAAGTCCTATAGATAAGAGAAACGTTATTTTCCAGTTATTTGGAAATTATACATTTGTTTCTAACACTTTATGAAACAAGACCCATAAAGGAAAAAAACATTCAACTATCTAAAATATATTAAATTTCATGGAGAAAGTTTATAATGTCAAAAGGCAAATAAAACAAATCAGGAAGGACTAATTTGTAATCTATCTGATTAAATGGCTGTTAACAAACAATGAGAAATACCAGCATTCTCCTTCCTCTTCAATCACCCACTCACAAAACAACACAAACACCATAGTGAGCTCTCCCTTAGCACCTGTACAGCACCACTCTTAAGTACTATGCAAGCTGCCAGCAGGGAGGAAGCTTCCGAGCCAGTACCTATTTGATCCCTCTATGGCCTAAGACCAAAGTCTGTGGTGTTTTCAGCAATTATCATACATTTTACTGCAATGTAACCAAACCTCTATTGCAGGACATTTAGGTATTTTTCAGTATTTTACTACAGCGATGTGATAATAAATATCCAAATACAAATATTCATCTTTGGGTATAGATTTATCTAAATTTACCAAGTTTACTTTTTGTTTTTGAAAAATGTTTCTCTTCTTTTATTCGATTTAAAATCTGATACCAATATAATGTACTAAGGATTAGCAAGAAACAAACCCTAATCTAAGCAATTTACACCTAACTTTTGCAAATAGGCTATAAAGTTTGACATTAAAGAGATTTTTAAAATCATTTTAAATTTATAAAAATAAAAAGCTAATGGTTACGTAAAAGAAGCACTAAAAAACACTAAATTTCAGTGGATAAACTATAGCTAACAGATGGATAATTCATGAAAAAGCAAGCACTCAAAAAGTAGTTCTATTTGATGATATGAACATGTGAAGCAGAAGATACCTATGTTAAACACTGGCAAACTCTTCAATGTTCCATTTTTTCCCCAACAGTATTTTTATTAATTATTTGAGAATTTACTAAACCCCATCACACTTGCTTCCCATTCTTCCCAGATATACCCTTCCACCTTTGCATTCTACTTCACCCCCTAAAAAAACACACCAAGTCTAACTTGAGTTGCTATTGTGTTACCATACTCACGGGAGCATTGCCAAACACCCAGTGACTAGCCCCTTAAAGATAATCAAGTCCTCCCCTCCCACCAAAGCCATCAACTGAGGAGAGCTACACTTCAGCATCTTTATCAGTTTTTAAGGACTCTCTTTTATAGCTTCGAGTCTGGACTGTTTCCTTTGGGACGGTGGTTATCAGAGAAACCTTCGGTGTCTGTCATTCTCAGTTATGACTCTGCAGTCATCGATACCTCGGCATAAGAAGTTTCCTGGCTCATAGTAGCCAGCAGCATGGATCATTGACTTCCACGAGGTTTCTAGTGGCAGCATGGATGGTTGACTCCAATAAGGTCTCTGCAGCAGCAAGATCACAGATGCAGGCCACAGAAATCTTTTGAGGAGGCTTAATTCAGAAAATGAACCATTCTTATCTCATATATCTTCTTGTTGTTTAGGGTCAGTATAGTTGGGCAGTGTGTTCAAGGACAGGACCTTCTCAAGCTCCAGACTCTTATAGATTAATCATATAACCAGTTCTGATAATGGACTAGCTAATGATATACTACTTCCTACAATGTAATAGACTATAGTGTGTGATTTCTGAGACTGCTATTTTATAAAACTACTGTAGCCTCCTATGTGCTCTTTCACTGAGGACTTAATCTAGAGTAAATCGCCTGCCATTTCCTAATGAGTGTTAAGCATCTCTATCGGCAGCACAAACAGCTCACCGAACCACTACAAACTCAGTTGGTATCCCTTAAGAGACAACACGCTAGAAACACACAGTGAAACTAATGTCCAGTTCTTACCTGTTAGAGTGTGGCATGACATTACTTTTTTTATTGATTTTATTGAGCTTTTCTCTGTTCCCCTCCTCTTCTCTCTCCTCCCTTTAACCCTCTCCTATGGTCCCCATGCTCCCAATTTACTCAGGAGATCTTTTCTTTTTCTACTTCCCATGTAGATTAGATCCATCTGTCTCTCTTAACGTCCTCTGTGTTATCTAGGGTCTCTGGGATTGTGAACTGTAGGCTGGTTTTTCTTTGCTTTATGTCTAAAAGCCACTTATGAGTGAGTACATGTTTTATTTGTCTTTCTGGGTCTGGGTTACCTCACTCAATATGCTGTTTTCTAGCTCCATCTATTTGCCTGCAAAATTCAAGATGCCATTTTTTTTTCTGCTATGTAGTACTCCATTGTGTAAATGTACCACATTTTCCTTATTCATTCTTTAGGCAAGGGGCATTTAGGCTGTTTCCAGGTTCTGGCTATGACAAACAATGTTGCTATGAACATAGTTGAGCACATGTTCTTGTGGTATGATCGAGCATCCTTTGGGTATATAACCAAAGGTGGTATTGCTGGGTTTTGAGGTAGGTTGTTTCCTAATTTTCTTGAGTAATCACCACACAGATATCCAAAGGGGCTGTACAAGTTTGCACTCCCACCAGCAATGGAGGAGTGTTTCCTTTACCCCACATCCTCTCCAGCATAAGCTGTCATCAGTGTTTTTGATCTTGGCCATTCTTACAGGTGTAAGATGGAATCTCAGAGAGTTATTTTGATTTGCATTTCTCTGATGGCTAAGGGTGTTGAGAATTTCCTTAAGTCTTTTGGCTATTTTAGATTCATCCATTGAGAGTTCTGTTTAGATCTATTTTTTATTGGATTATTTGTTCTTTTGATGACCAATTTCTTGAGTTCTTTGTATATTTTGGTGATCAGCCCTCTGTCTGATGTGGGGTTGAAAATCTTTTCCTATTCTGTAGGCTGCCGTTTTGTCTTGTTGACCGTGTCCTTTGCTTTACAGAAGCTTTTAAGTTTCAGGAGATCTTATTAATTGTTTCTCTCAATGTCTGTGCTACTGGGGTTATATTTAGTAAGTGGTCTCCTGTGCTAATGCATTCAAGTGTTCTTCCCACTTTCTCTTCTATAAGAGTCAGTGTGGCTGGCTTTATGTTGAGGTCTTTGATCCATTTGGACTTGAGTTTTGTGCATGGCAATAGATATAGGTCTATTTTCATTCTTCTACATGTTGATATCCGCTTATGCCAGCACCATTTATTGAATATGCTTTCTTTTTACCATTTTATATATTTTGCTTCTTTATGAAATATCAGGTATTCGAAGATGTGTGGATTGATATCCGGGTCTTTGATTCAGTTCCATTGGTCTTCCTGTCTATTTTTATGCCAATACCAGGCTATTTTCAGTACTGTAGCTCTGTAGTAGGTGGCATGACACTACTAGATCTTATAATAATTTGTCAGGCATCAAGAGATAACAATACCAAATGTGTAAGGGTAAAGTGAAACTGAACTCATATATGACTGATAAAAATGTACTGAATTGATCCCTGGAATCCACATGGTGAAAAGAAGAATAGGTATTTCCAAGCTGTCCTCTAACCTCCACAACACACACAATAAATATTCATAAATAAATACAGAAATAACATATTAAAATATCTTAACTACCAAAAAGCCAGGTGTCGTGGCAGATACCTATAATCTGGCTACTTGTGAAACAAGGAAAATTTCAATTTCAGACTAAGCTTGGTAACTTAGTAAGCTCCCATTTCAAAATTTAAAAAGGGATGTAGCTTAGTGACAGGGTACTTGCCTAGCATATGCTATATGCTTGATTCAATCCTTAAGATCAGAAAAGACAAGCTACCGAATATCAGTATTTGTAATATTTTCTTATTCTTACATGTTATCTAATTTTACTTCTAAAAATAAAAATGATTCTATAAACAAGATTATAAGAAAATGTGCTTCACTTAATTATACTAAAAATTACATGAGTATATTATTACTGAGTTCACAAATAATTGAGAAACTCTCTAAGAACTATTTTAAGAATAGCATTCCAGATGTACTTACCCAAAAGAAAATTTTCTGGCTTCCAAATAAATTTGGTTAATCAGTTCTCGAGTTGGAGCTACAATAATACACTCTGGTTCCTGCAGTTCTTTAAAGCGACTAGAAGTTATTCCATCCCGCATCATATGAGCCAAAATAGGCAAAAGAAAAGCTGCCTAGAAGTTAAATTGATTAATTTACAATATATCATTTTTGTCCTTGCCAAAGTTAGTCCTATTTTATAGCCTTTAGGATTCCCTTCCCTCTTGCTGGTAGAGTTATGCTGAGAGCTTAGCATAATTTTTATTTCAAGGAGTTAACCAGGTCTACACAGTCATATTACACAGCATAGCATGCTTGATTAAAGTTCATCTAGTTCAACAAAATATTAGTCTTTTAAGAAAATAAATGTATTTGTGTATCCTAAACAGAGTGATGGTGTGGGAGAAGGTCTGTATCCTGTCAATTATATTTTAAATAAATGTTGATTGGCCAGTAGCCAGGCAGAAAGTATAGGTGGGACAACCAGACAGGAAGTAGAGGTGGGTCAATGAGAACAAGAGAATTCTGGGAAGGAGGAAGCCCATTCCTCTGGAGTCCTGGCCCAGACACAGAAGAAGCAAGATGTGACTGTCTTGCTGAAAAAGGTACCAAGCAATGTGGCTAACATATACTAGAATAATAAGCTAATATAATTTATAAGAGTTAATAAGAAGCCTGAGCTAATGGGACAATCAGTTTATATCTAATGTAGACCTATGTGTGATTTCTTTGGGACTTAACGATTGCGGAAACTGGGCAGGACAGGAAACCCTGAAACAGAGTGACATTAATTATACAGAGGAATGTAGGTATAATCTCATAAAAGTTATTCTACACGAGTCTTTGAGAGGGTAGTAATAAATAAAGTAGTAATAGAGGGTAGGAAATAGTAGTAATATCACAGGTTCTTCAAGCATTGGGTCATATACCAATTTTCCTGAGGAGCATACAAACAGAAATTCTTAATGAGATATTTACAACTCTAGTTCAAGAATACCTTAAGAGGACACACCATGACCAAGTTCATTTCACTACAAAGGATATAATGTTGATTCAACATAGAAAATTTGTAAATATCTAAGAGCTCTACAATGAAAGCTTTAATATACTGACAACTGTCAAGAGAGTGGCAGAACATTTACAAAATGGCTGAATTACCTGAAGTACCTACAGAGGAAACACAATTCTCATCAAAATTTCAATGACATCTTCACCGAACTAGACAAATAACTTCCTAAAATTTATATTGAAGTGAAGCAATATTAAGTAGACAAAACGATGCTTATGGCAACATAACACATGTTCTCAAACACAGAGCCACTGTAACAAAATCCATAAAGTACTGATACAAAAAGCAGACAAGTAGTCATAGTAACAAAATCCATATAGTACTGACATAAAAGCAGACATGTAAACCAACGTAGTAGAACAGAAAACACAGAAATAAATCCACATGGCTATAGCTACCTAATTTCCTACAAAAGTATCAAAACATACATTAGAAGACAAGATTTTTGAATAAGCAATGTTAGAGAAACTGGATATCCACATGTAGAATATAAACCCATTATATCTCACACTGCACAAAAATGAGTTAGAAAATGAGTCAAGTCCCTAGTGTAAAACCTGAAACTTTGAAACTGCTTTAAGATCTGGTAATACAGAAAACCACTCCAAGAATTCACAACTACATGAAGTTACAAGGTAGTGTGGGAAGTCCTTCTGTGTATGTGTTGCTTTTATTAGTTAATGAATAAAGAAACTGCTTTGGGCCCTATAGCAGGGCAGAACAGAGATAGGCAGGGAAAACTAAACTGAATGCTGGGAGAAAGAGGGAAGAGTAAGGAGACGTCATATAATCACTGCTGGGAACAGACAAGCCGGAACCTTGCCGGTAAGCCACAGCCACATGGTGATACACAGATCAATAGAAATGGGTTAAATTAAGATGTTAAGAGCTAGTCAATTAGAAGCTAAAGCTAATAGGTCAAGCAGTGATTTAATTAATACAGTTTCTGTGTGGTTATTTCAGGAGTCTGGGTGGTTGGGAAACGAACAAGTGGCCTCCTACAACAACAACGCTTCTGAACAACATACAGAATAAAGAAAAAAAGTCTGACAGATATATTCCAAATGAGGAATTACTATCTAGAAGATAAAAACTTCAAATGTTAAGTAACCCCTAAAAGCTTCAAATCAATAAATGGGTAATGAACTGAATAGATCATCCCCCAAAAAATAAAAAATGGCTAAGAAACTTAAAAAGTGTTCAATATCCTTTGCCATCAAATAAATGCTAACTAAAATTACTTTCAAATTTTATCTCATCCAAGCAGAAATGGCTATCAAGAGAACAAACAACCCTTACATATTAACTGGTAACAATGTGAGCTGGTGGCACCACTATGGAAATTGGTATAGATATTTCTCAAAAAAGAAACAAAGGAAAATAGCACAACAATTTAAGCTATATTACTACTAGATACATCCTAAGGACTTTAACAAAAGTACTTAAAACATCTATGTTTAATGCTACACTATTCAGAACAGCTGAGAAACAGGACCAGCCTAGATATCCATCAATAGATAAGTGGATAAAGAAAATGTGTTAATATAAGAAATAGTATTTCATTCAACCATAAACAAAATCATGATATTTGCAGAAAGAGGGATTCAATTAGAAATAATTATGTTATATGAAATACTCCAGAGTCAGAAAGACAAATAGAACATTTTAACTCAAAACTTAATACAGATCTTGCATGTGAGCAGAACATGGAAATAGAAAGGAACCATAACTATTGGAAGAATGAGATCTTAATGAGAACAAGCAGGAGGTTTGGAAAGGGTAAATGAATATATGACATGAAGGCTTATACAAGAGAGGACAGTTTGAAGGGAAGAAGCGGACCAGCAAGAGGGTGAAGAGGAAGTACAGGTGGGCAATCCAGGAAAGCAATAACAGCAGAGTATAACACACATATATGTATGTATACATGCTATAATAAAACATATTACTTTACATGCTAATTTCAATTTTTAAAAATTGCTTCTTCAAGGCAGCTGTAACTACAAATATCTGTTCAAGTAGGAGTGGCCCTTACTGTCCCATGGCCTTGCCTTTCTGCTTTAATGGGATGACTTTTGCTTCTCTGGGTTGCTATGAAGCCTAATGTAAGCATGTGTAACTGTAACTGAACATTTTGAACTAGATGCTCCTCAATGAGTTATAAGGACCCAAGAGCATGATAAAAACAAACCTACATAGTCAGAGACAATATTCAAGCTATAAAAAAAGGGAAGCAAGTAAACAGAAGTGCACAAACACTAAGAAAATCCCAAATCAGAAGACATGAATAATCTTCTAGCCAACAGAAGAGATTCAAACTACTTAGGAAACACCAAAGTTGAAAGTTGTTTTTTTTTTTTGAGAAAGAGAACACAAAAATTCGATAGAGGGCTGGTTGTATTTGGAAAGATGACTTACAGTCTTCCCAGACCCTGTTTGAGCACAAGCCATCAGATCTCTTCCTGCTAACACAATAGGGATGCTGTATTTCTGCACAGGAGTGAGCTTGGTATAGCCAGCTTTAGCAATGTTGTTATTCAGTGTTTGACAGAGATTAGCTTCTTCAAAAGTCTAAACAGAAAAGATGGCAATGATTAAAGGATGAATAGCACACATAATATGCTCACCATTTTATAAACATATTTCATATTTTATTTAAGTAAGCTTTAAACTTTGATTCCACTTTACATACAAACCAATATACCCTACTATAAATAAATAACCTATTTTCATGACATAGTAGAAGTATTTCCCATAGACTTCATTTGCAAATACCATTTTCTGCCCCCTTAAACCCTATGAGATACAGAAACTCTGACAAATAACAAAGGCTCATTGTGAGGATAATGATTAACAGGGAATAGAAGACATCTGCTATTCTCAATACAAAATCTACTTCCCAGGGTTGAAGAGATGACTCAGCAGTTAAGAGCACCAGTTGCTCTTTGAAAGGACATGAGTTCAATTCCCAGAATGTGAATGCAGGCTTACAACCGTCTGTAACTCTAGTTCCAGGAGCTCTGATGCCCACTTCTGGTCATCAAAGCCACCAGGCAGGCATGTAATACACAGTAATTACACAGTAATATGCAGTCAAAGCAGTCATACACATAAAATCCACTTCCTCACATACTTAGGATGTGAACATTTTTTACCTCTAGAAAAAGTAGCCTTTCTAGTAAATTTAAACAAAGTTCCTAATATGGTACATGCAGTAGAGATGAATTCTAGCACTTTCTCATTTGATAAAGTAATTTTACTGAAAATGGTAGTCAATGACTCTAAATAAGGGTCCTAGACACTAAAAGGTAGCTTTTCTATTGACAGCAATGCAATTATACCATATATTTATATCAGTATAAAAAATACACTGACCAAAATTGCTGGTGGTGCATCATGTCCAGATACTTCTACAAGTATGCTATCATACTTATCAAAGTTTATTCCTGTCTGATAATGTGCAAAAATGGAGTCCTCATCCTCTGGTGGAGGAGGGGGTACATATGTCACTTTTGGACCTTAAAATAAAAATGGAAAATAAAATTTACGTACTAGAAACACAAACAAGAGAAAATGACAAAAATCAATTAGAAAATACTGTGGAAATCACTACTAAAATTTTCTTCTCAAATGTTTTAAATTTAACCACACTTCTGATATCTTCCATCTATCATATTCAATAGATAGTTCAAACATTGGTGTACCCTGAATGTCACTGCTCTCTCCTCCTTCAGCTTCTGACTTCCAAGAATCTTAAAAGGATAAAACCAAAAAGATAAATGTTAATGTAAAAGTAAAATAACCAGTACCACAAAGACAAAAACCTTTTCCATAATAAAACTTACTCTTTCCAGAGCCTGTTACTACTTCTTCATTCAAACCTTTGTAACCACCTAGTAAAGAAATTCAGATTAATCTTCAATTAAGACACAAAGCTATGTGTGTTTTTATTCTGACTGTCCTCAAAGAGGGCACATCTTAAAATAACAACTTTAAAGTGTCTTATAGTGTTTGAGACAGTGAGTGTAGGCATAGCTCAGTGTGTTATAACAGTGTTCATTTAATGTGTTCCAGTCCCTAGGTTTGTCGATTCCTGATAGGAGAAGAAAGGAGGGAGAAGAGGAAAGAAATGGGGAGGGAGGTAGCAGGAAAGAATCTTACACATTTTAAGGTTGTTTGGTATTCAACATAATGGTCTTACATAGATTATAGACTGCACCACTGTTTTTCGTAAGCCATGAGATCTTTTCCCTGGTCAGCAAGAGAATAATTTTCTAAAAGGAACTAAAATGTAGACCATCTCCCCAGCATGGATGGTTTGATGAGAGGACTAAGACTCTAGCCATATTCATGGATATGATACACTGAAGTGAAATAGGAACGAATTCAACCAAGAAAAAAGGAACATGGGTCAAGTTTTCCAGAGTTTTCCCCTACTGGTGCTAGAGTTCTGAAGGCGCAAGTATTTACCAGAGTCATTCAGAGATCCAGAATTTTCACTAGGGGGCTGGTAATTTATGTACCTTCTACATAGCAATTACCATAACAAAATCCAAGAGCCTTACATAAAAAGGCACGTGCTCAGTATAAACCACGTTTGTATATATTATACAAACTATTCAGATAAAACGAATTACCTTTTTTTAATTACAACACTGTTTGGCTGATGGTTCAGGCATATTTCTAGCTAGCTCTTACATCTTAAATTAACCCACGTCTATTAATCTATGTATCACCACCAGGCTATGGCCTACCAGTAACGTTCTGGTGTCTTTCTTCTACAATGAATTATTCTTATCAACAAGTTGTCAGAAGTTAGCTACACTAGCTTAGCAATCAGCCTGTCCAGACTGAGGGATGCAGTATCTTGGTTCCTTCCATACTGATGTGACAAAGACAACTGAAGGAATTCCTAAGTACCATCCATCATGGAAAGAAGCTAAGGCAGTGGGAGCTCGAGGAAGATGTTCACTCTGCATTAGCGGTGAAGAGCTAGAGAACAATGAACACTAGTGCTCTTTTATTGGTCTAGGATCCCAGTCCTGCACACATTCACCCTGAGTCTTGATACTTCAGTTAACCCAGTCTAGAGAATCCCTCACAGACATACTATGTGTGTGACTCCAGGTGATTATAGATCTTGTCAAGATGACAATTAATATTAACAATAGTAAGTTCATCCTTTGTCAACTTGACAACTACCTTTTATCCTGTGTCCCCCATAGAGTCATGACCTACACATATTGCCAAATCCTTTTAAGTTCCACTTCAAAAGTCCCCATAGGCTTCTACAACTCCTCAATATTCCTGATGCCCCTTTAGACAAGTTATAAGCAAACATCTATGGGCAATCGGATTAAACCAGATTTAAGTAAACTTTTTTCTATATTGGAGAATGTAAGAAGCCAGGGGTGGGGGTAGACTGCTACTTTGAACATTCAGAGTATGTGGAGGCCCACGGAAGTGAGTCTGTTCTACCTTGACTGAAGGTCAGAGAGCTTAAGCCTACTCTTGCTCTTTCAAAGTTACCGATAAGAAGTCTGACTTAAGGAGTGGCTACAAACAGGATATCTTTACCTAGGATGTGGTTACCTGGTGTTTTGGATATTAAGATGGCCCACAGAGGTGAGTACACTCCACCTTGACCAAAAGTCAGAGAATTCAAGCATATTCCTGCTCCTTTAAGGACAAGACAAGAGGTTTGACCCAGGGAGTGGCTGCCAATAGGATAGTTGGTCTAAGGTGTAGTTACTGCATCTCCTGCCTAAAAATCAAGACTTCTTAACTCAGGAAATAGTAGCTTGATGCCTCAAGTACTGAAGCAAGTAATTGTTCTGCTTGTCATTTTTGTCATGTTAAAGCAGTCTTTTGCCTTCTTTCCCTTTTTTGATTGGAGTATATAAGCTTATGGAAAATAAATGCAGACATACTCAATATTCGCTAAATAGCCCTTCTGGCTCTATCCTTCGTCTCTGTTTCTTTCATATATCTCTGTTTTTCCTACCTAATTTTTCTAATCCACATGCCCATATCCCTGAATGTGCAAACCACATAGATGCTGGAACCCGCCAGATGTCACCCCAATGTGTGGCTACAAGACTAATGATTATAAAACAAGTAAACAATTGATCAACTGATCTGCAAAGTATTTTAAGTTTCATACAATACTTAGATATTTATGCACTAAGGATAAAACTTTTGAGAGCAAAAAAGTCACATTAACTGAACTACGGTTACTTTCCTTTATTCTTAGATCATGAAAAGCGTATTTTAATAATTTTTACAAATATCTCATTATTTAGTATCTGCATGATATTTCATTTTATGGTTATACTAAATACTGATGAATTTCAGGTAGTTTTCAGGTTTTAATTAATATAAACTTGGTATTCTTATGCATGCATTTACAAATACTCTTATCATATAAAAATCTTACAATGAAACTGCTAGATCAGAAAGAAATAGCCTAAAAAAATTAAAGAACTCCAATAGGCCATTAAAAATTCATAATTATCAGGTGTACAGAAACAATGACAATTACCTTTATCTTAAAGAAAATAAACTTAGATTACAATAAATTTAAACTGATTGAAGTCAGTCAATTAAGAACTTACCTCGTCCACTTCCACTTCTACTTTGGTAAGTGTCACCATTACCTGTAAGACATTACATTGCAATACCTTTAGAGAACATGCCCTTCCTACTTGCTTTCCCCCAGATACACAAGGAGCAGATAATTGTATTCAGTATAGAGACATTACCTAATTCCTAAACCTCTCAATTTTTTAATTTCATAGAATTCATTTAAACTTTACCCTTTTCCAGGCATTGTGTGTGTGTGTGTTTGATCTCAAAACCATACACATCATTTTTCCCTACACCTCAGAAACTTATCTGTGAAACCAATGCAAGCCTTATTTTCCATCTTCAAATTAAAAACATTTACTCACATCTCATGCTGTCAGTCAGCAACAGTGTACCAATTTCCTACGGGAGACAAAACTTCCCATGTTTTTTGCCTTCATAACTGGGGGAAACTGTCAGTAAGCCTTAGTATACTTAGTATACATGCCTTCTTGCTCAAAGCATAGATGAATATTAGTCCTCAGTAACAATGTTATTTCTCACCTGAATCACTTGCTGCTGGTTTTCTAGAACCAAAAAGGCCACCACCACGCTGTGTCCCCTGATCTTGGTCATATTCACTATCTTTATTTGAAAGAAACAGAATTCAAATGTTACTTTTAATAAAGCTTTACAATCATTTAGCAAATGAGCCCAAGTCATGGTATTATTGGCTAAAAGGTGTAAAATAGTATAGCAAGAATAACAATGTATATCCATAGAGGCCAGGCAAAAAAAAAAAAAAGAATTACAATGTGTATTTTTTTCTAAATGTCACAGAAAGGATTTCTCTACAAATTATAAACTTCAATTACAAATAACTTCCTCAAAAAATTAATGCTATTTATAAATAAGTTAGTGTCAATGTTATACCCAAAAAAGCCTCCCTCCAAAAAATAGCAATTTAATTGTGCCTAGAAACCATATTGCACCATTTTACTACTTGTTCACCAAAATATCATCCCTGCTCCCACCATTGCCAAATCTAGTATCAGTCCTGACCTATATAGACCCTTCAGAGGCCTTTACTTTTTTTTAAAGGACAATTTATTCAATTTTTACATTTGTTTAACGAGTATTATAATTTTACCAATGTCATTAGTTCCCAAATCATTAATCTGTCTTCTGTTAAGAGACACATGCATGTGAACAGTGACTTCTGAAAATAGTACTTTAGAAATGATATCTATAAGAACTTGAAGTAGAAAGGCAGATTGGGGAAAGAATGTATGAAGGAGTGAGCCATATAGAAGACCACTTATTTAAAAAGTCAGCCATAGTTCCCAGGCTCCAAAACATAATGCTTTATCAAGACTTGGTAGCACAAACTTCTGAAACATGTGTTCCAACTTACTATTTAGTTACCCAGATTTCTAAAAATAATGATCCATGATATGGGTAATTAATTTGTGACAGTCACTCTGTGAAAATATTGTAACCCTGTGGCAACTTTGTGCAATCGGGTTTTTTAAATAATTTCCTTCTTTACAAATGAAATACATTTTATACAATCAATTCACTACTTACTTGGTCTTCCTAGACAAAATCCTCCACGGCAACCTCGGAAACTACCTCTTCCTCCTCTTCTGAATGGCCCTGAGGCTTCTGAATCATTTCCATCTTGATAGCCTATATTAAAACGCACACAAGAACAACACAAAGTAACAAAGAAATCTTGGAGACATAGCAACTGAATTTAACCTTTGTATAATTTAAATGGCTTTAGTGAACACTTATAAGAATTAACTTTTTAAAAAATATTTATTTATTTATTATATACACAATATTCTTTCTGTGTGTATGCCTGCAGGTCAGAAGAGGGCACCAGACCCCATTACAGATGGTTGTGAGCCACCATGTGGTTGCCGGGAATTGAACTCAGGACCTTTGGAAGAGCAGGCAGTGCTCTTAACCTCTGAGCCATCTCTCCAGCCCAAGAATTAACTTTTCAAAAGTCACAATTGACTGCTTTACCAACATAGATATTTCTATGACCAGGAAAAAAAAAGAGCATGTTTGAAGAATCAAAAATGAGTAAAAGAAGCATGTTCCTTGAATAGAGTACCAAGTGGCAACAACTGCACCATTAGCTGGATTTTTACAATCTATTACAGGACTAAATAAATCCAAGTTTGTATTTGTCCCCTATAGAAAAATAACGAACTAGGTGCATGTAGTCTCATTTCCTGTTACAAATTACAACTGAAGTGTGACTCCACCTAATGCAAAAGCAGATCACTTCCAAACCAAAGGTCAACTACACAAAAAATAAATTAATATTTAGTTTATGCATTTACAGCTACTTATAACTAAACACAATTATTGCTAAAATCCAAAGTCCTATATATTTGATTATTGATGGTAGATTATGTATATTTTAAAATCCTGCTTATAAGAGAATTCAAAGCACATTCATGGGTTTGGAGATGTGGCTCAGTGGTAGAACACTTGCCTAGCATGTGACAGAAGCTGTGTTTTATCCTCAGCACTACCAAAACCAAAAATTTTTAAAAATCAAATTAAATTCAAATTAATATATCTATCAGTCAACACATTCCTTAATCTATTAATAATCTTCATGTTACTATTTATGCCCACTTAATACTTCTAAATTATTTGTGCCTCTTTACATTTTTAAAAAGCCTATCAATTTTCTTACTTTTCATTTTAAACGTCCTCTGGACTTCTCTTTTTCTAAGTAGAAATTATTTTCACAAAGATCATCAAATAAGACAGTAAACATATATCTAGACTTAAAACCTAATTTAAGACTACAGACCTGCCGTCCACCTTAAGATTAAAATGCTAATACAGCTGCAGCCATGGTGTCTTCTGCCTCGTCTCTCCCTCACTGACCCAACCAACATCTTGTATTGTTACACACCTTCCTGCACTTATATTATCACCTGCGGACATACAGCTAAGCAGCATGTTTAACTCTGCTCTACACCTCTTTTATCTAGCTCTCTTCCTGTCTACTGAGAAACAGTACTCTATCATACATGCTCTACTGTATCTCTATTATCTTCTTTCCACTGAATAGTCTTAAGGAACTCAGCTCATTAGTTTCCCACAAAATAAACTAGCCATATCTCACACATTATGCTCTATTTTATATTGTTATTAGGCAATAAATACTTCACATTTCCATTATAGACTATCCATAAACTGAGAAAATCAGTTTTCAAACCACGAAGGTTAAACAATTTGTTTTTGCAGCTGGGGGTGGTGGAGCATGCCTTTAATCCCAGCACTTGGAGGCAGAGGCAGGTGGATCTCTGTGAGTTTAAGGCCAGCCTGATCTACAAGAGCTAGTTCCAGGACAGGCTCCAAAGTCACAGAGAAACCCTGTCTCGAAAAATAAAACAAAATTATGGTCTCTTGCTAATTATAATATATACCTGTGTCTAAATATATAAACACAACTTGCATAGTCTGCTTAGTGTTACTTTTATGTATATGAAATCCAATTAGTACTGGATTACCAACTGGACATCATCCTTGGAAAAAACTCTTTCTCCCTCTCTCTGTATTAGCTCAGAAATATTTAAATTATTTTAATATAGCCTTATCCCTACTGACTTCTGCCCTCCTACTGATTTTTTTCTATTACTAAAGCAGACACTTTAATTTATCCTTTCTCTGATTATCCTTCACTTTTACTTAAAGCAACTTTAAGTTTCCTTTCAAGCTGGCAACAAACTTAAATCTTTCCCTAGGTAGTATTTCAGTTCTTTAGTGTTTTTAACAGCCCTAAGCATCATTGCTAGTCTACACAGTAATTACTTAAGTTCACCAATCTATTTAGTTTCATACTTGTGACTCATCACTGCTTTCTTATTATGCTTTATTTTGTGTGTATGTAAGTCACACATACATGTACATCACAGCACTAGTGCAGGCATCAGAACAACTTTTCAGTCGATACTCTCCTTCTCCACAGTGGTCCCAGGGATTAGCTCAGGTCACCAGCCTTGGCAGCCACCTGCCTTTACACATGCACTTATCACTACAACTCATTGTCGACATCTGTCTCCTCCTCCTTCTTGTGTTCAGCTGTCTTCTTGCTTCTGTTTTCGATTTTGTAGTTATTTTTGTAGTATTATCTATAATACCTTGGGAGTTTTAAATACTGTTTTTACTTGAATGGCGTAATTTCTCACTGGCATCTAAATACCTGAATACAGCAATTTGGATTCAAAGCTATTCCTCCTCAACATTCTGAATACAGTATTCTACACTGTAGCCTAGCTACTTTTATTTAAGAAAATTCTGTTGTCAAGATATTGCTCTTTTACAAATGAATCTCATCTCCTGCCCCTTCTAGTGATTTCAACCTTTGAAACACTTTAATTTCAATATATACATGATGGTATGAATTTTTTATTTAATTTGCTCAGAACTCTGTGACTAACTGCAAGCATTATCTATTCCCTTCTTTCCTGTGTGTCTTTCTCTTGTTTTCTCTTACAAGATATTTAGGAATGTTTTTAAGGAATGTGGTAGGCAAGTAGATAGTCTTCTGTTTCCAATCAGCTAGCTGCATTTTGTTTTCCATTTCCATTATAATTTCTGATATGTTTTTGATTCAGTTTTGCTTAACTTATCTGCTATGTTTTCAAATTTTAGTCACTATTATTTTCTGGAAGTACAAGCTGGCTTGTCAAATCTATCCCCTCTTTGTTTCAGCATCTTCAGTATCTTTACCTCATGTGTCTGCACAGAATAGAAACAAGCATTTAAAGAAACATGCTCTTTTCCTCCAAAGTTGATGCCAGTTCCAAGTTATATTAGAATACTAACTAGATGTGGAAATAACATGGGTGTTGTGCCCTCCCTTAAGATAGGCAACACTACCTTACCTTAAGGAGGGGCACAAACTCTCTGGTCCCATAATTTTAACAATTACCTTGTTAAAATAAATGGGTTGAATGAAAGGACAGAATACAAAATTAACAATAAATCAAACAGACCCACACTTTCTTGAAGATGGAAACTAAGAAAGGGTTTCATATGCTTTCCAGGTTATCCTTGAGTTAACTCTATAGCCCAGACCTGCTTCAAACTTGCAGCAATCCTCTGCCTCAGCCTCTCAAATGCTGGGATTACAGATAATGAACCACCACACCCAGAAGGTCCATACAATAGAAAGCAATCTTAAAATATACTGAATTAGTAGTGACATATACATAATACTTTTTTATCAAAATATGGACAGTTAAAATATCAGTTAAGGGTAGATAAAATTTGAAGTAGGATCATTTTCTTCCAATCACACAAATCTGTTTTTCCAGGTTTTGAAAGAAATGCTTTAAAATATTCATTCTTGATAAATCTAGTTATCCATACATAAGCCTTTGTAACAGAATCTTCTTTACTTTTCTGACTCATTACTTTAAATGTTACTTCCTAAGTAACATTATCATCTAGGGAGAGCAGCACTAGGAATGACACTCAGGGCCATAGGCACGCTGTACCACTGCACTACACACTCAGGTGAGGGCTGTAGGCACGCTCTACCACTGCACTACACACTCAGGTGAGGGCCGTAGGCATGCTCTACCACTGTGCTACATGCTCAGACCTGGTTTAGGAAGTCCTTCTGTTCATGTGTTGCTTTTATTGGTTAATGAATAAAGAAACTGCCTTGGCCTAGTTGATAGGGCAGAACTTAGGTAGGCAGGAAAGACAGAACTGAATACTGGGAGGAAGAAAGGGTAAAGAGGAGAAGAGATGCATGGATCCGCTGGAGACAGATGCTGGAAATTTTACCCGGTAAGCCACTGCCAAGTGGCAATACACAGATTAATAAAAATGGGTTAAATTAAGATGTAAGAATTAGCAGTAAGAAACTAGAGCTTATGGGCCAAGCATTGATTTAATTAACACAGTTTCTGTGTGGTTATTTTGGGACTAAGCTAGCCGGGTGACCGGGAAGAACAAGTGGCCCTCCCTTACACAGGCCAGGGCTGTAGGTATGCTCTACCACTGTGCTAGATACTCATCCCTGACAGTGACATTCTAGATATAATGAGTTCTGAAGTCAAAGGTAGGAAGAGATATGGACTGTATTTCATAAGCAGCAATTTCTGATAATGTCTGGTAATAATCTTCAGAAAGGACTACTTGAAAATAGTCCTCCTATTCAAAGGACTATTTGAAAATTTCTCCTCCAAAAGAAATCCTGCAGTCATATTAACATGTTGCTCCATGTTCTAGAACTAGCCAAAGTTTGTCCAAGAGTGAATATACTGAAAGCAAATAGTTAATTATATAATATATGAAGTATTAATGCAATGGAAAGTGGCACGTATCACCAAATACCAAGAACTCAATGTAGGAAATGTTAAGAAATCCATAATGAAATGAGAAAATGTGACTAGAAAAACCTAGAAGCTGTGCAGCAAACACTGTTATCTACTGAGCTCTCTCTTGTCTGCCTCTGACTCCTACTTTATATACAAAAGTAAATGCAAGCTAAAAGCATAATGAGGTTCAATAACAAAAATTCAGTGAACTGTTCAGATGAAAAGGAAAAGTGCAAAGCATACAAATGGGAGGGATATCTTAGTACTGTAAACTCTTTGAGATGTTCCCCATCTCTTAAGGCTAAAACTATAGCCCGTTAACTAGCAATTCTACTCCTGAACATGCCAATGTACAAAAATACTAGATCATTTACAACACCACTTTCATAGTTGTCCCAGCTGAAAGCATAGTTGTCGCAGCTGAAACCTGCATTAGTAGGGAAAAAAGAAGACTATTAGCAGGGTTAATGATCTGTAAGAGTAATATCATAAGTGGTTCTTTAGTACACTAAACAGAAGCCAAAAAACAAAAATAGCACCTGCTGTATTAGTTCCTTTATGTCAAGCAGAAAAATAGACAAAACAGTACATTTTGAAGTCAGAATAAAATTAATCTTCAGGATTGCATTGATTATGACTGAAGACAATATGAAAAAGAGGGCTTTTCTGAGGTGCCAGTAATTTCTATTTCTTTTTTTAAAAAATATTTATTTATGTATTATGTATAGTGTTCTGTCTGTCTGTATGCTTGCTGGCCAGAAGAGGGCACCAGATCTCCTTATAGATGGTTGTGAGTCACCATGTGGTTGCTGGGAATTGAACTCAGGACCTCTGGAAGAGCAGTCAGCGCTCTTAACCTCTGAGCCATTTCTCCAGCCCCAGTAATTTCTATTTCTTAACCTAGATGTGGCAAATAAACTGAGGTGTTCAGGTTTTTTTAAGTATTGAGTTACCTAGCAATGGTATATCATATCATATTACAAAATAAGCACACACACACACACACACACACTCATTCATTGAGTGGCTATGTGCTAGCTTTCTAGTCTAAAATGTGTATGTCTACAAGAAACAGGAATCAAGACCGTCCTAGAAAATGGCTATGTTCCAGCTAATCATCCTACTGCTTTAAGTCAGAAATAAGAACAGTCTGCTCCAAATGACTTCTGGTTTCTTCATCTAAACATGAATTAATCTGACTTAAAGGTAACACAGACATCATTCTCCAGAAAACAAATGGGGAAGAGAAGCAGGGCTGAGGAGGCAGCTCAGTGGTGGAAAACAAGGGAGCACAAGGGGCCCTGGGTTTGATGACTAGCACTGCTATTTTTTGCTTTGTTTTTTCAATGAGAAATGCTAAAAGATGTACTAGATTTTGTTTTTTCCTTCACTATCACATCTTTGAAAAATTATCATAAGGCTTAATTTAGGAGATAGCCTTTTTTCAATCAGAAACTTAGTGACAGCTTCACTGGCAAGGGGGAGAGCGCCTGTTGCTCAGTTCACTAACTATCTTAAGGTAAAACAAAAGATGCTCTCAAGTCATACAAATACCATCATGGAGTTCTGTATTATTACAGCTACGCATAGGTGAGTACTTGAATGGGTACTCTATTAGAAGCTCACTAGATTGTTTTGAAGGTACTGCTGCTGCTGTTTTAACATGTCTCCCATATATTTAAAACGTATAAAAGGTAACTGTTATACCATCTCCCCTCCAATTCATTAGAGGCAGAATTAACAAAGAATGATGGACTATCTTGAAATTTGAACAAAAATTAATCTGCAATTTTTTTCCTCTCACCAATTTCTAATGACCTTTTTCAGAAACAAACACATTATTGGTTCTTCTAAATTGTGATTGATCAAGACACTAAAAATTCCTCTTTTTTAAATTACAGCATACTCTTGAGGGCCTAAGGAAAAAACAAAGTATGTAATAGCAGAGTGGAAGAGGTGGACTTACAAAGAGCTGCTCACATACTAGGGGCAGGGAGCGTACACCAACATATTTTTCTTAAAGGTTTTCATTTCTTTCAGCCTTTCTAAAGTTAGTTTTGTCAGGTTAGTCTTGTCTTACAGACAAATTGTTCAAAGCATTGTCCTTACCACCTCTCTTGGAAACCCCCCTGTTCCGAGTTTGATTGTCTTCACAGTCATTACTGGACTCTTGAATAGAAACACAACATGTGAATAGCATCTAGGTAACTTTAAAGGCATAACTGCTAAAGAACAGAAGAGAACTTAATAGGAATAATTTTCAAGTTGAAATTGAACATTGTGATACTTAAAATATTTCACTAGAAACAAAGACACTGATTAAATTCCCTATACAGAACATTTATGTATGCCAATATTTAATGTTAAGCATATGATTGAGCGCCAACTATTTGCTCCATTATGCTAGACAAAAAGAAAAACTTACACAAGTAATTAAATGGTTCTGAAAAGCAATTCATAGGCTATAGAGACATATGACTGTTCCATTTAAAATATTACCATTTCTTTCTCTGTAATTATCATTCTTAACAATGCTAGATAGTGGTGTTTTCTTAAATCCATGCAAACGTTTCCTCATTTTTCCTAATTAAGTACTCAATTACTCAATGGATTTTCTGTTTTAATGACAGTACAAGTACACTTCCAGGGTTTTTCTGAGCAGTGGTATGAGAATCAATCACAACACTGAAGTGAACACAAGTGAACAGTGAAAACAGATGTTTAAGTTCCACTCTCTCAGTTTATTCTCCAAGTGCAGAGTGACAAGAAATGAGCAATTTTTCAAATTTTAAAACTTTTATATTTATTAATATAACTCTAAGCTCTTCAAATTCTAGTAAAATCATATTTGGAAATACACAGAGAATTTCAAGGTATCTTTCCCATGTCATTGATGCCCAGTATTCAAGAACTTTAAACAAATGGCAACGATGTCAAGAGACCAAACAGTTTACAGGCTATCATCTAACCTCATGCACAAAGTACTCATCTAGTTACTCCTTTGTTTTATTATTTTTAAACATAATCCTGACACCTAGCTGAAGGCCTCTCCTTGACTATTTGAGCATATGTGTTTCAAGACAGGATTTTTCTGTGTTACAACCCTGGCTGTCCTGGAACTCAATTTTTACACCAGGTTGGCCTTGAACTCACTGAGATCCACCTGCCTCTGCCTCCCAAGTGCTAGGATTAAAGGCATGCACCACTACGCTCAGCAAGCTTATATTCTTTTAAAGAGTCATCTGGGACAACTTTCTTGAAAAGAAGATTTAAGAAAAATAAGTGGAAAAGAAAGGGCTTTTAAGAACGAAAACTGACTCTGAGATAATAAGGGGAGAGCTAACATATATCTGCCTTTGAAAAAAATACCCTATAGATCACTTTAGGACCTAGCAAAGAGAAATGGGTCTTACATTATTTTTCGTCAATTATTCCCCTAAAATAAACCTGTACTTACTTTGGTCATTTTAAGAAGTAAAATAGAAGCTGGGTGGTGGTGGCGCACACCTTTAATCTCAGCACTCAGGAGGCAGAGGCAGACAGATCTCTATGAGTTCAAGGCCAGCCTGGTCTACAAGAGCTAGTTCCAGAACAAGCTCCTAAGCTACATAGAAAAACCCTGTCTCGGGGGAAAAAAGAAGTAAATTAAAATAATGGCATTAGAAGAACTTGGATAAAAATGAATTCTATACCATTTTTCTAATGTCTTGTGAATCTAGCCAGTTAGAAATAACTTTAAAATAAGAAGTGATCTTTATAGATATAGGAGATAAAGCAAAGCACAAATGAAAATTGAATAAATTAAATAGTTACAACCTATTAATTGCATGGTATAAAAATGATGTCATAAATAACTTATGCACCTGGCACTGAATCTCTCTAGCCTGTTTCTGACATTACATTATAGTTTTTAAAGTTTCCACAAAAACACAACTTACCTTTCCAGAAACCAGAGCTATCTCCTTCTTCAAACTTGTTATTTAAAAATCCTATAAAATATATAAAAGCAAACTTCAAATTTCTGAAAGAATTTCTTTTACCTTTACAGCTTAAAAATGTTTTTCAGGACTGGAGAGATGGCTCAGCAGCTAAGAGTGTCTACAGTTCTACTGTAAGGGCAGGGATTTCGACCAAGCACTCACATCAGGTGACTCACAGATGCCTATAAATCTAGCTCCAAGAGATCTGACACCCACTTCATGGCATATGTACAGAAACATACACATAAAATCTGTTTTATAAGTCTTTCAGGAATAACTAATTATGATGACCCCTCCAAATGAGATAATCTATATACAGCTACATATATAAATACAGTGAAGTGAAATTTCATTTGTATTTTAATAAATAAAGTTTGCCTGAAGATCAGAACACAAAACAGCTACATTAGTCAGCCATACAGGCCCTGCAGTGGTGGCACACACTGTTACTCCCAGCAGCCACACTAGATAGCCATAGTGATTGAGTGGTGGTGGTGCATGCCTTTAATCTCAGCACTAGAGAGGAATATAAAGCAGGATGACACTGGAACTCACTCTCTTTCAGTCCAAAGATTTCACAGAGGTAAGAGCTTTCTAGTGGCTTGGCTACTTTTCTGATCTTCAGGTTGAATCCCAATATCTGTCACTGGGATTTTATTATTCATGCTACAATTGGTGCCCAATATTCAGGGTACAAATTCACAAAAAAGCCATTTGTGGCTCTTTAGCCACTGGCACAGGCTGGAGCTGCACATAGGGTTCGAGCCTCATCAGTTTAGGCATTCTTTTTTCCCCAAACCTCGAGTGAGTTTGGGATTTTTCCTGTTTAACCTCTCCCAAACAGTCCACAGCTGCCAGCCAAACTCCAGAAGCACCTGGGACTCACCTACCCTAGACTGGCTGGTTCTGCCTTCAGGCAGCAACCTTCACACATGCTTTTTGCCAACAATAATACCCTGGTGGTTTTTTTTTTTTTTTTATTTAGCCCGCGCTCCTCCCTCCTTCCATCAGTCCATCCATCTATCTCTCTCTCCCTCCCTCCCTCACTTCCTCCACCCTCCTTCTCTCTCTCTACATTATGGATTGCAGGCTCTCTCTTCCTGAACTCCCTTCTCAGACTGCTGCCAAATTAGGCAGTTGCCTTGAAATTCAGTCAGGCCTTTACTGTTCTGTGCAGTAGCAATCAGCCTCACATCTTCATCAATATCGTCAGTAGATTTCTTAAGAAACTTGGGAATTCTTAAAAGGAGAAATTAGTTAAAAGAGAATTTTTCCCCAAATTAAAAGAAAATGGGGAAAACCATTACCATAAGGGATTTGTATCTCTGTATAATAATATGCTAGACAGTTTGAAAATGAAACAATTAAATGAGAGGATAAGTAATTTAGATGAGATTTATGTAATGTCAATTATAAACATCAGCTTTATCATTTTTGTTGTTATCAATAAAAAAGTTGGTTAATCTGAGTGCTAAGGTACAGGCCTTATAAAAACCTAATAAAACAGATCACAGAGATATTCAAATACAGACAAAGGAATTTAATGGAGAACCAATTTCAGCGTTGCAGTGTAAGAATAGAGCGGAACAGCCTAAGGTTTTCATATGATCAACCTTAATATATCCAGTAACCATACAAAAAATTGCAAAATGATAGATTAAGAGAGTAATGGATTCCTGTGCCAAAGTTAGATTTAAGGAGAGTCAAGAAAGCAACAGACTCATATGGCATGCATTCATCTTTTGTGAAACAAATGTTAAACAATCTTGCAGGCCAGGCAGTTATAGAAAGATCAAATCGAACTCTAAAGAATATATTAAATAAACAGAAAGGGATAATAAATACCCCAAGAAATAGAGTGCATAATGTTTTATTAACTTTGAGTTTTCTAAATGCTAATGAGAAAGGAACAACATCTGAGGAGAGACATTGGATAGTAGAAAACACTGTGGAATTAAAACAGCTGATATACTTTAAAGATGTACAGACCTCAGTATGGAAACCAGGACATGTGTTACATTGGGGAAGGGGTTTTGCTTTTGTTTACACAGGAGAAGAAAAGCTATGGATACCACCAAAATTGATAAAGTTTTAATTTAAACAATACACTTCTTAATTAGAAGAGAAGACAGTTCATCAAACAGCATAGCTGTTTAAGCTAAACTAACCGATAAAACTAACAAATGCTTTTCATTTGATCAGATATAACCTGCCAAAGGAGAATCTCCCCCAAATTAGGGTTGGGGAAGTGTTTTGGTTCTATCTTTTCAAGAGAATAAAGGTATCCAGCTAAGGAATCTGAAGACCACTGACAAATGAGACATCTGAAGACAAATCATCCAGGAAAAAAATCAAGAAAAAGAGTAAATTGGCCTATTGGTATATTACATTTCCAACAGGATAAAATTTTATTTATCTTCCCAAATGTTTCTGCTGTTCTCTAAAGATATATAATGCAAATAGTCTTCTGTAGTCCCAGTCTAATTAAAAATCAAAGCTGGCTTTGGAGTTGGAGTGTGGCTCTCTCTTTCTTTAAACCCAAACATGTTTATTAAAGTGAAATCTAAAATCTGTTTCATCTAAGAAGAACCGCCTGATATGGGACAGAAGAAAAACAAAATTTTAAGGACTATTTTATTGCCACTAATCTCATAATCCTTTGGTTTTAAACTGAATCCTTAACTAAGGTATAAATTTATAAGAGATATATAGTTTTGTCATGATATTAATGGTCATATAGAGTATTAACTAATTCTAGAAAAAGATTTCATCTACCTTCCTATACATGATTTCGGGTTGAATATCAGTTTTCTGCAGTGAACCATGAGCACACCTAACAGTGACCTTTCAAGTTTCTACAAGGAGGATGGGGCCCTACAATGATGCTTCCTCCAGCATTATGATAACACCACTAAGCTGGAAAACACCATCTAAAGATTGACTTTGGACTACAAACTGCTCAGAAAAAGTTCGAAATGGCTAGCTGAGATGATCCAGCCTAACATACTACTCTATCCAGGACTTAAAACAAACCCTGTACTTTCCCGTTATGCAGAGACTGAACAACAAATGATACAGCTACCTCTCCCAGGACTTAACAATCAACCTAAAATTTTCTTTTCAGGATCCCCTAAAGATACCATTGTCTTCAGAAAGCAGGAAGTAAATTTAAGAATATGACACCCACATTCCCAAGAGGTGGGGTGGGTGGTTTTCAGCTGTTCAATGGGTTATAAATATTTGTCATTGTTTAGGGAGGTTGGTTACCAGTTGTTAATGGTTACAGCCAGGAGGAAAAGTTGAACAGAGGAAATTAGATTCAAAGTTCTCGTTTTGAAAAGAATAAAGGGGGATAAGAATAATACAGGTTAAAAGGGCAGATTACTGAACCTACTCTGAAAAGAAAAAAGGGAGGATATAGATAAAAAGATAAATTATTGAATCTACTTTTAAAAAAGCAGCTACTAGTCTTAAATGTTTTACACTGGATTGGACTTTTGTATATTGTGTACAAATTCTGTATATTAATACAAATTTGAAGTTAATTTTGTTAGAACATACTGTACATATATTTCTACTCTTGTTCAAGGTACTATACCTATACAACTCATCTAACAATGCAATGCAAGTTTCTAGTCCTTGAAAATTATTATTACCAACTGTTTAGGATAATAAGGAAATACAGGTCAGTAGTTAATCACCTATTACAATTGAACTTGTAGTAACATGTAGGTATGTTTTCAAGGTCAAACAGATGTATTTTATATAGACAGGTCATCTTCAAACACTTCAGTGATCTAGAGAATATGCCATTTAAGATATTTTAATAACATAAGTTCTTTTTTTATGACAATAAGACTTGACTATTTCTGGCAACACAAATCTACTCCAGAGAAGAGAATGGGCATCAAAGAAACTCTACATGTAGTTTAATTTCTTTGTGGCAAAAGTAAGCCACTGGTAAGAAAATGCCCTTGCCTGGATTGCTGGCAGTATGCTGTCCTAATTGGACAAGCAGGACACAAAAGAAAGTGATTGCCAACCACTGTCAAGACAAGGAGGGACAGCCCTTCAACTATTCTGTTTCACAGAAAAGTCTGTTGGATATGCTAAGCCTGTGGGCCAAAGATGAATGCCCCAATGTTGCAGAGGAACTTTGGGTGACTGTTCAGACAACCAGATATTTCTGTCATTTCTCACATTTTTTGGAAGTCATTTGCTTGCACTTCCTGCTTACTCAGTTAATAGTTTTTCCTTCTTGGGTCTCTGAGGGAGTTGAAGACCAGATAGTCATAGTTTTTCTTGTTTATCAGATGCAGAAAGCAAATTATGATAGAAAGTAAATTAGGTACAAGACTTTGGACTCATTAAGATAGGATAGATATGGAGTACTTTCTCTGAACTTATCAAATGCAAATGGACTAGAACTCTTGATGTATTTACTGCCTGTATATATTATATATAGTTATTGTACTTACTGTATATAGTTTTTCTTTTATTGGTTATAGCCTTTTTAAATTTTAGACAAAAAAGGAGAAATCCAGTGATATTTCATTTTTATTTTAATAAATAAAGCTTGCCTGTGTATCAGAACACAAAGCAGTCACACTAGTTAGCCACAGAGGTCAGTGTGCACCTTTAATCCCAGCACTAGAGGAATGTAAGGTAAGGTGAAACAGGAACTCGCTCTCTTTCAATCTGAAGATTTCATAGAGGTAAGAGCGCTCTATTGGTTGGCTGCTTTGCTTTTCTGATCTTCAGGTTGAACCCAAATATTTGTCTGGGTTTTTATTATTCATGCTACAATAGAGGATGAGACTAATTCAAATTATACTAAAATTTCTGCCTCTATCAGATTATTGGCTCTATTAAGTTTAAAGGACATTTTAGTAAATTTTATACTATCTCAAATATCCTATATTCCTCTATATATACACAGACAAGACAATATGTATCATTATAACCATTATTTACTTTCTATTCAAAGTATCAAAAAAAATTAAATCTGGGGTTGAGGAGATGACTCAAGTGATAAAGTGCCTTCCATGTAAGCACAAGGGCTTGAGTTCAATCTCCAGTACCACTATGAAAAAAACACATAAATTGAAAATGAAAAGAAAGTGTAAAAACACAATGGTTTTTCTTGTCCTGAGGGAACAAGAACACAGGATCCCCGGGGCTTGTTGGCCAGGCAGGCTAGCCAAATCAGTGACTCTGGGTTCAGTGAGAAATCTGTCTCTAAAAAAATTGTTGAATCTTACTTAATAAAATGGTTTTTAGTGTAAAAATACTCAAGGAGTTAGGGATGGTGGTGCATGCCTCTAGCCCTAGCTACTTAGAAGCTGATTATAGAGTATAACTTTAGTTTATGAGTTAGATACCTGGACAGCATAGTGAGACACCCCAGCCTGTCCGCCACTCTCTCACACACAGAAAAGATACTTGGGGATACATATCTTAAAATTAAATGTCAATATGGATACCTATCAATCATTGTCTTAACTACATTATAAATTACTCAGTTATAATTAGCCTTCTTTAACATAAGAAATAAGCAATTATTTGGAGAGTTGCTCAATTTATACACAACATATATGTGTAATCTCAAATCACTTAGCATCCTCAGATTTAAACAAATTTAAGTGCTCTTCCAGCAATAAATGCCATGAAAATTTAATATATAATTCTCCTATAAGAGCAAGTATCCAACATCTTCACTGTATGATTGACCAAAAATTCTTTAGCAGGTATTTCCTTTCAAAATGTAGATGTAACTTAAAAATTAATATTTCTACAAAAAAACTAAACTTTAAATTATTGTCCCATAAGTATTTGTAATCTTCAAAGCTGCTATATTCAAAGAATATAGTCAAAGAAAATGACTGTATTCTACCTCCCTCAACTGCTCATTACTGTTCCAAGGAAAAATCAGTGTTGAGCTTCTGAAAAAATTGGGACGCTGTCTTCCTGTGCTCAGCTACAGATGAGCATACACGTTCCCCTACTGAAGTATAAACAAGTCTCCACAGGGAACTGAGATCCCTGAGTAATAAAAAAGGGAAGAATCGGGGCTCATATATAGAGTCAATCAATGATACTAAAGCAAGAGGAAAAGGCAAAATGGAGTACCAAAACTATGGTGTGACAAGGATAAGAGTGCTTCCTGTAAAGCCTGCTGGTCTGAGCTCAATCCCTAGAGTTCACATGGTGGATGGAGAGAAACAATGCCTGGAAGTTGTTCTTTGTCCTCCATACATATACATAGTACATGTGTATCCATACATGCCCATACAAATAATAATAAATGTTTTTTAAAAAGACAGAACACTGTATATACCCAAAGCAGCATAAACTGTTGCTTTTATACTTTCCCTAAATGAAAATACTTTCTTGTGAGCCTCATAATTTCTAGCATGGCACATATTTTCTGGGTTCTTTTTCCTAAAAATTAAACCTGGAAACCTTGGAGCCAACTACAAGTCTGGTTGTAAAGTATTACAAGTAATTACCTCTGTTTCCAAAACTCTTTCCTATCCCGAATCCTCCAGTAGTAGGTGTATTCTCTCTTTTACTAGACTCGCCAATATCTGAAAAATTTTATAGAAAGTTAAACTGTTTTTTTTTGGTTTTTCGAGACAGGGTTTCTCTGTGGCTTTGGAGCCTGCGCTGGAACTAGCTCTTGTAGACCAGGCTGGTCTCGAACTCACAAAGATCCGCCTGCCTCTGCCTCCCG
>JAQHUG010000005.1:7888434-7919770 GCA_028555095.1 Dicrostonyx torquatus
AGAGAGAGAGAGAGAGAGAGAGAGAGAGAGAGAGAGAGAGAGAGAGGCCCAGTCCTGTACTGCAATGGGCTGCCGAATGCTGTTGGGAACTCAGCCCTGACTGGAACAGAAGCTTGCTAGATTAGGACAGCAAGTCTGCCCTGGCGCTGGAACTCTTCAGAAACCCTGTCTTCATGCAGGAGTCGAGATGGGGACTTTTGGGTTCTGCCTGCCCAGTGTTGAGTTTCAGAAGCCTAGCATTAAGTCCTAAGACAAAATCCTGTTTTTTACCCCATCCCACCCTGATGAATAGAGTCTGAGTATACCCAAGCTTTGGACGGTGTTGACGAGATCAGTCCTTTGGCCATTCAAGACGACATTAACCCATGTCATATTTAGATTTTACAGGTATGGTGTACCTACACAGACTCGGGGTATATCCAGGACCATGCCAGACCTGACAGTAAGGCAAGCTGAAAAGTGTAAAACTGTGCCAGCAGCCAAGGTCTTGAGCTCCATCTGTGAATACTGGCCCAGGATAGTTGTGCAGCTGACAGTGCTGGCACTGACGGTGGTGGCAACAGTCCTTTAGGGCAGTGGTTCTCAACCTTCCTAATGCTGTGACCCTTAAATATAGTTCTTTACGTTGTAGTGCTCCCAACCATGAAAATATTCTCATTGCTACTTCATAACTGTAATTTTGCCATATGCCATTATGAATCTGAACTTTTTTTAAAATGTGGTTTTTAGGGGATTAAATTCAAGTCTCTCTGCACTTGAAGCAGTATGAACCTATCAGTGATCTCAGTGCTGGTAGAACCCTGGGCATCCTGTGATACAGGCCTGAACCTGAAGATGCTGTTGCTGGACCTGTAATAGTCAGATGGCCAAGACGGCAGTTAGGAGTCTTCTCTCACAACCTTGGCTTGTAGAATAGAAAGCAGGACTCCGCCTTTTGGGTAACATGAAAGCAAAGACTCCGCCTTGGAGCTTAGTGCCAGCCTTAATAGTCCCTATGGCAGGGGTTCTCAATCTGTGGGTTTTGACCCCTGTGGAGGTCAAATGACCCTTTCACAAGGGTCACCTAAGACCATTAGAAAACACAGATGCTTACATTACAATTCATAACAGTAGCAAAATTACAAAAATACTAAGACTTTGATGAGACTTGGTTCTGTATTGATTGTATTTTGTAAGAGAAACATAGAGGTTTACCATACTTCCTACTTCTGTATATAGCTAAAACTTTCCACTAAAACAGATGAAAAACTAGGTGTGGTGGTTTATGCTGTACTACCAACATTTAGAAGGAGAACCAAGAGGACCATGCCATCCTGGGTCACAGAGCAAGTTCTGGGTCAATGTGGGATACAAAGGGAGACCTTTGTAGTTACGCTAAAGGATGTAATAAACTCAGCAGCAGGGTGGATCAGCCTCTGATGGACTGACTGCCTAGCAGCTTTGCAAGAGCACTTTTATTGATTGTTACATAACAAAAGGCCTCTTAGCAAGTCAATCCCTGCATGCCAAAGTCTCTTCTCTGATCTAGAAGTTGTCCTTACCTAAGCACAGTCATTATAAGAACTCCAGGTTTGCCAGGAATGTCTTATGACTGAGGTCATGCTAAGGTTCTGAAATTTCCCAAGAAAGAGCAACCTCATAACTCTTCGGTGACAATCACTGGTTATCTGCCAGAGATCACCTCAAGGTCTAAGTGGCTAGCACTCCAGAGTAAACCTTACCTAAAAGATAGATATATAAATAAAAACCAAGCAGTCATGTAAAAATGTACTGCCCTCCCTGGCTTTTCCTAGCTGTTTTTGTCTGCCTCTATGACCAAGTCATTATCAAACTTTTCTTGAGATGTCTCCTTCTCGTCCTAGTCATTAAACATTAGTGAGTGTGCTGGTATATGTGGTATGTAGGGCCTCTTCTTTATTAGTGATTGATGGAGTGGTCCTGGGTTCTAACTCTTTGGTGCCAGGCCAGGAGGAATTCTGCTACACTAAGACAGGGTATCTTAGAATTTGTTCTCACTGGGCAGTGGTGGCACATGCCTTTCATCACAGTACTCAGGAGACAGAAGCAGGCAGATCTTTGTGGGTTCGAGGCCATCCTGGGCAGCCAGGGCTGTTACTCAGAGAAAACCTGTCTTGAAAAAAAAAATTGTTCTCAGTTCCTGGCCTACCTTCATCCTTTTATCCTGAGTAATTTTTAAATCCTATTCTATAGTTAATGAATGTATTAATTAAGAGTTTCTCAATGGGGGGCTGGAGAGATGGCTCAGAGGTTAAGAGCATTGACTGTTCTTCCAGAGGTTCTGAGTTCAATTCCCAGCAACCACATGGTGGCTCACTACCATCTGTAATATCTGGTGCCCTCTTCTGGCCTGCAGGGACACGTGCAAGCAGAATGCTGTATACATAATTAATAAATAAATCTTTAAAAAAAAAAAAGCCGGGCGGTGGTGGCGCACGCCTTTAATCCCAGCACTCGGGAAGCAGAGGCAGGCGGATCTCTGTGAGTTCGAGACCAGCCTGGTCTACAAGAGCTATTTCCAGGACAGGCTCCAAAGCCACAGAGAAACCCTGTCTCGAAAAATAAAATAAATAAATAAATAAAAAAGAGTTTCTCAATGGAAAACATGGCAAAATTCTAGTCTGTTTATTTTTTGCTTGGGCTTAGACCTTGCTTCTGTAGTTATGGCTATGTGTTCAAATACTCTGGACAGGTCCTGCTCTGGAAGCCAAGATGAGGCCCATGAAGCCAAGGGAAAACTTTGGGCTGAGTCTTTAAGAATCCACTAGGCAGGTCAGAACACTCAGTTATTTAATTTCTTCAGAGTAAGGTCTCTAGTGGTCCCTTTGGTGCTAATGACCTGTACCAAGAGTATGGACTGATATCTTCAAGAACATCCCCACCTGAAAAGTGGGATATGACCAGATCTCTTTCCTTCTTTTTCTCTTTTTCTTTTCTTTTCTTTTTTTTTTGTGTATGGTTTTTGAAAATAAGGTTTCTCTGTGCAGCCCTGGCCATCCTAGAACTATCTCTGTAGACCAAGCTGGCCTCAGACTCAGAGGTCTGCCTATCTCTGGCTCTGGAGTGCTGGGATTAAAGGCGTATGCCACTACTGCCTGGTATGACCAGAGCTTTCTTACCAATTTCAGCAATTTTGTTGTTATAAATTGTGGGAGGGTTTTTTGCCGTTGTAAGGTGTTTATTTTTCAACCTTGTCTAAAATTGTTTTCTCATATTGGAATTCAGAGAAAGGAGACAATTTTCCTGTCAAAGAGGCTTACAAATCAATGCATTGCTCATTTGAAAGTACAGCCAAAGAGTACCTGGTAAGCCTTTTGGAACAAGAACACTGTAATGAAATAGCTTGTATCCCCCTTAAAGGCAACATTCACTAAGTCACCTACTTGTAAATGTCAAGCCCTCAGCATCAGAATGGGTATTTATGGCCGTTTGAGAGCAGAGTTTCAATTCCAGATTTTCATCACTTCAAAGTTTGGTCTTGCCACGCCACTAAACTTTTCTAAAACTGTTTCTCTGTAAAATACATAAATTGGACAGTTGCAAAAGACATAAAAAATAGATAAATGCAAAAATTCTTGGAATTCATTACTATTTGATAAATTTAAGTCGTGGGGTCTTGATCACATTGCAGCACATTGCTTTCTGATGCTAGCCCCGGCTTGGGGCACGCCATGTGAGTTTTAGGGACTCGGCATGAGTTTGACTTCCTTACTAAAATACTTTACGCAGACTGTAGTGTTTATTTGCGTCGGTTTGGGGAAAACTGGGAAGAGGGGAGTCAATATTCTCCAAAAGCTTCTTTTAGTCTACAATCTAGTCACGCCCTCCCCGCTATCCTACCCCACCCCAGCTTCCCTCAGTATCCACAGCGCCGGAGCTCGTGACCACAGAACATAACAGGAGATAGGAAAGCCTGAGAAGAAAGTCACCAGAGACGTCAGTCACATCATCTTTTCCTCACGTGGCCTGTGATGTTGTAAATCTACGCAGAAGATCGCTTCTACTCTCTTCCTAGGTTCTTCGGGCGGAGAATCCAGCCTAACAGAGACGCACGCACCTGCTCGGCGACCCCGCCTCCGAAGCCAGAGGGCGGGTTCTGCAGGAGGGTCTCTTGCTGCTGCAGAGCCCTCTGGGAGTTGTAGTTCCGGATGGCGGCGCTTTGACAAAGGCAGCGGGCTGTGTGCTCCTAGGACTCCATCCCCCGCCAGCCCCCGCGGCTTAAGTCGTTGCCTCTTCCTGTTTAGGAGACAATTCGCCTGACGGCCGCCAACTGCAAGGTCTGCGAAGGGATCTTCGCCTCCCCGATCGGGTTTTCTGAGGTAGAGGGATTGGCCTGCTGAGGTACAGCACGTTCTCGCTCCTGGCAAACTCACCCTGGGACGGTCTGAGAGGGAACCCAGGCGAGGCGGGAAGGGTTGAGCCGGCTGTCCCTACGGAGGGGTCTTTGGGATGCGGGGAGAGCCAAGCCCTGGGTCAGGGTGACTGTCCCAGAGAGGCTCGTGTCCCTCCAGTGGGTAGAATGCGGTGAGTTCGCGGGGCTGAGGAAGTCTGGGTCAGCCCGAGTCTCTGGAAAAAGGCAGGGAGGGTGACAGCAGATCAGCACCCGAAGCCGGGATGAGAGGACTGTTGGGATAAGAACAGAAGTGTCCTGTGAGAAAGAGCTGGGGGGCGGGGGGGGGGGAATCGAGAGCGGAAGCCTCCTGGTGTCTCAGACTACAGCCACTGGTGTTCCTACCACTGGTGGTATGGGTATTGCTCACTTGTGTTTGTACAGGTCCTGGAGATCCATCCCAGGGCTTGGTAGGTGCAATGGGAACACTTTTCTGCCAAGCCATTTCCCCAGCCCGTGAATGAGTGCCTTGATAGTGGATGGTATGCATGGTTTATTGGCTGTCTTGCAATACTGGAGCTGTGGGGCAGCTGCTCAAATGCCGACTCCTCGCCTTACAAATCAGGAAACAGATCCACCGAGTTGGAAACTCCGTTTATTGTCAATCAGTTATTAGCCAGCTTGTCCAAACCTAATTGTAGTGATCCTTTGGCAGTGCCGTATGTATTGTTGAGATAAGTAGATCTGAGTGCCTTTTCCCTTTTTGATGCCTTCAGATATGACAAAGAACTGGCATGCAGAGTAGTAGGCAAAACGATTTTGTTTGTTCATTATTTATTTTGGGTTTTGTTTTTTGTTTTCAACAAAACTTTTCAGTAAGTCAAATGACCCTTGCGAATTAAAGAGAAATTTATATGCCTTAGAAACAGCTACTGCCAGATAGACTTGGGGTACACCTGTAATCCCCGGACTCAGGATAGGGACGCAGGTGGAGGGATGGTCTCCAATTAGATACGTAAATAGGCTTTCTCAAACCTGAAAGCCAGAGGTGGAGAGATGACTGGTCCCTAAAGTGCTGATCTTGTGAGCATGAAGACCTGAGTTCTATCCCCAGCACTTTGTAAAACACCAAAACCAGGCACTATGGTGCAGTAGAGTCCCCAACACTGGGGAGATAGGAACAGCAGGATCCCCAGGGGCCTTGCTGGCTAACTAGTGCAGTGGAATTGGTGAGCTCCCGGTCCAGTGAGAGACCCTGTCTCAAAAAGTAAGGTAGAGGGAAGATACCTGACTTCAACTGCTGGCCTCCGCATGCGTATGTGCACACACATGAACATGTACATACACGTACACTGCACAGACAAGAACAGTCAGCGACTTCCACGTTAACAAAGATGTCACATAATGCTAAGGAAATACATTTACCTTGCATTCCCAGCTTTGCCTGCCAAAGCATTGAGAACAATCAGCTTTAGATTTCCTCTCAAGATCTTCAGTAGTGTGTACCTATGGTACACATGAAAATGCCCTAAGTGCTCAGGAAGACAGCACTGCTAACTAATCTCTTGAACTTCAGCACATGGCTAGTAGTTTTTCTTTATCCAGAACTTACGAGGAGCTAGTGTTGCTGATATGGAAGGAGAGGTTCTTTGGTTCCATAGCGTTGCTTTGGTGATTTTTAAACTGCACTGTGTCCAGCACATTCTTCGAAGCACTATCAGAATAGAAAAATGTTCTGCCAGGGACGTCAGAACTGTAGACTATTAGCTAAAATTATTCATAAGGAAGGAATTTAGGTAAGTCTGTTAGTAGACTCTATAGGAGATTTATAGAGAAAACAGGTAGGCATAGAGTAACAGCTTCTACGAGGCTGCCTTTGTAAAATGATGTGACTCCCTTGCTTTATGCTATAGAGGTGGATGAACTCTGACCAAATTTTACTTGCTAATGACTATATTCTCCTCTTATAAAATGTTACTAGAGTCTAGCCATGCACTCCCATTTCCATTTTCTCTATCACAGTAAAAGGCAGGGTTGAGTAATTGCAAACACACAATGCCTGAATAAGCTTAAATAATTTCTTTCTGCCCCTTTTCAGAAAAAACTCACTCTATGGCTTAGTAAACTGAATATAGAGTATCTGAAATTTTATAACATATATACATGTATTAGATAATAACTAATATCAGCCTCTGAGAAAGAATATATACTTCTTGGATGCTATGTCCATAGTAATATTTATCTTATCACAACCCAGTCTATTCTGCAAATTGATGTCAGCATCTTATCATAGATACTACAGATTTGCTTATGGATATTTATAAGGAGGATGTTAGAATGTCTAGGTCCTTCAGACTGTAAGCAGAGAACGCTGAAGGGAAGCAGTGATGCTACCACCAAGCACAGCAAGCCCAGCTCCTGCTGCCTGAGGTTGGAGTCAGCTTGAATTATAGTCACACATTAATCAGCCATAGTCTCCTTTCTAGTAACTCTGTGACGTTTACCATACCAAGTCACATATGCAGGTCATAGATTAACTTAAAGCCCCATCCCCTTAAGACACCAGTAGGAGCGGGAATTTAGTAGGCAGGGCTTTATTAAAAGCCATTCTTAAAGTTTAGTTTGTTGCAATCAAATGCAAGAAGAAGTAAAAGGGCAACAGTACCTTGGGTATGTTCTCAGGGTGGTGATGGGAGGGGGCTTTGTAGGAGCCAGATGGAGCCTGCCCAGACCAACGCTGTTGTTTTTTCCAGACCCAGTCCTTCCTCTTATCTGGTCAGCTTGGCTATCTCACACCCAGCTGCAAGCCCTTTCATTTCTTATCTCTAGTGTTCCGGACCTTGCCATTTTAATCCTGACATTCATTTTAGCTCACATTTGTTTTACCCTCAATATCACACAAATTAGGCAAGTTGTCGATTTCCTTCCAGGACTCATCTTGGTCTTTTCATGTTATTCTCACAAAACACCTGGGATGAGTAATTTATAAGCAGCAGATTTAGAGCTCACTGTTCTGAAGACTCAGGAGTCCGAGGTCAGGGTGCAGTTAGTTTGAGTGCTTGGTAAGGGCCTGAGCTCTGCTTCCAGGGTGGCTCCTTCTTGCTATGTTCCCACACAGTAAAAGAGACAGAAAGGCAAAGTGGGACTTTCAGCTCAACCCCTTCAGCCCCTTTATAAGGTACTAACCACATCTCCTAAGGCCTCTCACTACTGTAACTCTGAGTCATCTCTCCAGCCTTGGTAATTACTTTCCACATAAACCTTGGAGGTAAAAATGGCAGTACCCCATACTAAAACTAGTTTTTATACAATCAGGAACTCTTATTGACTTAGCCTTGGGTTAAGAGTCTTGAATTTGGCCAGGCATGGTGGCACACACCTTTGATCCCAACACTCGGGAGGCAGAGGCAGGTGGATCTCAGTGAGTTTGAGGCCAGCCTGGTCTACAAATTTGAGTTCCAGGACATCTAGGGCTGTTACAGAGATACCCTGTCTGGAAACGCTCCCTACCCCCAAGAGAGAGTCTTGAATTTTGAATTTAGACTTTGTTTTAAAGCCCAGAGATTAAGATACTCAAACTAGATGCCTATCTTATGACACCTTGCCGGTTTAACACCCATCAATTATATCATTGTTAAGACTGCAGCAAAGAATTACTATATGAGTGGTTAGCATTTTTGTCATCAATAGACTATTCTGCATTTTAACTTACAATTAAGAATACTTACTCCTTCTTCAACCCACATATCAAATAGAGTATTATAGCTTTACTCATTGTTAAAAACCATTAAATTGCTTATGTAGCAGCGTTTCAGGGGAAGTTCAAGTTCAAACTAATTGATTAA
The DNA here is from genome assembly GCA_028555095.1 of Dicrostonyx torquatus. Lineage (NCBI taxonomy): Eukaryota > Metazoa > Chordata > Mammalia > Rodentia > Cricetidae > Dicrostonyx > Dicrostonyx torquatus. Next base: position 7,896,628 of record JAQHUG010000005.1, read on the forward strand.
GACAACTGGAAACCACCAAGTTCTATACTCATTTCCCTAAACATTATTAAATATTTGATGAAAGAGGCAATAAAAACTTCGGACTTCTTGTTTATGAATTTCTTTTTTATTTAAATCAACTTGTGGGCTTCTTTGGGGTGAATGACCAATTTTACTATGCCACAATATTGCAACATTGCTCGAAATATTCATATGTGGGTAACCTAGAACCTCTCAGTTCCTGAGTGGCCGTCATATCTTCCTTAGTGTCAGCCACTTCTTGATAAGGTTGACCGATATAAAAGAATCTTCCTAAAGTTTCCCTTTCTCCCACCTTAGTAGTGTTCAATCCCTAGTTAGGATAGCTCCAGGAATGACAAGGACCTACTCCTTCTGAACTCAGGCAGTCTTAGTTTAAGAATCAGTGCTGCAGAGTTGGTTTACAGATAAGAAAGTTGTCGGGGACCGTCGCCCCAACATAGAAACTGGTGTTTTTCCCCAAATGTGTCCCCGGAGACGCGTGGAAGGAAACAGGCTTTCACACCATTACAGTTTTAAAGGCCGCTTCAGACTTTTTCTTATAGCGTGACCTCGTGTTTATTTCTCTCTATCCCAAACCATTTCTCCTCTGAATGCTCTCTCTCCCTAGAGGCATTTTTCTATTCCTTTATTCCTTTTTCCGGGGCACCTCCCCCAGCACCCACACACCTGCATTCTTTCACCAGCTTTTGAGATAGCCACTTCTCCTGGAGCAATCTACAAATGAAAAGGAAGGCTGGAGCAGAACCTTCATCTATTGTCTTTCTAAATTGTCGGCCTTCAGCTACAAAGCTGCATGGCGTCCTCAGGCTGGCAGGTATCAGAGCCCACAGAAAGTTTAGCCACCTCTCTCTTCCACTTTTAAGCAGATTTGATGTTACTCTCATTTGGCTGTTGTCCTTTCTCCTGCTGTAATGATCCTAGAAGGACTGATGGTGACTAGGGGAATATCCTTGAGATCAAGCAGGAGTGGGGGGAGGAGCTTGCATCAGAAAAAATTTGTCTAAACTAGTTACCTTAAAGAAAACAAACCCCTCGTGTTTAATTTCTAATAATGGACACATAGAAAGGTAATTTAGTCATTTTAGTCCTATCTATGATTTAGAGGTGAAATCTATTCTGGCTACTGTTGGTCTCTTCTGCACAATCTAGGTGATGAAGACCTGCTTTTTCAGATGGCTCTTGGGTCTTTCAGAGCGCTTAAGCTCCTCTTAAGACAAATGTCATAGTGTAGAGGACATGGCATTGGGCATCACACTGATCTGATCTCAGTCCCTGCTGGGGCTTTATTAGCTAAGTGATCTAGGACAAGTTTCTTCTCTGAACTTCAGTTTCTTTTTCTATTTTCCCTTATTCCTTCCTTCTCTTCTTTCCCCTTCTTTCCTCTAATGTGAAAGTAATTTGTTTTACACAAAATTCAACAGTTTAAACAACATCAGAAGCCAGCAGGAAGCATTCAGTAATATATAACAATAGCTCCACATCCCATCCCATGTCTATTCCATCTCCCACCCCCCTCTACTCCATCTCCCACCCCCCCTACTCCATCTCCCACCCCCTCTCTACTCCATCTCCCACCCCCTCCACTCCATCTCCCACCCCTGTTCTACTGACAGAAGCATCCTTTTCTCTGAGGTTCCTCCAAAATGGCATGCAGCTGTCCTCTCTAGAAATGAATTCTTTTCCTTTAGTACTACTTTGTTTGTGATTGTTCAATAATTCTACGAAGATCAACCTTTTTATTTCTTTTTCCACTTCAGAACTTGTACTCTTTATATGAAATAACAGCAAATTAAGTTGCACAGATCAAAAGTGGTTAGCATGTTTCTAAATGCTTATACATACAAATTAATATATCTCATAGAAACACTTTTATGGGTTTGAGATTTTTTTCAAATAACTTTTCCAAAGTTACTCTTTTTTCCTCTTCACCCCTTCACAGCATGCCATTCTTTTTGATGAGAGGCTGCTGTTTTCCATGCAATCATCTTTCCATTTTCTAAAACACATTTTTAACTGAAAGAATTTTAAAATTGTGGGTCTAACAGTACCCTAAAAGTAACTAACCTGCAATATGTTTACAGCTTTCACAAGCTTTTAATTCCAGTCTGCTTCACCAATTAGGTACAAATGTTTCTCTCCTGGGTATTGTGTATGGAATGTTTTTACTCATTACCTCAAGGAGCCATTTTTAAAACTGGTCATATTTGAACTTTGGAATATTAAGGAAGCAATGGAATGTGAACCCTCACTGTGTAAGTAGGTTAGTGTCAGTTGTGACATAAAGGAACTAGCGCTGGGTACCAGCGTATCTGCTTTCATTCTTCTCTGTGGCTTTGCTAGCTAACTGATATAAGACAATTTCTTTTCTGTCTTCATCTTCTTTCTGTTTCTTCCATTTTTCCATAATCTCACTCTCATTTTAGCAAGGCCAACTGACACCCAAGAATCTCCCTAAATTTCTCCTCTTTCTAAGTAGAATTCAATTTCTAGTTAAACTAGTCTCTGAGCGTTAAAAAGACTCATTTTTCTCTGAATTTAGGCATGTCTTCAGTTTAGAAACTAAACAGAGTGGGATCTGGGGTTCTCGACTGTGCTGCAGAAAAGAGTTTCAGGAGGAGTCAGTATGACGAAGATTTTAATCTATCAGGAAGAGATTTTAAACCCAGATTTAAGCATGGGTGGTAATAGAAGTGGTTCTCTAAACAGTGTATACTTTACATTAAAGCACTGGTTCTCAACCTGTGGGTTGTGACCTCTCTAGTGATCACATATCAGAGATTACGTTACAATCTGTCAAAGTAACAAAATGATCGTTATGAAGTAGCAATGAAATAATTTTATAGTTGAGGGTCAACACAACAGGAGGAACTGTGTCACAGGATCCCAGCATTAGGAAGGTTGAGAACCACTGCCAAAGAATGTTCTTTTGCTTCACATTTGAAAGTGTACAGTGTGATGTATGAATGTGTTCAAAAGACCAATCAAAAAATTTTTTTAACCAGGGATAAATCTTGTTTTGTTTTTGTACACTCATGGTTATTTGAAGCACTGTTCTCAATAGCCAGGCACTAACTTGGAATACATCTTTCACTGATCTCTTCCTCAGCTGGTTTGGAAACTAGAGCCCTAGCATAGTATAGACTTGCACTAAAACTGAAATAATGAACCTAACATTGGCATTGGGTTTGCATGCTACTGGGTTAGCACTTAAGAGATTTAGGGAGTATTCTCTCAGATTTACAAATTATATTTTTAAATTTATTGATGGTAGGAAATGGGGCTTAATTTTCTATTTTTCTTAGCGCCTCTTTACATTGCAGGTTCTCAGGAAGCACTTGTTGAATGACTGACTATGTTTGGGGTTTACGTAAACATGGCTTAAGTAAAAGTAAAATGCTGCAGTTCCCCTAAGTGCTACAGTGGGCAGCAGACCATGAGACCACGCTGCAGGTCTCCGAGCAGGGGCAGGCAGTGGGCAGCAGGTCGCGAGAGCAGCCAGTCCCAGGCAGGGACGGCACAGTTCCCCAAGTGGCTGCCGTGGGGCCATGAGGGGCAGCGGGTCCCACGAGGAGAGACAGACGGATGGGCATGCCACTAGTTCGTGCCACAGGTCTCCGAAGGCGGCTGGTCCCGGGCAGGGAGCCACTCGGGATAGGCACACCACGCAGAGTGAGGTTGGATATTTATTTAGTGAGTTGTGGAGGAGAAAGGGGAGTAGCATGTGAAAGTGAAATATTTCTCTTGGAATGGTGTTATTTTTGCTCCTCTCTTTTTCCTCTTTTCAAGGGGATGGGGATCAAACCCGGGGCATCTCACGTCCTGTCCAAGCACTCTGCCGCTGAGCCACTCTTGGCTTTCTCTTCCAGTCTCTGAGGTGTTTCTCTGGCAAGATACTGTTTAATGTGTTTCTCTAGCATGTGTTTGTCTTTAGTAATGGTAATGAGGACTGGCTGACTTACACATTGGGCAGAAAAGCAGAACCAAAGAGGGAAGTGAAAGGGGGAAAAAACAAGCAGAAAAAATGCACATACGTGGGGAATAGAGAACAAGTTACTAGAATCTGTGTCACATAGTCAATAGCATGTTGGTGGCAGTTGCCCAAATGTTTCTTATTAATGAAATTTTTATTTAAAAGGGAGAAAAGTACAAAAGGTGACGTTTTTTAAAAAAAAGGAAAAAAAGTATTTTTATTTGTTTATTGGGAGGAATATCAACAAAGCTGAACATTACTCAATACAGAGTTCAAATGTATGCAGCACTATTTTTAGTCCTTACATAACCTAGTGAGATGGATGTTACTGTTCCAATTTTGTGGGAGGGGAAATAGTGGCACGGAGGTTAAATGGATAGTGCTAAATCACACAGGTGAATGGAAGATACTGGATTTCTGATACAAAACTTTATTTCCTTTCAATCCTTCCATAAATATTACAGTTAGAAAATCAGGATATGTTTGGCCAGGGTGTGGTTCAGGGGTAGACACTCATCCACCACCCGTGATATCCTGTACTCACCACTAGAGAGAAGGAAGGGGCTGGGGTGAAAGGCGAGGGAGGGGGCAGGAAAAGAATGAATTAGGAAGGTTGATGGAAGAGTCCATTAGACAATCAGGAACATACACAGTACTTGCTTAGTGGCCACAGTAACAGGAAATGGGAGGTGAAAGATAAAGCAAGGACAACATGACATGATCAGGAAAGACAGCCCAGCCCCATGGGGAAGAGTATCAGCTCTGGTTTGAACTACCTCGGTTCTGACATTCTGTGATTGTTCCTTGTGCCTTTTATCTTTCTGTGTAGAGTGACAATACTAACAGTAACTTACAGGGCAAAGAAAAAATATGACAATTATTTGTACAGCTCACAATCAATTTTATTTTATGTAGTTCTTTGCATTTTATAATGAAATAATCATACAGACAACTGCATTAAACACACACACACACACTCTTCATGTGTATGTGTGTGTGTGTGTGTTGTAGAGTAAATATCCCTGTAACTGGAATTAGATTGAAGAAGTCTAACACTGCTATTACAAGATGTCCTGTCTTTCCTGTATAACCTCTTCTTGCCCTTCTGATGTGTTCTCTTGGCATCAGAAGTGATGTTATTTTGCCTAGATAATTTCTTGGTAGGAAGTTGTCTCGAGCATTGTTAGATATTTAGCGGTCTCACCGATCTCTGCCCTGTATGTACAATACACACATCCTCCCCCAAATCATACCGATTAATTGGCTGATGTCAAATTCTTTTTTATATTGTTCTGTTCTACATCTCTTTATATGCTCTTTGTGATAGAACATACGGTGGGACAGGGTAGTAGCAGGGAGCTCCACTCAGCTTTTGTATTTCTTTTTCTACTTTCATTAACTATTGTTTGGGGAACCTGATTGAGGAAAGAGATGTAGCTGAAGTTCTTTCAGATCTTTTCTGAACTGGAAGTTATCTTAGATTCTATATGCTACTCCTATTGAAATAAAGACTTCGATTTTAGATAATTTTAATTGTACAGGTCATGATTTTTCATGAAATCATGAAAATAAAAATAGAATAAGCAAAACAAAACATTTGAGCAAATGAGTTATTCTAGAGTATAACAGTATAGTAACATTTGATTTATGTTATATATATTTTATATATGATATATATCATATATTATATTTTAATGCCTTGAGAGATTTTTGCAATTCTAATGTAATAAAAATTCAGATCCAATAGATGAGGAAGACAGTATAGACTCTTTTCTTATTCTTCCCAAAGTCTGTTTCCAACCATTTCTATTAAACACGGGTACCCAGGGATGAAAGTAAAATACATTTAAAGCATTTTAAAGTAAAATTTCATATATACCAGTAATAGTAAAAAGAAAACAGTTGTAACTTTTTAAGAATTGGTGATGGTCTGATTCTGGATATCTATGAAGGAAAAGGCAATAAGATATCCTAATGGATTAGATGCTGAGAATAAGAAAAAGCAGTCACTGACGATTCCAAGAATTTTGACCAGAGCGATTAGAAGGACAAAATCCTACTAGTTGAAGTTAGGAAAACAGTGTGTATATGGGTTTTTGAGGAAGAAAATCAAGTTTGGAACATCCTAAACTTGAGTTATGATTATATCCGGGTAACGGTGAGTAGCCGGTTGGATGCACAAGTGTGAGTTCAGGAGAGATGATTGGCTGTCATTGTTACTGTAGAAGCAGTCGTGCTTAAGCCTACCGAGCTTTCTAGAGTTGGAGTGTTTTACTTCATACCACCTAATGTGATAGCCACTAGCCACGGTCTAGAGAAAGCTTGACTTCCTTGTCAGAGAGGAAAACCTGTTTACTTCTTGTACTTGAGCTCAAATTCTGATAAAGCAGTGATTTCCTGCAGCTATTTCAGTGTTTCTTTCTTTCTTTCTTTTTTACTGTCAACTTATCAGACTCCACTCCCTGTTTTTTTAAACTTTTCAAATAATTTTTAAAGTATTTTTTTCCAGTGTTGGGTCCAAAAACTGAATCTGCCATATTCCTAGAAATGAGCTGAAGCTGAAAGATAAGAAATTTCAAGTTACTAATATTTCTGATAAATATGTCAACCATAGATCTCATTTAATTTATGATGGCTTTATACCTATACTTCCAGGCTTGCTTAAGAGTTGGAGACCAATGTAGGTAGCAGTGAGCCATCTTCAAAAATTGCTGATTCCTTCAGCAAATTCTCACACTTTCCTATGGCTTTTGCATGCAGATATATTAAAAAAAATAGTGAAATGTTTTTAAGATTAAACTGAATTACCTTTTTCTGGTTTATACAGGAGTAATTTCCTCAGAACCTGTGAAAAATGGGAGATGTGGATAGTGACTCTAGGCATCTTATCTCTGAGGTAGACGATGAAGTAAATCCTGGACCTATGAATATCCAGTTTGATTCATCGGACCTAAGATCTAAAAGGTAAGACTTTGATGAATCTGTTTCCTAATTAGAGCTTCTAACAGTCAAGATTAATAAATTATAGCCAAAAATTGAAAGAATAAATAATAAAATACTCTTTTTCTTTCAGACTTATACTCTGATGTATGTGTATATGATGATATGAACACTGTTTCCTCATTTCCATAGTCTTGTGTTTTGGAATAAACTCAGCAGGTCTGTTTTATAAGTAGGATGCATGTGTGTAGTTGACTCAACTGTGTGTTGTTTACCTACTTCATGCAAAGTGATCAGGTGCTAGAGATAGAAAAGGAATAGTTAGTCTTCACCTTCATTGACTTTAAATACCTGTGATAACTTAAAATAGTTTGAGATTAAATAGTCTTTCCATTTATAACTGGAAACATCAAAAGAATCTTCTGAAAAAAATGTAACAGCAAGTGAGCCCAGTGAAGTAGAGACTGAGTAAATATATGCTGCAGTAAGATGCTTGCTGTGCAGACAGAGGACCTGAGGATGCATCCTAGCAACCACATAAGCTAGACGTAAGCCTGTGCACACCTTTAAATGTAACGATGTGGGGGTTAGAGGCAGGAGGATCGCTAGTACTTGCTGGCTGCCAGCAATCAAAAAAAAGTGAGTTCCGATTAATAAAGAGACCATTGCCCTCCTCTCACCTCAGTGCATGTGCGTAGTTGTAGGCACATATATCAAAGTGGTTACCTACAAAATAGGCAAAAATAAGACCAAAAATGATGGCACACACCAATCATTCAGCACTCAAGAGGCAGGGCCAGGATGCTTTTGAGATTAAGGCCAGCATGAGCTACCCAGTGATAACTTGTCTGTTTAAAAACAAGCAAACAAACAAATAACCAAGGAACTAGCAAGATGAGTTAGCAGGAAAAGACATTTGCCACTAAGCCTGACTATTTGAGTTAAATCCCCGGAGTTCACATGGTAGAGGGAGAGAACTTACCCAGTGCTAGTTGTCCTCTGACCTCTAAATATGTGCAATAGCGCTTAAGACTACACACTCACTAAATAAGTAAATAAATCATCAAATTCAAGGTAAAAATAAATAGCCTTCCAGTGAGAAAATTAGCTAGAAAAAAATATAAAATATACTCAAAGTGGTTTTAACAGAAATATGCAAAATCTGTGAGAAAAACTAAAATATTCCTGAAATATGTAAAATAGGATTTGGAGTATTTCATCAAATCTGAGGTGTTATTATTAATTGCATTTAAAATATACAAAGCTGGGCATAGTAGCACATGCCTTTAATCCCAGCACTTGAGAGGCAGAGGCAAACAGATCTCTGTGTGTTCAAGGCCAGCCTGGTCTACAGAGTGAGTTTCAGGACATCCAGGGCTACACAGTGAGGCCCTATCTTGAATAGATGAGAGAGACAGAGAGACAGACAGACAGACAGATAGATATATATATACGTACATACATACATACACACATACATACATACATACATACAACATATATACAAATATACAAAGAGAAGCTGGAGAGAGAACTCAGTGATTAAGAGTACTGACTGTTGGGGGCTGGAGAGATGGCTCAGCGGTTAAGAGCATTACCTGCTCTTCCAAAGGTCCTGAGTTCAATTCCCAGCAACCATATGGTGGCTCACAACCATCTGTAATGAGGTCTGGTGCCCTCTTCTGGCCTGCAGGCATACACACAGACAGAATATTGTATACATAATAAATAAATAAATATTTTTTTTTAAAAAAAAAAGAGTACTGACTGTTCATCCCGAGGACCTAGATTAGATTTCCAGAACCCACATGGTGGCTCACAACATGTGTAATTCCAGTCCAAGGAGATCTGATGCCCCCTCTGACCTCCTTCAACACTAGGCATTAACACAGTGCACAGACATTCTTGCAGACAAAGCACACATACACATAAGAAGATTATTTCAAAAAGCTTAACACACCCAAACACAATGTGTATTATATATGTAAAAAGCTGGACTTGGAATTTCACTGAAAGAACTCTTGGCCATATTTGTTATTTTCTCATTTATTTCTTATATAATTATAAAACTGATAATATAAACAAAGTGCATTGGTTAAGATATTATTGAAATTTAGAAAATCTGATTCTTCTGGGTTACTTTTTGATTTAGAGTAATCAGACAGGTTTTGTGTCCCATCCCTACCCCATCCCACGCCAACCCACATGCAGAACTGTCCTTTTTGCCGTGGGGACAGTTGGTGACTGATGCAGCATTCTGTGATTTTCTCATTTGCTAGTGAGGATGCTGGCAGGTTTCCATGCTTGCACTGCCACGGTCATGCCAGAAGGTGTCGTGGGAGGTCTCCTCACATATGATTCCACTTTTTCCCCAGTGCACCTTCAGTAGTTTGGCTGAAATGGCCGGGGTGACAGTTATTTGTCAGCATGTCCCTAGAACTAACCACCACTCCACCACCTGGCCGGCAGTGATTGAGACACATTAAAGGTTACGAGACATCTTCTCTTAGAAATGCTGAAGTGTATATGCTAAAAAGATAGATGGCAGTAAAATATGCCTTTAAAAAGTCATATTCTACTCCAGGTAAAAAGAATAAAGATATGCTCTTTAAATTTTAATCCAGGGGAGAGGCTCTGTTGGTAAAGTGTTTGTCACTCAAACATGAGCAGCTGAATTTGGATCCCATGTAAAATTCAGGACCTGTGGTGTGTACCTGTAATTGCTGCACTGGAAGACAGAGACAGATGCCGTCGGGTAGTCATTGGAGAGCTAGCTTAGCCAGATTGATGAGCTCCAGGGTGAGTGAGAGACCATCCAAGAAAAAAAAAGTGGAAACAGTAGACACCTGATGTTGACCTCTGGCTTTGCATACTTGTGTTCCCTACTTGTGTTCACATGTACACACATACACACACATAAATGCGCATGCACACACCCACACAAATGTGCACACACCCATAGAGATATACACCCACAAGCAAACAAACTTTAATCCACAGATTTAGTGTGATCCTGCTCCCAAATGCCAGCAGCCAACTGTGCGGTTGCTGTGTATCAGCAATCCTGCTACCACACACGCTGATTCACAGGGTCAAGTGATGTATGTGCAGCGTTGTATAAGCTGCAGAGACTGAAAGAACAAAATATCTTCTCTTCCAGGACTGGAAAACTAAATTGTGTGATATTCATACAATGGAATATTTTTCATTTAATACAAAGAAGGTGGCTTTATGATATATCCAAATGGAACAACTCGTCAACTTACTTTGTGAAAAGAAAAAAAGAAAGAAATGCAGAGCAAGATGTATAGTATGCCACCGTTTATGTAAAAATTAATTACTGCATTATCGACAACACAGTATGTAGAAATGAAGTCTGGGGGAAGGAATAGATGACTGAGAAACTGAGCAGCTGAGGTAAGATAGATTGGTAAACAGTGTTAGCAGGAGCCCGACACCTATTGCATTTCCACTGTCATTCCCTGTCGGCGGGCCTAGTCTAGTTAAGAGCTGCAGCCATCTCCAGCCTGGGAAGGAGAAGGGTTACTGTGCTTTGATCGTGATGATATTGTTACCGTTTCCAGATACTTGACTTTTCAGTCTTTCTTGTAGCTCAAGATGGTAGTGTGAAGTTTATCACACAAGAAATTTATCATCATTGTCATTAGTAGTGGCTATTAGAAGAAGCAGAAGTTGATATTGTGAGTCTCACTTGTATATTCCAATATCAGTGAATATAAGCACTAATAAATGCTGACTGAATTCTTAGAGCTCTCTTGAGACTTCTAAGTTCTGTGATAAATAATTGACCACTATGACAGTAGGACATAGGTCATTAAGGTGCATTCCATTACAATAAGTTGGCAGGAGTTCAGGTGCTTGAAAATTTAATCTCATAGGGTAGATTAAATGGAAATAGCTTTCCTATAATGAAATTTATCAAAAGAAGGAATCCGCTATTTTCAATCCTGGCGTGACTGGTAAGCATGTATGAAGGAAGGCAGCCACTTGTAAGAACTTAGCAGTCATTGCTTTTGCTTGTGAGTTATTTCTGTTTGAGAATGCAGAAACTACTTGATGAGAAAAAATGTGTACTATGAAACATTGTTCTGCTGAGATATGGATTCTCCCGCTCTCACATGTAAATAAAGCCCAGACACACTGTGTCTTCCCGTAGAAGATCCCACTTCTACAGCTGTTACCAAGCTTCAATCCTTTGAGTTGCCCTACTTTGCTCTCTGTGTGCCACGTATATAGTATAATTTGATGTCTCTTAACAGTCTGTTCGCCTTTTCAAATCAGGGTTCATTTAGCCTTATCTCATAGTTGTAAAATGAGGACTTTAAAGTGCCTATACTTTTCTAATTTACATTGCCACATATCCCAGCTAGTTAGCATTCATGACTGTAGTGCCAAGAATCAATCACCTTTCCTTTGGAAAACGGTGTGGCTTTGGGACTATGGTGTTATTCTTCTCTCTCCCACTAGGTGGCAATCAAATCTTATATTAGTTCAGATATAATTTAACTGCTATGGACTGAAGGATTGCATACTTATTATTTTGGTGAACTAGAGTCTAAATCAGGTATAGGAAGGGTTTTGACATTATAGGATACATATCATAAGCATTTTGGTCATTTAGGTCACTTTTATAAAAAGGCAAGGCTCCTTTTTCTTCAGCACGCGTCCTTCCTATACCATTTTTTTTTTTAAAGCCTGTTTTGGGGTAGAATGAACAGTGCAAATGTAAATGGAAGGACAGAAAGGTCTAGAAGTATCCTGTGTTGTATGTGATACATTCTATTTGGAATTAGCAGGCTTTTCTCAGACTTCAGGGACTACTGGTGGAGCTGGTATTCAGGATTGCTTCCTATTTTTCCCATGTTCTGTTTCTGTGCCCTGAGGAAGTTGAACATTCCAGACAGCCTACAAAGTTATGAAATGGTTGATTTAAAAATTTTTTCAGTGCTGGGAATTGAACACAAGGTCTTGTATATACTAGGCAAACAGTGCTATGAGTTGGTTTGGTTTTTAGCTGTCCCCTTCTCCTTGAATGTTTCTGTTTTCTCCTTTTCCCAGAGTTCAGGGCTTTCATGTCGTTCTTTGTAGGTCCAGGGATACCTAAGGCAGGAGCTCACTCAGGCTTTGACCCCTAGGAATGCTTGGGACACATACTTTTCTCCTCTACCTTATTTACCAGTACGCAACTGTTATATTCTTGTAGGACTCTGTTGTCCACCGGTATTAGAATGGAAAATAATCTGATCTATTGGAGATATAATCTGTTACTTACATAGCTGTTTTCAGTGAATTTTAACTCTGAAAATTCTCAAGATACGAAATCCTAGCCTAAAGTTCAAGCGTTTGCTAATTGGTAACATCAGTAGTGCTCTGATTAGGGCCTCGGATAGGAGGGATGATTCAAACACAGAGCATCCTCATGCCCTTCGAGCATGTAAGGGACATTGTGGCGCCTTGCTTTTTAGAGTGTCTACCAGTCTGTGTGTTTGTGGACCAGCCTCTCTATTTCACCTGCCACTCATGCCATAACTATAGATGAGTCTAAATTGATAGATGTATATTTGTGGCCCTAGGAGAGAGGAAGACAAAAGCAGTTTCCTAAGGAAAGTAAAAAATTTAGATGTTGGCAGTGATTGGAAGTAATTCCTGACATTTGATGATTTTATACTTTGGAATTATTAGGCAACAGAAATGAGCAAAATTTGGAGAGTGGTAGACAGTGTTCTTAGCATGCACGAGGTCCTAAGGGGGCGGAGAAAAAGAGAGAGTGTTTTTCCGAGGAGGGTTAGTTTGCTGTACTACTATGAATTATATGAAGAGCTTGCCATCAGTCAGTTTAAATAGATGGAGGGGACCTTGATTATCACTGGTAACTTTGTGCTGTGGTGAGCTAACAAACTGTATTACTACATTCATCAAACCCATCTCTCCTTCCTGTTTTTCCTCTACTCCTTTTCCTTCTACCTCCTTTCTCTCCCTTTTTGGCACAGTTACCTCTGTACTTTTCCACATTCTCCTGTTACTTCTTTCCCTAAAAGAACTATAGTTTTTGCCAAATGCATTAAAAAAAAATCATGTCTTAGTGTCAGAGGTACCTTAACTTTATATGTGACTGCTACTTTCTTAGATTATGATTTATTTCTAGTCTCATTGGAATCCTTCTTTTCTCTCAAATTCTTCATTTCAATGTCTTTTTTCCCCTTCTTTCTCTCCTAGATATCATTTTAAAATTATCCCCTTCAGTATATGCTTGCCTGAGTTGTATTTTTTTCTTTCTTTCTTTTTTTCTTTCTTTCTTTTTTTGGTTTTTTGAGACAGGGTTTCTCTGTAGCTTTTGGGAGCCTGTCCTGGAACTAGCCCTTGTAGACCAGGCTGGCCTCGAACGGAGTTGTATTTCTTTAGATCTGTCAGTTCTGGTTTGGTTTTGTTTTTTTCCTCCACTTTTGGAAAAGTCTGTTGTACTTTATTGTACTTTCTGCCTCTCTTGTTGACATTACTAAGAGAAACCAGAAGATCACAGGGACGTTGGGGATTTAATTGATACTCTGCTCAAGTCAAAGATGTTTTGTTGAGCAGAAAAGCTATGAAGAGCTGAGGTACAGCCTTTTGTCTGTATTAACTGCTCAGTATTAACTCCACTGTCAAGTCAGAAGGGATTTGCTGCAGTGTTCAATAGTGCCACAAAAGCAGCGGAGCCAGTAGTGATAGCAAGAGATTGCTTTAAACAAACTGAAAACCAAATGCTAATGATGCACCTAAAATGGGTCTGGAAACTTGGGTAGCTAGCTTAGTCAGTGAAGTTCCTGCCTTACAAGCATGAGAACCCAAGTTTGATCTTCAGAAAGCACATAATGTGGTTGGTGTGGTGATGCATGCTTGTAATCCCACCACTGGGGAGGTAGAGATCTCTGGGGCACGCTGGCCAGCCAGCAGTGAGTCCTAAGCCAGTGAGAGACCCTGTTTCTAAAAGTAAGGTCGGGCCATTAAGATGGCTCAGCAAGTAAGGTGCTCACTGCCAAGCTGGACAATAGATATGCATGCCATCCCAGAACCTATGGGATGTATGTAGTACGTCCTATGTAGTAGGAGAGAGCTGACCCCTGGGAGTTGTTGTAAGTTGCACGCGCGCGCACACACACACACACAGTCAATCATTTGCAAGATCCTCACTTTTTCTTTTATGTTTCACTTTAGTGTTGTTTATCTTGACACGTTGTCAGTATGCCCACTAAGGTTCCTTTTCTCTTGCCACATAGCTGACCTCTTGTTCTTCAACACTGGGGTTTGTTTCCTAATAGCAGTCTCTATTTATGACGACCTGTGCTTGTGCTGGTCATTTACCTACACTTCCCGTGCAGAGCAGCTTATGCTCTTTTCTTAAATCCCGATTCACTCATTAGAAATGGGAATGGGCATTGGACAGCTGGGTCTTCTACATGTGAAAATATCTTTTATTGTTACATGCTTCCATTTTATTTCCCTTTCCTATGTTAAAATAGTACAGAGATATAAACATGAACAGACTTTAGCCACACTCAAGAATGTGGATGATTCTCATGTATATAAGAAATAAAGTTATCAAAAGAAGCTAGACAGATGCCCCGCGAGGTGGTACGCGCCTGTAATCCCAGGTCTTGGGAGCTAAGAGGCAAGAGGATTGTGAGTTCCATGTTGGGGACCGTCATCCCAACATAGAAACTGGTGCTTTGCCCTAAGCGTGTTCTCGGAGGCACATGGAAGAATCAGGCTTTTTCACACCATCATCGTTCAAAGGCAGCTCAGGACTTCTTGTCCTTACAACATGACCATGCGTTTATTTCTCCTCCTCCCAAGCTCTGAATGCCCTCTGAAAATGCTCCTCCACCCTCAGGAATTCTCTATTCACATTCCTTTTCTGGGGGACACCACACCTCTCATCCACACACCTGCATACCTCACCAGCTTTGGAGCCAGCAACTTCTTCCTGGGCAATCTACAAGTCAAAAGAAGGCCAGAGCCAAGCCTTTTACCTTTTGTCTTTCTACATTGCTAGCTTTCCAGCTACCAAGCTGTATTCAAACCATGGCCTATCAGAGCCCACAGTTCCAGACCAGCCTAGGCTACAGGAAATCCTGTCTTAAGACATCAAACAAAGGAAAAACTAGACAGAAAATTATACTGTGTCTGATTATTATTCTGTCTTATGTAAAGTACAAAAGGAAGTAAAACAAAAATTCAGATGTCCATGCATGCTTCTCTGACATACACCAAAATGTCAGCAGTGTTTATTTCCTTTAGTTCTACAGTCTTTGCATCGCCCCAGAGTCTAGTATGTGCTAGGCAGATGCTATACTGCCGAGTAATATCCCCAGCACACAAGCAGGTATTGCTCAATAATGCTTACATTGTCTGCAACATAATACTTTTCTCATGAGAACAAAATAAAAAATACAACATTCTTATGATTTAGATCCAAATAAGATAAAGAGTTAAAATGATAAGCTGGCTTTCTTTAAAATGTGCTTCTATAGGGTGGTACACATTTTCTTCCTTCCTCCTCTCTGTTCTCCCCTTGCTTATTTTTTCTCCTTATTAGGAAGAGTTTGGGAGGAAGATCATAGGGTTTCTAGTTTCCCTGGAAACATGAGGAAATACAACCATCATATAGAAACAATATAGTATAGCATTACTAGAACTGTCCTCTGAGCTGCTTTTTCTATGATGCGTTTAGATGAAATCACAAGTATATACTAGTTCATTTGATTCTTGTGGAGAGTAGCATGGCTTCTATCAGTTGTTCTCTAGTTGTCTGTCTGTCTGTCTTTCTCTTTCCTTCCCTTTCTTCCTTCTATTCTCCTCTTTCATCATCTTTTGTGCTTTCTTCTTCCTCATTTCCCCTTCTTTCCTCATTTCTTCCTTTTGCCAGCAAATTTTAAGTTCCTACTGTGTGCTAGATGCTTCATGCTTCCTTCTAGCAAACACTTTGAGAACATGATGATGCAATGGCTAAAAATAGTTTTTAAGATATGTGTGTGTTTTCAAAACTTTTTTTCCACCAGGAAAACACTGATTAAACCCATTCTCAGCCAACATTCCCAAGAACGCTGTGGAATCATAGCCCTCTGGATGCCCATACTGGTGCCATTGCACCACTAAAGGCTGGGGTCTTGGGGTGGGAGCCACGCTGGTGCTCCTCTGGGCGGCTGTGAGAGTTCAATCTGACCAAGGCCGAGGGACGTGTGATTATAAACATCCCTAAAGGGAAGGCCTGTGGAAATGTTCCCTGACATAAATCTGATAATGGCGTGAAGAAGCTTGTGGTCCAGTTCTGAGTCCCCAAGGGGACCATACGTGCTTGGGGAAAGGGCTAGGTGATTCTTTTTCTTCAAAGGTCCAGACATTTCCAGCTCTATGAGCATACGGCCTCACCTTTGTCGTTGCAGGGTAGAAGGTAGCACAGACAGACACTCCATAATTGCAAGAGCCTTGCCGTGTTTTAATCCAGTTTTCCCTATGGAAACAGGGAATGGACCTAATCTTTTTTTTTTCTCCTGAACTACAAACTGCTGTTCCTGACCTAGCAGGAGAAGTTCCAGGGACTCTGGTATAAGCATTCCCTGATAATTTATTCTGCTGCTGCCCATGAGGGAAAAAAAAAAAAAGCCTACTCACCTTAATTTCATGCCATACACTTAATTATTTCTAGTTTAAAAAAAAAAAACATTTTGGGACTGGAGATATAGTTCACTTGTAGAATACTTGCCTCAAATACCCAGAGTCCTAGTTCAATGCCTAGTAACACACACACACACACACACACACACACACACACACACACACCATTCTAATTAATAGTGCCCTTTTTATCAATCTCCAACTACTCCCTAAAGTTCAAACCGTGGAAGCAAACCTAGAATTTTTTGTTTGTTTTTTGTTTTTTTTGTGTCAGGGATTCTCAGTGTAACTGTCCTGGCTGTCCTGGAACTCATTTTGTAGACTAGGCTGCCCTAAAACTCAGAGATCCACCTGCCTCTGCCTCTTAAGTGGTGGGATTGAAGGTGTGTGCTATCACTGCCCAGCTAGATTTTTTTTTTAAAGAGATTTTTTTTTTAATTTTATGAGTGTCTTTGGCTACATGTGTGTCTGTATAGCCACATCCATATCTCGTGCCCATGGAAACCAAAAGAGGTGGTCAGAGCCTCTGGAGCTAAAGTTACAGATGATTGTGAGCCGCCATGTGGGTCCTGGGACTTGAACACATGTCCTCTGGAAGAACCAGTGCTCTTAACAGATAAATTACCTCTCCAGCCCCAAACCTAGAATCTTTTAACAAGGTAGTGTACATGCTTTCACTGTTTGTCTCAGCAGTTAAGAGCACTTACTGCTCCTGCAGAGGACCCAAGTTCAGTTCCCAGTCCTTACATGGTGGCTCACAACCATCCATAACTTCAGTTCCAGGGGATCCAGCTCTGTCCTGGACTCCACGGGTACCAAGCGCGATGCACATGCATACATACAGGCAAAACAATAATGGCTTTAAAAATATTTTGACTTATGAACCCTAGGGACAGAAACTGGGGCAAAATTTGATAGGTGAAGTGCCAGGTTTAAAAAATTAGCTAAACATATACAATACAAATTGTCCTTACGTCCCTGAAGGCTGGTAGATCACATGCCAAGCATGTGTGAGATGCTGCGGTCTACCTGAGTACTGAAAAAATATTTTTGAAATCACATAAAAAAGAAATCACTGCTGGGCAGTGGTGGCTCACGCCTTTAATCCTAGCAGAGATGGAGGCAGAGGCAGGCCTTGTGAGTTCAAGGCTAGCCTAGTCTACAAGAGCGAGTTCCAGGATAGGCTCCAAAGCTACACAGAGAAATGCTGTCTCAGGGGAAAAAGAAAGAAAGAAAGAAAGAAAGAAAGAGAGAGAGAGAGAGAGAGAGAGAGAGAGAGAGAGAGAGAAAGAAAGAAAGAGAGAGAGAGTAATTTTAGAAATTATTTCTAAATATCTTAAACTATAACTTAACATGTTTGGATATTAAATTGTTTGCAGCTTTAATACTACTAGCCCTTGTGTGTGTGCATGAGTACACATGCCATGCTGTGCATGTGGAGGTTAGAGGACAGTTCTGGGTGACACTTCTCTCTTCCCACTTTGATGTAGGTCCTAAGGATTGAACTGGGTTATTAGGGCTTGCATAGCAAGCACTGTACCTGGCTGATCCGTTCCACTTGCCTCTGTTGGCTGTTCTAATCGACTCAAATAGCGCAGTGATAAGCAGTTTCTATGTAATTTCTATGTCATATTTTGACCTCCTCAGAGGGTCTCAGAGTACAGTTATCAAAGTAAAGCATCTATACACAACGTAGGTTCTTAACACCACAAGGCAAAGTCACCTTCTCGAGAGATTCTACCCTCCTACCAGGCATGTGAAACTCCCTATTTCAGTATACCTCTTTAAAATCACCGTTTTCTCTTTCCTAAAGTATATCTTGCATTTTGCTTAGAAAACTTTGCTGTTTATAAAAGTTCATTGGTAGCCACTCAACAAGAAGAGTTTCACTGTGGACCTTAGTTTTCACCAGTCTCCTGTATTCTAGGATTGGTCTGCAGGACAATGTCCACACACATACAGTGACCTCTGAGCAAGCCACAGTAATATTTCACATCTGAGTTCAAAAGACAGCCAGCCATCAGCGCCCAAATGGCCAATTGGTGTAGAGTGTTTCTAGTGGTTGTCTAAGTTCATGGACCTTTCTTGAGAATTATGATTTGTGTGTGTGTGTGTGTGTGTGTGTGTGTGTGTGTTCTGTGCATGTATAGGTGTTTGCATATGTGCAGATAGGCCAGAGGTCTAGATAAAGTGTCTTCCTCTGCTACTCTCCACCTTAGTTTTTTGAAACAGGGTCTCTGACTGAACCTGAAGCTCATCAGTTAGGTCAGACTGGTTGGCCAGTGAGTTTTCAGGATCTGCTCAAAAACAAGCTAGGTACAGTGGCATTATCTGAATTAGGAATTCAAGACCACTTTGGGCAGCATTTTTTAAAAAGGCATACATAGATTAAAAGCAAGATATGTATATAAAATAAATATATGTACATTCTTCACCTCCTTTTAATATCTTGAAATTTTCTAAGGAAAAAATTTTAGGTCAGTGCTAAAATTTAGTTAAATTTTGGCTAAAATGGTAGCCACTAGCCTATTATGTTTCTTATTCCCCACTCTCTCCTCCCCCCATTGTGGAATAGTTAGGTTATAAAACTGGAAATTTCATATTTTGAGAAATTTGGGGTTGATTTGTGTAAAAGAGAGAATAAAAATTCGCATGACTCTGCTAGCTGAAGCCTACTTTATTTATAATTAAAACAAGCACTTTGTTTCAAAATACTACATTAGTACTCCTCGTAATTATTGCACTTAAGTGTACTGAGACTATTCTGATTTACTTTGGCATTCTTTTATACTGGAGGAGAACCTGAGTGAAAAATTAATTCTCTGGCCCATATTATCATTTTGTAGTATGAAATAGAATATATATTTTTGTCTTTAACACAGTAGAATTAAAACAATAATCTATAACATTTTTGAGAGCCAAAATTTGAAACATGAATTGCATCAAAATCATTTTGAAATTCATTCTTAGGAGAATCTGTTGACGTTTCCCGCATTCCTCATCCCCTTTGTGGGGACTGTCACTCACCATGTCCTGTGTGATTCGCTTTCTCGAAATAGAAGCTGAGGCGGAGTGGTGGCATCAGTGTTGACATCAACCTGGATAAAAGTGGAGACACATATTATTGGTGTTTACGTTCAGGTGCACCTGCCATCTGAACTTGGTTGTGACATTTCCAGTGTTTATATGACTCTCTTGCTCTTCATCCATGATAATACTGAGAAAGTAAAAACTGAATCCATGATAATACTGAGAAAAAACTGAATCCTTGCATTTTTGTTGTAGATCATTTTGTAGTATGAAATAGAATATATATTTTTGTCTTTAACACAGTAGAATTAAAACAATAATCTATAACATTTTTGAGAGCCAAAATTTGAAACATGAATTGCATCAAAATCATTTTGAAATTCATTCTTAGTAGAATCTGTATTTAATTAGGATAATATGGGCCAGAGAATTAATTTTTCACTCAGGTTCTTCGCCATATGGTTTTTATGAAGATGTTTACTTGCAACTAAGTTAACAGTTTAGCATCTAAAATAGGGACTTTATAGCCTTCAACCAAGTGTTTATGGCATCTGCATTTTCTTTTCTTTTTCTTCTTCTTTTTTTTTTTTTTGGTTTTTCGAGACAGGGTTTCTCTGTGGCTTTGTAGCCTGCACTGGAACTATCTCTTGTAGACCAGGCTGGTCTCGAACTCACAAAGATCCGCCTGCCTCTGCCTCCCGAGTGCTGGGATTAAAGGCATGCACCACCACTGCCCGGCTTCATATGCTTTTTAAAGTAACACTTTAATCATCTAGGCTGATTTTGAATTCATTTCACTGTCATCTAGGAATTATAAAAAATATTGTTGAAACCTGCTGGTAACTTTTTTTTTTTTACATTTATTACTTGCAAACTGTTAATATATTCTGGTACTCCATTCAATTTTTGTTTTCATTGTTTAGTTTTTTTGAGACAGGTTTCTGTCTGCAGCTCCAGCTGGCCTGGAACTCATTATATAACCCAGGCTAGCCTCAAACTCACAACAGTCTCTCTGCCACAACCTCCCGAGTACTAGGATTGCAGACATGCACCACCATGCCCAGGATTCCATGCAATTATTAAGGTTTGAAATACTGATATCGTTGGTATAATACTTTGAATTCAATCAGTATGTAGCCCCTCAACCTTTTCTTTTGTACTCACCTGTGTTTCCCTTCATTCCTATCTCCCTTTGTTCATTTTAATCTCTAAATTCAAGCATCTCTCTAAACACAGAAACAATCCCCCCACTACACACACATTGATATGGAGAGAGCCATCAAAAGATGGCATATCTTTCCATGGAGGAAGAGTTAGTGGTCCAAATGGCCCTCTTCCACATCTGCCCAGCTGGTTGGAAGCTGCTCTGGAGGATCTCTACACGCTACAGGAAGAGCCCTTCTGGACCCATTACATCACAGATTTCAGTAGGAAGGTTAGAAAGCACTGGGTGCATTTACGGTCAAAAGGTTAGGTTTATAACTGTTCAGTGTTTGTTCTTACAGGTTGCTGCTTAGTTTGTGCCATTTGACACTTTGATTCAGTTTCCTCCATCGTTTTTCCCCAGGTTTTTACTGTCATTTCTCCCTAAGGTTTTATTGAAAAAAGTAATAATAAGCCCATGGAAAAGTTGAAAGCATTGTCTCATATATTTCATTAGCTTATCTTCTGATTATCGAAGATGCCACCATTAGGGGAACCTAGGTTTCTGGAAACCCAACTCTCTGTACTGCAGTAAGAGGGGCGGCTGTGTCCCCGCCGAGGAACGGGCTGCATTCCGCTGCACCTGGCTTCCGGCTCCCAGCTCCTGGCCGCAGGCCTGCTTTTGGCCCTGGCTAGCTTATACCCGGAATAATTACACACGAACTGTATTCATTTAAATACTGCCTGGCCCATTAGTTTTAACCTCTTATACATATTAGTTTAACCCATTATCTAGTAATTTGTGTATCACCACATGGTTGTGGCTTACCGGGAAGATTCTAACCAAAGTCCATCTTGGGCTGGAGAAACATGGCATCTTGCACACTTCCCTTCTCCCCAGCCTTCTGTTCTGTCTACTCCGCCCACATAAGGGCTGCCCTATCCTACAGGCCAAGGCAGTCTCTTTATTTAACCAATAAAAACAACAGAAATACAGAAGGACCCTCCTAAACCACTGTACTGTTCTCCAATTTCTGTATAACAACCTAAAGTCATTTCAAAATAATTTCCTCGCCGGGTGGTGGTGGCGCACGCCTTTAATCCCAGCACTCGGGAGGCAGGCAGGCGGATCTCTGTGAGTTTGAGACCAGCCTGGTCTACAAGAGCTAGTTCCAGGACTGACTCCAAAGCCATAGAGAAACCTTGTCTCGAAAAACCAAATAATAATAATAATAATAATTTCCTCTAGGATCTGGGAGATGGGTTCTTCAGTAACAGGGCTTGCACACAAGCATGAAACCCTGAGTAAAAGCTGGGGTAGCGGCAGGGCAGGAGTCTGATCCCAGCACTGGAGTTCATTGGCCTGTCAGCCCAGCCAGACTTCATCATCTCAAAAAATCACATGGAAACTGACTGAGGAAGACCCTCTGTTTCACCGCTAGCCTCCACGCATGCACACATGACACGTCTACACACACAATGTGAGCACACACAGTTTTCTTAAAGTACTGGTTTTTCTGTCTTCTTTTACCGTATTTTCTTTTCTCCAGAACTGAAGACTAAAGCTAGGGCCTTGTGCTCGCTAGGCAAGCACTGAGATAAAATTTCAACTCCCACTTACCACATTTTGTAGAGCTCCTATGTCCTGTCAGATACAATTATTGGCTCTAAGAATATGCTAGTGACCAAAGTGACCAAAATATCCTGACCCATGGAGCTTGCATTTCACCAGAGGGGACCAAAAAGTTAATATTTATATTAGATAGTATAGCTGTGAAGGAGAGCGTGCAGAGCAGAGGTAAATAGCAAGAATGTAGAAGAGGTGTTGAAATTTGCATGTGATGACCATGATAGGCCAATGCCTTATTGAAAAAGGGACAATTTAGGAATGAGCTGAAAGAAATGAAGATTAAGCTGTGCAGGCATCTAGATACTTTGTTTTTACCTGAAATTAATAACAAAGGACCTGCAGAAGCTGTGGGCTTACAGTGTTCCAGGAATGGTGATGAGGCTAGTGTGGTGGGTGGTGAAGGCCAACAGATGGGATAAGGGAGGCATTGGGGAACCGTCTGATACACGAGCCAGGCCTTCAGTCTGGGCATTGTATTTTTATGGACAGCATATGGATGAACTCAAGTTATGTGATGAATCATCAGTGGAGTGAAAATAGAGAAATACCTGGAGTACCTTACATTTTAAAACTGGGAGATTTGACAATCAGTTGGAGAAACAGAAATGAAAGCTTCCTTCCTTTAGGATTAAGTCCTATGTTAGCGTGTGAAATTCTCCATATACTGACTCACATATGTTTTTAATGTATCATTATACTTTTTCCTTCTGATTCCTCTCTCTCTCTCTCTCTCT
>JAQHUG010000005.1:7919915-7934297 GCA_028555095.1 Dicrostonyx torquatus
AGATGCTGGGCACATGCATTCCATCCCCATCCTCCATTCCTTGAAGCGCTCTTTTCCCCTATTGCACATGTCTGCTTACTCCTTTATTTCAAACTTTAAGATTCAGCTCACCTATAACCTCCTCAGATGTCTACAGGTGACTTAGTCCCTCTGCTGTGTCCCTTACCCCATTGCCCACATAGAGCAGGCATCACACAGTCCCCTCATTGCCTGCTCCTGTCGTTGCATATGAACTTGGATTCATCCTCTGGGTCTAAAGCGCTTATTTATATATCTCGGCAGCTGGTTGCTGGACAGTCCTTGGAGATCTATGTTTCACTCATTGTTTAATATCTCACACAAATACTTAGTACTTGCTTGGAACTTAAATAATATATATATATTATCAATAACTTTGAAAACTAAAACCTATAAACTAGCCAAAATAGAGAAGAAACTTATATAGGCTCAGCCTTTGTGGCTGTGTTTAAAGCTGATTGTAGAGCAGGGTTTTTGAGAGAGATGACATCAGAGGAAGTTAGAAGCATGCCGGGAGGCCAGTGCTCACCATCAGTCCTAGGAACAGAGGACTCTCTAGATGCAATGGCCAGAGTAGTTTCTTTTTCTGTACTTTTTATTGAAAAATTGTCTGGTAAACAGATTGTCTCACCAAGCAGGTAGAAGCAAGTACAGTGGATTCATTATTTGAAAATTTATTTGTATAACATTTTTGGAATATTTGATTGCCTTTTCTCTCTCTCTCTCTGTCTCTCTCTCTCTCTCTCTTTTTAACAAATTACCCCAACCTGTCTGTCAGGTGTTAGAATTCCTCAGTTTCATAGGGATGTGAATATGTGGACAGTTTCAAAATCAAGATTTTCATGCTGGGTACTCACCTTTCCATGAGTCACAGAGCTGTTGCTTAACCTCCCAGAAGCATGGCTAGGCAGTAGAAGGGTGGAGGCAGATTGAAAACCCAAAAGATTTTAAGGAATTTAAGGAGTAGAATCTAAAAAAGGTGTTAGTAGGAGTGAGGTTTCTTGGTTTATAAGTATACTAAATGAACTCATGAGAATTGAGTCACACTTTTAAATATTTTGTAAATTTTGCTCAGTATTAAAACATTTTTTCTTTGGCGTAACCATATATATTTTCAAGAAGACACAAATACTCCCTCTTTGTTTTCAGTGGGTCCAGATGAACTCTGTGTCAAATGCAAGTGACACCACTTGGCGCCATCAGATGAAAGTGTTCAAAGGAGAGAGTTCTAGTTCTTTTATGCTGGGCATTGTCCTCTTTGTAGTATTCATTTTTAAAGTGTGCTAAGATCCGACTAAAGTTCACGTTAGAAATATATTTTCACTTTCTCAAATGAAGCTTTAGGACATGTGTTTCTAATAATTCACTGAAAATATGCTGAATTGTATATTTTTAAAGAGAATCTGTTTTGAAAAAATTCCAAAATATTTGTTTGAACAGGCACTCAACATCTCGATGAAAACGGTTGGAAAAGAAAAACTTTCAAAGTCATTCTGTTCTCAGAGTACCCGAGCCAACTAAACTGGTACAGTTAACGCTTCAGTCGGAGGCAGGATCCAAGAAATCTAGCACATTCCAGACGGCCTTTCAGCAGGCCTTCAATACAACCCAGTGGTTGATATTAATGCCATTGAATTTCAGAGTAAAAAGCTACAAGAATAACATCTATACCTATTTTTACCAATGTTAAACCTTTTTAGTAGCCTAAGTATCAGCCTTAAGTTAGCATTCTTGAATTTTATTAGCACTGATTCTGCAGGAATGTCCTGTAGAGTATGAGCTTCCCAGTGTAGCATCTCCCAGTGTGTGTGTGTGTGTGTGTGTGTGTGTGTGTGTGTGTGTGTGTGTGTTAGAGAGAGAGAGAGAGAGAGGGAGAGGGAGAGGGAGAGGGAGAGGGAGAGAGAGAGGGGCTAGAAGTCAATAATGCTGGACATCTTCCTCCATTGCACTCTGCCTTGTCTTTGGAGACAGGGTTTCTCATTGAACCTGGAGCTCATCAATTTCCCTAGATTGACTAGCCAATGAGCTCCAGTGATTCACCTGTTTCTACCTCAACCCTGTTCATTGGAGATCTAAATTCAGTTCCTCATGCTTATTCAGCAAGCGCTTTACTAACTGAACCATTGCCATAGCCCTAGATATCAATAGTTTTATTTTACATTGCCCTTTAAGTATCACTGAATGTCACAGTGGAAATAGAAATAATATATCACATCATAACACTTTTGAGAGAGTGGTGGTTATAGTTGGCAAATGTATAAGTAGAGATTGTTTAGCCTCTTACCCATTTATTTTCACTATATCCCCTTAAGATTTATTGATAGACTTAATGCCTTTGCCAGTATGTTTGATATATAATATGTCATGTTGATCTCCCTGCCCATGTATTTGCTTTTATAAATGTTCTAGTTACTATCTATTAAATTGGCTAGTTGATACCTTTATTTGGATGTTGTCATGGAGAATAAGTAACAAGTGACTCAAAGGTTCTGTATGTCAGTTAGAAAGAGAAAACTAAACTCAACACCTACCATATCACAGGATTTGTTAGAAAAGTAGCAGAAATAAAAGTTTCATTCACTTGGATTTTCAGTTGTACCCCACAAGGTTAGATCAGCAGAGTTTCCCACATCGCTCACCAACCCCAGTGTCATAAGCTTCTCTCAAAACTGGGAGTGCAAAAGAGCCGTGTGAGACTAGGATTGCCTCTTGGGGTTCGGTTTTCATTATTCTTGCCAGTGTGTCATGTGGCAGAGCAGTAGCAACAGTTCAGGACATAGTGTTACTTCCACTGCAGAGGTTCTGAGACGTGGCGGAGGAACACAGCGCTCCATGCGGGTCTGCCTTGTCTTTCCATAGACTGGTTATTACTGAAAACTTAGAAGGCAAGTGAAGGAGTTTCAGAAAGACACTAAGGGGCTGACTGGAGATGCTGACCGAAAGCCAGAAACTGCAGTTCATTGGGACATAGTCAGGGAAGAGACAAACACGTACAAAATAGGTATTAGAGTACGTTAGCAAGATCCAAGGAAAGGAGATGAGGCAGACTCTCTCTAGTGCTGTGATGCGCCTTTGAGCCGCTTTGGAAGGTCACAGAAAGAGAGAGGTTGGTTAGGACATGATCCGAGAAGCAGGAATTTTGTTTGTCAAAGGAAGTAACTTTTATAGAGGAAGAAGCAAAGACTCTTCAGTAAAGGGGCATTTTTGTCTGTAATTTCTCTGATTTAGTGCCAGACGTATTTTAAAAAGACTAATCAAAGCTGTTTCTATCTAAGTTACACTGTGGGAGACCAACAGCTGATACATTTTGTTTTTCTTTGCTATATCTCTCATTAATGATTCTTAAGTTTTTTTCTGTTCTCTCGACTCTGTTGCTAAATCCCTTAAGATTCAAGTGTGTTTAAAGTTAAAGCATTATGAGACACATGCTGTGTTCTGTGGGTAGGATAATACTTCTTTTGTGACATTTTCTTTTCCCACCAAAAGTGAGAAGTGAATGCCTTGCCTTTGTGCATCCCATTTCAAATGAAGGACAAGAAGTTATTCTCTGCAATGGCTGACTTCCAGAATTTTTGCCTGAATGTTTTCTGTCAAGTATATATTCCCTTCTTTAGGCCTTTCTATATAGAGCCGACAAACATCGTCAATGTGAATGATGTCATTCAGAGGGTTAGTGACCATGCCTCTGCTATGAACAAGCGGATTCATTACTACAGCCGGCTCTCCACTCCTGCAGACAAGGCACTGGTAAGAGGCAAAGCTCTGCTGCTTGTCCAAAGTTGAGTTGAAATGAACAGTAAACACCAAAGCCCAGGGCAACTCCCAGGGGTTGAACTTTTCGCTGGGGGTGTTCCAAAGATAGCATCATGCAGAGTCTAAGTAGTAGTTAATCCATGTTTCAGGCTCATTCGTGCTTATCTACCCTGGCATAGACATGTTTGAAACTCTCTGTTGATAATAGCTTGCAGCGTTTTTCTTTGTTTTTAATTTCTGCTTATCTCAGATATCAAGAGCTCTGAGGAATATAAATTTCTTTTGAAACAGCAGCTTAGATCATTGCCTAAAATCATGAGATTCTGGCTAGTCTGTTTGATTTCTAAGTTTGAAGCTACAAGGAAAAATATTTACATACATTTTCTATAGGAGTTAGAAACAAATCTGCTCATATATATACCCAATAGTTTTCTGTTTAGCATTTTCTTTCACAAATAAAAAAAATAGCCTATGCAGACCACATGCTATTACAGTTCATTGTTTTGTCTTATAAATATGGAAAAAAAATTCTTAGGAAAGGGCTGTAACTACAATAACAGTAATTTGCATCAGGGGCCATAGCTTATAGAGTCATGATTGTCGGAAGTCTGTCTTACTATTTTAGAATTTAAAAATGTGTAATTAATCTGTTGCTTATAACAGTGATCAGATGTGAGATTATGAGAAATTTAAAAGCTTAAAAAATATGGTAAAAGTCAATCTTAGCAAAAATTAAGAAAACAATTGGATTCTAGCCTTCACTAAACGTCTACCAAGGGCAAAGAGTTGGTACCACCTGACCATGGCCTTCCAGTTTAACCCCCATAATGGCTATATGAAGTAAGCATTACGATCTCCTTCATTATCTTTGTTTGTTTGGCTAGCATCTCGTGAAATCCAGGCTGACCTCCAACTCTCTACAGGTCTGAGAGTGACCTTGAACTCCTTGCCTTCTCTCCTTGGTTTCCAGCCATCAACTACCATACCCGGCTCTAAAATCTCAAAAGAAGACTTCTGAAATGTTATATGCAGAATAATTTTTTACATTTTTTATTTTTTATTAGTAGTATTGATGGTGGAGTCCATTATAGAATTACCTAAATCTGTAGGGGATTTGAGGTTATGGTCTGACAGTTTCTCTTAGAAGCATACTTCAGAGATATCATCGAGGGCTGAGTGAATATCACTTGCCTGAAAATTAAGTCAACGCTGTGCACTGAGTTGTAACCCTTTGTTAAATGGCACTGAGGTGACTTTAGCACATCTAAATGGTCACCAAAGTTAATGTGATCGATCCATTTCTAATAAATTTGCATAAATATACATTCATTTTCTGAAAATCCCAAAGTCATTTTTCCTAAAAGTATGTTTTGGAGAACAATAAATCATTGTTACCAAATGTTCATAGAATAAAACCTTTTCATTTATGAAAAAATCCCATTATTGTTATTCTAAATTGGAGAGGGGAAGAAAGTTTTCTGCCAGCATCTCCTAGATCCTTGCTAATAAACACATGTATCTATACAGATCAGCATTGTTAGCGTCACTGAGAGCATAGTAAAAAGGCATTCATTGTGTGGGGCTTAGTCAGAACCAGTGAAGCATAGTCCGTATGTCAGCAAGATCCTTGTGTGTGTCCTAGAAACATTCAGATGACAATACCACCCTAGACCACTGCCACAGTGAGATCCAGCCCTCCGTTTTCCCATGCCTCCTAAGAACACCCCATCTTCCACATCTTCCCATGCATAATTCCAGACCCAGAGACTAAGCACAGGGCACAGGTTTAGGTGAAGTGGACATGGAGTGGGTTTTTCCTTCCCTTTTGTGTACATCAGTGTGAGAACACAACCAGAACTTTCTACCTATCGTTGAACCATGCTCCTTATAAGTTTTGATTTTACTTGTTTTTCCCACCAATTTGCTTTGTGAGCGCTAGCGTTTTTCCTTCTTGACATGGCATAGTATTGCACTGTTTTTTCCTTTTTACTCATGGCAGAAGACAAGCTAATCTTAGAGGAATGTAGGTGAGGAGAAGGAAAGGAGCAGTTTTCACATGTACGTCTGTCTGTGTCTCTCGGAACTAGTTGTTTCTGAAGCTACTTGGTGCATGGCATTCAGGATATTCTCTCCTACAGAGACACCACTGCCTCACTGCATTGAAAGAGAAGGATGTGACATTGCGTGCTGATACTCTATGCCCTTTGTTCCTACTGAAGTTGATACTCCATCTCTTCCTTGAAGTCTTCCCCCAGCTATTTCGGTTCTCATAGTTTATCCAGTAAGATAATACAGTGCCGAGTTGAACATTTAATTTCGCCATGCCTTCCAGTCCTGTCCAGTTGCTTCACGTGTCAAACTGGAATTTGAGACAGTTTGAGGCCGTTGCTTTCCTCTCAAGAAACCTAGCACAAAGTTCACACTTGTCAGGTTCCATGCGTTTGAGGACTTCCTCTTCGCTAAGAACAGCCTTCAGGAGATGGGCAGTTTCATCAGAAAACAGGGTGGTTTTCCCCTCCAGAACAGGAAGGTGGGGTTAGAGGAACTGGAGGAGTCAGTGTGGAAAGTAAGTGTGTAGGTACATCCCTTGGTCTTCCCTGCTACACCTGCTGCTTCTCTGTTGCCTCCTTCCCTCAGCTCCTAAAACCTTTGCTTTACCATTCATTAAGTTACTTTGTTACCTGTTTCTTTTACTCAAAGCATTTAAAAATTAGTATATGTACTATTTCTTTACTTACTCTTCATTGGCTCCTCAATTCCATAGTCTGAGATTCCTGTCTGTTTCTTCTAAAACCACCTTCACCTCAGAGTTAAATAACACCAATCTCTGTGGAGATTTCTTTCATTTTGTTCTTTGCTTCCTTCTTTCTTGTGAATGTGAAAGTACTTTGATGATATACATTCTTGCTCCTATATATCTACCACTGTATTTGAAAAAAATAACTTTTCATTACGTAATCAGGGATGCAGAGTGTTCAATGTTCATGATACTTAGAAATATGTCTAAAATGTGTCTTAAAGATATGCATGGGGGCTGGAGAGATGGCTCAGTGGTTAAGAGCATTGCCTGCTCTTCCAAAGATCCTGAGTTCAATTCCCAGCAACCACATGGTGGCTCACAACCATCTGTAATGAGGTCTGGTGCCCTCTTCTGGCCTGCAGGCATACACACAGACAGAATATTGTATACATAATAAATAAATAAATTTTAAAAAAAGATATGCATGCTGGAGGGTTTTTATAATCCCAGCACTCAGATAGCAAAAACAGGAGAGGAGGATCATTTGAGACAGGTAGCGAGGGCCAAGGCCAAGTGCAACCTCCCTGGCATCTGCCCAAGAGCAGCCCATCAGCCAGAGCCTCGCAACTGTTTCATTTCAACATAAATCCTAGAAGTGTTTCTAGTCAGTTTCTTTGATCAGTAGAACACATCCTTTTTATACATTTACTGGTTCTGATGTTTCTCTTCTCTTTTCCCCAAGATTGCTCCAGACCACGTAGTCCCTGCTCCAGAGGAATGCTACGTGTACAGTCCATTGGGCTCTGCCTATAAACTCCAGAGTTACACTGAAGGCTATGGTAAAAACACCAGCTTAGTAACGATGTGAGTAAAACTACTTCTTGGAGCATGAATTAACCTGTATATGAATGAAAATAACTGGTTAATTAGTTCTGACTTAATTAAAATGTTTGAGAAGCCTAACTTTATATTTTATTGCTATTATTCTTTCAGTTTTATGATCTGGAATACCATGATGGGAACGTCTATACTAAGTATTCCTTGGGGCATAAAACAGGTAATATGATTTTTGAGTACACTTTAATCTGAAAATTTCTTAAGATTTATTATTTTTTATTGTGTATATGTGTGAGTCTACATGTGGGTATGTGCATTTAAGTGCCTGTGTTCATGGAGGTCAGCAGTGTTGGATCCCCGCTTACAGCTGGAGTTACAGACAGTTGTGAGCCACCCAGCGTGGGTGCTGGGAACCAGGCTCCAGCACCCTGAAAGGCTGGTATGCATTCTTAACTGCTGAGCCATCTCTCCAACCCCTGAAATTTTTTCTATACCTGTAATCCAAACACTTAGACTAAGGCAACAGGATCATGAGTTCAAGACCAGTTTGGGCTACATAGTAAATTTTAAGCCATCCTATTTTTATTCCATATGTTTCCAAAATAGATAAATAACTTAATTAAATAATGACTGAAATTTTTTACTTTATACTTTGTTTGGGACTGGGAATATAGCTCAATGATAATGTGCTTTCCTAGCTTACAGAGGTCCTGTGTTCAAATACTAACACTGTAAAAAAAAATGACCACTATACTTGAAGTTTCATTATTTATATAAAATGCTATTTAAAAAGCAGATGCTCTTTTCATTTCTCCATTGTCATGTTTTTATCATAATTGTGTAGGGTAACAATGTAATTTGCATATGAAGTTATTCTTACATAATGAAAGGAACCTATCATTTTTTTCAAAAGGCTGGATTTACTACTGGAATGTGTGTCATCGTGCTAATGGGCCTTCTAACACTTTATTGCTGCTATAGAGTGGTGAAATCACGGAGTTTGATATGTAAGTAAAAGTACATTGCCCCATGAATTAACAAACTTTCCTCTCGAGGCAGATCCTACTGTGTATACTCTGTGACTGTGCGTGTCAGCTGTCTCCTTTCACTTTTTATTTCTGGATGTGTACATGTGCCACAATGCACACATGGAGATTAAAGGACAGCTTGAAGGTATCAGTTTTCTTCTCCCACCATGAATTCTTTAAGATTGAACTCAAGAGTTTCAGGGTTGGCGGCAGCTCCCTAACCTCCGGAGCCATCTTGCTGGCCCCAGCTGTCTTTACTCTCGTTCTGTTCATGAATTTCTGGCTCCCTCTGAAATTTAGAACTGGGAGTTCTTTGGGGAATAATTTAATGCTGATGTCCTTGTGAGAATAATGAAGGCGTCACTTACAAAAAACGATTACATTTTTGTGCTCGTGAGTGCATATGGGCATCGGGAGACTACTTGATGGAGGCGGGTTTTCTCTCCTTCCGCCATCGGGGTCCTAAGATTAAACTCAGGTTCCCTGATGTTATATTTTTAAAATAAAGCCTTTGCCAGAATTATTAAGAACTCTATGGTTCTTACAGATTGTTTACTTGCTTTGACCTATTCATAGCAGACCTAAAAGCATGACATATTGACAGAAAAATATGAAAGTATAAACAATTCTTCAAGTTGTATAAATACTCATCTGTATAAATTCTGTATCAGGGAATCAGGAGGATAATCTTTTTGTTGTTGTTTTTAAGCTTGAAGTGGGATCTTGTTGGATTGCTAGGGCTAGTTGCAGTCTTGAAGAAATGGCCTGTCATCCGGTCCACACCTCCTTCATTCTCCCGAGCAGCCAGGACAGTATATGCTGCTACACAGAAACACCTTTTTAAGTTGTTTTCACAGATTTTAAACTGAGTATGGTGCATGCCTATAATCTCAGACTCTGGGAATTAGACAGGAGAATCAGAAGTCTCAGGTTATCCTCAGCTATGTAAGGAGATCAAGGCCAGACTTGACTACCTGAGACTCTGCCTCAAAAAAAAAAAAAAAAAAAAAAAAAGGCAAAACATAAATACTTTTAGGGCTTGGCAGACATGTAATTTTCATGCAGTCTTATTCGCATGTTCAAACCAACCTCTGGTTTGCCTTAGTCACTTGAGGAGCATTGTTTAAAATTTTGGGAGAAGTCTTGTTTAAAAGCCATTCAAGTTCCAAGTTGAGTTTGTTTAGCCTTGGTTTCTGCGGTTTTGGTTCTGATTGAAAGGGGAAGAGTTCTTTATACACATGCAGTAAGTATGGATCTTACGTCAGCCTGTCTGTACAGAGGGACATGGCCTCCCCTACGCTCACCCTGACTGTCTCGGGTAAGGCCTGTGTTTCTTAAATGCTCTCATTTAAAAGGGTGACCTTGTATCAATTCATTTTACAAAGCCCAACCCTAAAGCAAAGCCTAACAGGACATAAAAAAAGAAAAGAAAAGAAACAGTTACAACCATTATTTGATAGAATCAGTGATGTACAAGAATAATAGTCTGTGTTTAATATAGGGTTTGTTCCAATGAGACAAGATGGATATTCTATTAAGAAACCCAACACTATTCACTACATAACAAGGTCAAATCCATGGTTTCATCAATAGATAACCCCCAAAACGCATTTGATGGAGTTCAGCATCCTTTTCTTAGTAAAGCTCTAAAGAAAATACTACTTTAAAAAACTTAAAGACTGTTTATCCCCAAACCAGGGCCAACAGCATTCTATAGTGATAAAATTTTTTTTTTTTTTTTTTTTGGTTTTTCGAGACAGGGTTTCTCTGTGGCTTTGGAGCCTGCACTGGAACTAGCTCTTGTAGACCAGTGTGGTCTCAAACCCACAAAGATCCGCCTGCCTCTGCCTCCCGAGTGCTGGGATTGAAGGCGTGCGCCACCACCGCCCGGCGTGATAAAATTCTTAAAGCTGCAAATTCTAAGGGTCTTAAATAAAATTTAGCAGAACTTACATTTCATGGGAGAAAAATACAAACGACCTGAACATAAGAACTAAATCTGCACAAGTTAAAAAAAAAAGATTAAAAAAATAGTCATGTGGTTTCAAAGATTCACTATTGTAAACCATAAAAAATCAAGTGTATAAATTCAATCCCATTTCAAAAAGAGCCAAGAAAATTTAAAAAAAAAAGAAGTGGTATGGGAGAATCAGACTTACCAGGTATTAAAACAACCTATAAAGCCATTATTATAAAGCAGAAAACTACTATCTTAGAAATAGGAAGAAAATAGAGTGGAAGGGCCGGAGAGATGGCTAAGTGACTAAAAGCACTGGCTGCTCTGCCAGAGGACCCAGGTTCAGTTCCCTGCACCTACATGGCATCTCATAACTATCTGTAACTCTAGTTCTTGAGGATCAAATGTCCTCTTCTAGTCTCAGGCACCCGGTACACACATGTTACACAGACATGCAGGCAAAGCATTCATACACATGAAATAAAAAAAATTGTCTTTATAAAAGCTAGACTGGAAAAGGAAACATAAATTCCATGTTTATGAGCTTAGTATGTCCTGTTTGGTATCTGTTAAACTAAGCATCAAATGGGAGGAAAATCGCTGCATGAACCCTTGTATAAAAATATATTCCAGATGGTATTCAGACTAAAATGTGAACAAAAATCAAACTATAAAGATATTAGAAGAAAATTTAGGAGGTCATGCATGTAAACTAGTGATTGAGATTTTCCTGATCAGTACAGAAGATATAAAAACTTTAAAAGAAATATGCCACAAAGTTATAGGGCATTACCAGAAATCATCGTGGCAGGTAGTCAAGAGGACATTTTAAAAAACCACATGCTCCAAGGTAGAGTCCACACCCCAAGTAATCCATAGAGAAAGAAATCCATGAATGTCATGTATAAAAGTTACAGTGACACTCTCTACCCACACATTAGTGATGTAATTGCTAATCACCCATCATTTATGAAGAACTTCTCTGTGCTGTGGCTATAAACAAGCTTGTTATCTATCCTTCAAAGTTCATTCTTAATTGGATATTTATAGACTAGAATGTCTTTCCTTTCTTTGTGGTTGTTTCTTTTTATTCTAGCACCCCAATGACTGTACAAATGCTATTAGACTAGAAAAGATACATTAGACAAGATTCACACAGCAAGACAGACAGACAATCACACTGCATACCCCCTCAGGAAACTAGTTGAGTATTTGGCACAATGGCTAATTTTTGTTTGTCTTTTTAAGAGCGCTCTTACTCTGTTGCCCAGGCTGTTTTGAAACCCGTAGGTTCCAGTGCTCCCTCCACCTCATACTCACAGACTCACTGGTCCCCACCTTCGACTTCAGAGAAGCAGGGAGTATACGCACCTACTGCTACCACAGCACAGTTTTCATGAACTGTCATTGTTTCTAAAATTCTCTTTTCACTTACATTAATTTATTGTGTGTGGGGTGTGTTTGTGTGTGGGCGTCTGAGTGCCTCAGCGTGTGGAGATCAGAGAACAGCTTTTAGGAGCTGGTCCTTGGCTTTCATCATGTGGATCCAGGGATTGACTCAACAGCAACCACCTTCACTATCTGAGCCATCTGCTCATCCCAGAAAGTGGTGATTGGTTATCTAGATGCAAACCACCATGCTCAGGGCGGGCTTCACTGCTGCTTTCTGCCCTGTACTGGCTGCTGTATTTTACTTAATGCTTACGGAACTTGCTCCTGCTTAGTCACCAGACAGCAATTAACTTAAAGCAGTACAGACCATGGAGTCATAGAGAAAGAGACTTGTTGCAAGTAGCGGGGAGAGGGGGGTGCGTGTTGGTTGTTCCCCGCACCCAGCTTCCAAGCCCCCAGCCGCTGGCCCGCTCAGCGGCTGGCTGCACCCGAAATAACCACGTGACAAACTGGATTCATTTAAACTCTGCCTGGCTTATTATCATTAGCCTTTTCTTGGCTAGCTCTCATAATTAAACTAACCCATTATAAAAGTCTGTAAGTCACCACGTGGTGACTTACTGGAAAGGTCTAACCTGCATCCATTTGCGATGGTGGCTTGGGGCTTCTGCGCCCTTCCTTCTTCTCCTCTCAGAACTTCTGTTCTGTCTACTCCGCCCACCTAAGGGTTGACCTAACTATAAGCCAGGCAGGTCTTTATTTAACCAATCAAAGCACAGAAATACAGGTGGACCCTCCCACAGAGACTATAATTTGATGGCAGCTAAAATAACCTTATGTTGTACCTATCTTTATTCTTATTCTGTACCAAAATATTGAGACAAATTACTATTACAGTAACTCAACTATAGAAAAGCAAATAATTTTTGTGTTCTTATTATACAAATGTCTTTGTGTTTTTTTTAATAAATTCTTATCATTTAGTATGTTTTATTAGGATCTTGTCTCCCATTTCATCCCTTTTTTAAAAGGGAACTTTATGGGTGCAGTCACCATTATTATCTTTGTTTGTTTGGTTGGTTGGTTGAATGACTGTGCATGTACATTGTGGCTTTATTGTATTTGATTAATGATTGTGTACTGTGACACATTTATGACCTCCTCTGTTGTTTTCTATTCTAATACTCTTCTAAAAATAATTTGCACGTATTTTGTGGATTTTTAAAAATTATTTTCTTTAAATTTTGACTCCTAAGGAAAAAAAGTGTGGGCTGGAGATACAGCTCAGTTGCAGAGCACAGACTTGGCATGTGCAAAGCTACATGGGTTGAAGCCCCAGTTCAAAAAGACAAAAGGAAGAAAAGGCAGTTGTTAAGTTAGAGTTTATTTCTAAGAGCTGCGCTACTTCCCAACAGTACCAGCTGTCCGTTAATGGTAGGCTTTGAAGCCTGCCGTTATTCCCTGTGTTCCCTGTTCTATTTTGTTTCTTAGACTTGCAAAGTAGTGTGATTTTCCTTAATTGTATCATTTGTTTGTATTCCCAAGTTTCTTAGTGCTTTTATAGTTCTGCTAAGTACGTTTTATGATATTGTAGTTAGTTTTATCTGTAATTTCTCATGAATTTCTTTCTCAGTATTTGGCTTTCATAAGCCTATATCTTCCCAATTGATTCTTGTTTCTTGTGGAGTTCATAAAAGGATAACCTTTCATATTAGATTTCTGTCTTATTTTCTTACTTTAACTTGTTCATCTTTTGTTCCATCTTGCTATGTGCATATTGTTCAGGCTGCTCACAGACTCACTGTGTAGCCCAGGCTGGCCTTGAGTTCACATATTCCTCCTTAACATCTGGAATTACAGGTGCATTCTTCTATGCCTAGCTTTACTTTTAAATTCTTAACTCAGCTATCTAAAGTTTAAATTGACTTGTAGCATAAACTGTGACTCAAGACAAATTTCCTTCATGTTGTTAAGTAGTTATTGTCGCAGGACAATATTACACTAGGTTGATTAAAAAGGGGTATTTTATTGGAGGGGATAAAACTTACATATCAATGTCCCAAACCACGTTCCTCTGGTCGCAAACAGGAAACCAAGTCTAGCAAAAGCAGTCAGCATGAAAGCCGGAAGCAAGTTAGTTCGGAGAGCTGCTGCGGCTCTTTTTAAAATGAAAACCACGCCCCACATTGGGCGGGTATCTTAGAAGCCATTGGCTGAAAGCAAAAGGGCTTAATCTCCCGCAGCAAGTAATATTTTAAATGTGTTAACAGGATGATTTATGCCTACAATCCCAGAAATCTGGGAGGCTGAGGCATGAGTATTGCTGTAAATCTAGGGTTAGCCTGGGCTGTGCAGCAATCTCAAAAAATTAAAAAGAGCATATTCTGTTTTTTATTAATTAGTTTTCCTACTTCTGGTTACCACATGCTCTTTTTAGTTATAAAAGTTATAATGCTGTACTTATATTGATCAGATTTGTTTTGTTTTATAACATTTTAATTGCTAGTTTTTCCATAACGTGTTCTTGTATTTGTTAGTAAAGTAGCCATAATCTTTTTTTTCTTTTTTTTATTGTTAAAAGAAAAATTTACATTTACTCCCCTTGTCCCAGGCTCTCCCGCTCCCCCACTACCCCACCGCCCTCCCTCTGCTTCCTT
>JAQHUG010000005.1:7937702-7947893 GCA_028555095.1 Dicrostonyx torquatus
TTACATCAAGGTCCAATTAGTTTTTTATATACATTTCAGAATCAACTAACTTGTCAAATTCTAGAACAATATAATTAGATTTTCATTGAAGTTGCATTGAATTTTTCAGTCAACATACCATAATTAATACTATTAGGCTATTAGCTTAGGATTAATAAGAATTGCATTAGATTTATTGTTGTGGAAAGAAACTGTACCAGGATATTGAGCTTTTCTATCCATGATCATAGCATAGTTTTTCTGTTTAATGTCTCTTACATTTTTCTTGGTAAAAGTATTATATACTTTTGAGCACTTTTTTGATACCTTAATTTGGTTTTGTAAATTAAATTAAATGTAAATTTAAAATGTATTTTCAATTTAATATACAATACATACTTTTTGTTATTAAAAATTCAATCTTGTACAAAATAAACAGAACAATATAAGAAATCCATGTTGGGTGGTGGTGGCACACACCTTAAATCCCAGCATTCAGGACACAAAGACAGACAGATCTCTGAGTTTGAGGCCAGCCTGGCCTATAGAGTAAGTTCCAAGAGAGCCAGGACTTTTACACAGAGAAACCCTGTCTTGAAACAACAACAAAACCCAACAAAGGAAACAGAATCCACATGTTCCTGTCACTTATCAGTTGTCAGCACTGTACTGGTCTAGGATAGTCTGTACTAGGATTTTCTAGCTCTCCAACTTTAAGAAAAATTGATATTCCTTGAGAACACTTTTTAGTCATTTTATTCTAATTGTCCCTCCAATGAAGTTATATCACAGATAGACCTTTTATGAAGTGTTTATCTATCTGTACATTGTTTTTTAAAAGTAAGTTTTTTCCTCCCCTCAGGAATGAATTTTTAGTAATATTATCACATTCATTGAGAAACCATGAGCTATGCTATGTCCCTCACTACTCTAATTCAAATATTGTTATAGCTATAGTTTTTTTTTTTGGTATAAAGCATGACCCTGTCTCAAAACAGACAGACAGACCGACCACACTGTTTACCCATCCTCATACTCATATGAATGCTCAGGCATTGACGGCACACGCCTTCATCTTTTGTACTTCCTTCCATCTAACTCAGCAGTTCTTACGAAGTGATGATTACTATACAGCCGTAGCTTTGTAAAAGTATGTACTGTTCCTTATGAAAATGTTGGGTGATTTTCCAAATATTCTTGGCCATGTATGGTTGTTGGTTTCCCTTTTGGCATACTTGAGAACTTTACATAAAATGTAGCTGTACTGCTATAAATTAATCTAAGTATAGGGAAAAATTGTATCTATCTTCTTTGTAGACCTTTTAAGTACTATTAATTTGATCTTTCAAGTAGCTTCTTTTTTAAGCCCTGGATTATGTAAATGTTTCCATATGGGCCTATGAAGTAAATGACATTATCATTCCAATAGGCAAAGAAAACTAAAAATGAAACTATGTAACTAAGAAATAGTCTGGGATCAGTGTACTCAATAATATTATATTCAGTAAATAACCATTTTTATGAACAGAAGACTTTAGGTGATGATGGGACCTGGCATGGTTCATTCATTGTGTAACTATATTTGTCTTTTAGATTTCATTCATCACATTAATGACACAGATACCCTGAGAACCAATGACAGCAACCCTGGTAAGTAGTGTGGAATTCAATTTGTTTCCGTCCCCAATCCTGCTTCCAAAACGATTTGAAAATAAAATGTATAACTCCAAGTTAGTTAAATGGTTGAGCAAAAATTGTTCTTATATTCCTGGGTTGCTATACAATTATTGGTGGTATGTTTCAAGATAGATTGATTTATTAAAAATAAATGTTTGTGTGTGGTTTGGTGGTAGTGCGCCTGCATGGCATGTGGGAAGCACTGGGTTCAAGCCTTGGCACCATAAAAGAATAAAGATTAAAAAGAG
Source organism: Dicrostonyx torquatus (assembly GCA_028555095.1). NCBI lineage: Eukaryota > Metazoa > Chordata > Mammalia > Rodentia > Cricetidae > Dicrostonyx > Dicrostonyx torquatus. The sequence continues at coordinate 7,939,607 of JAQHUG010000005.1, forward strand.
CATGGAAATAAGTCTGTGAGATGGCTCAGAGGGTGACAGGCTGACAGCTTGACCCCACGGACTCCAGGGCTGAAGAAGGAATTGCTCCTGCAAGTTGCCCTCTGACCTCCACACACTGCGGCATGTAAATGCGCAGCAAATGAGTTACAAATAAAGGAAGGAGGCGAAGAGAGAGAAGACAAGCTCTTTCTCCAGACTCCCTGTTCTTGGAGGTTAATAGACTCTTAGGCTGCTGTAAGTGGGGTAACTGAATCATTTTGGATTGCTAAACTCCAAATTCTTCAGTTTTTCACTAGTGATCGGGATTTCTGCTTTTAATTCCCTAACACGTAGATTTTTTTTTTGGTATTATAAAAAAAAAAGGGGGGTCACTGAAATGATTTGATAAGCAAAGGCATTTTACCACCATGCCTGATGACCTGAGTCCCAAGACTACATGGTAGAAGGAGCGAACAGACTCTGACATGTTGTCCTCCGACCTCTGCACATGTGCCGTGATGAACATACACACACACAAATAATAAGGCTAATCAAGTTTTTAAGAGAAAAAGCCTGTTATTTGGCCTTTGTGTGGTCATTAGTGCCCACAACTACCCTGCATGATACATCTCATATTACTGAGGGACCATAAGCCCAATATTCTGTCCAGCAAGGAACATTTTATGGGATCTTTCTCTTGTTCCTAATACAAGAAAAAGAGGTATGCTACCTCAAAAGTCTTTTTTTCGTATTCCCTTTCACTGTTTATATTCAGGTGAAAGATTCCTAAGGCACCTCTATGACCCTTTTCCAGAAGTTGGTGCTAACAGCTGAGCAGGCCCAGTCCCTGGGCACAGTGATTCTCTGGCTTGGGTAGTCTGATCTCTGACGTGGCATTTGTTTACTTTTGCAGTGATATGTCCAAGCGCTGGGAGCAGTGGCCATCCTGACAACAGCTCCATGATTTTCTACAATGACACACAAGTCCAGCAGTTTGAGAGGTGGTGGAATAAGTCCAAGACAGTGCCGTTCTACCTCATAGGGCTCCTCTTGCCACTGCTCAATTTCAAGTCTCCTTCGTTTTTTTCCAAATTTAATATCCTAGGTAAGGACTTCAGAAGTGTGAGTGGGGAGTCACCTCCCCAGCTATTCGAATCTACTCAGTTTCTTTATTGTGATACTTTGCTTTTGCTTTTTTTTTTCTATAAAGTTTGGCACAGAAAAAATGGACACAACCGTTTCAGGTTCCTTTTGCCATTTCGGGGTTGGTTTTCTTGATATGAATTACTCGGTTTCCCATTCTAACCTTCTTGAATAACTCACTTCCCATGAGAGTACAGCTAGAGAAAATAGACTAAGGTCTGAGGAGGAGACATCAAATGGCTACTATAGGAATCCTCAGCTTTAAAGTGTGAAAACATAGGAAGTTCCTGTGCTCTATTTAAGAGTATTACACAGCCAGGCATGGTGACACAGCCACTAATCCTAAGCACTTGGAAGACAGAGGCAGAAGGAGCTGGGGTTCAAGGTCATCCCTGGCTACTGAGATGATAGGGGGAGAGGGTATTGTTAGATGACAGAATTGTCATCTAACTTTAAATGTAAGAGATCATTGTGCAACTAAGGCTTTTTTTCATTCATTCATTCATATAGTCTTGGGGATCAAATCCAATGCTTTAAAAACCAACAAAAAGACAAACAGGGCCTTGTACCTTCTGGGCAGCATGCTCTACTGCTGCGCTCCACTCCAGCCCTAGGTTGGCTTCTTAGGTCTATTCTGCGTTTGTGCCCTTCCTGAGTTTTTGTTTCTTAGCACAGTGGCCTCCAAAAGGAATAGACCTCTGAGCATGTCTCCTGTCCTACAGAAATCTCCAAAGGAATATTTTGACCTTACTTAATAACAAAAAGACCTTCAGTGAAAGCTCAGATCTGGTTAACTAAAGGAAATCTGGAGATAGCACTTACAGAGACTTGTTGGACTCGGTCTGTAGGATTTTACCTCCCCTCTGAGGCTCTTCCCAGTAGGCAGCTGCAGTGCACAATAATCAGATTTGCCATCATATCAAGGAACTAGGAGGAACAACACCAAAATGTAGCCAGGTTTCCAGGAGATGAAAGGAAGGGGTAAAGATAGGTCTGTCCAGCCTGTCTCCCTCAGAGCAGGACGCTGTAAGGCAGCGTGAACACAGGGAGAAAATGAGCTATTACATAAGCTCGGCCTCCTGTCTTCATCTTTCTGAATCAGCTAATCTCTAAACCCACAGTCCGCTTTATAGAGCTCTTTGTGGTTTCCTGCCTCGCTGCAGACTTTCCAGTGGAACAAGTCTTTCACAAGCACGTGAACTTAGAGAAGGTTTGCTTAGTGAGACCTCGTGGTCCTCAGACTTCCAACCAGGCTTCGGGACGTTCTGTTGTTGTCCTTCCTCAGAGCAGTAGCCTAGGGGCCTTCAGAAGCAGATCTGATTGACCTCAGCAATGACTGCATCTCCTTCCTCAGGAGGAGTGATCTGGAGTTAGGGATGTAGCTGCCCAAGTGAGCACTTGCCTACTAGTGTACCAACAAGGCACTGAGTTTCATCCTCAATACTACAAAAATACTATGAAAAACATTTTGTTAATTAAAAGATAAGAGTCCTCTAATTTCTACACTGCTAATAATTCTGTGTGGCAGAGCCTCACATAGCTACTAGATCATTTGGTCACTTTTCTTGAATGTTTGCTATTTTTATCTTTTTGCTTTCTTATCACTTCAAATTAACTTGGCAGACTTTTCCAGTGTGTTGGGCATCTCCCAATACCTAAAACAAAATAGGTTGGTTTCTTCTCTTGTAAAACTGACAGTTTTGAAATGGATTCTGCTTGTTGCTGCCACTGAATCCCTAAGTTAACTAAACAGTTCCCAGTCAGTGAGCATGCCTGAGGTTCCTTAGCCTTACTTCCTATGTTTTGATTCATTTTCTGATAACTCACAAGGCTTATTCTTAGAATCTAGCTTTTAAAAAAAAATAAGATTAACAAAGATAATTCCTCCAGTCCTTATTTTTAAAGCAGTCTGTAAGATATACAAAGATGATAAGTAGTTTCTGGGTTTATTTGTCTGTCCCTTACAGGCACAGTATCCGTCCTCTATTTGATTTTCCTTGTTACCTTGAAGGCTATTCGCTTAGGATTTCATCTGGAATTTCACTGGCTTGTGCCAACAGAATTTTTTGTACCAGGTGAGTTTTTCAAAATGAGAAATAATTAAATGACAATAATGTGTTCTTTAAGTTAATTCCTATGAAACATTAGTCTAAAACAGGTAATACAAGATAAATGTGATTGCTCTCATCTGCCAATTCCAGCATTTGGGAGGCTGAAACAGAGGACTACCTTGAGTTCTAGGCCAGCCTGGGCCATAGAGTGAGATACAGCCTCAGAAAAAAACAAAAATGATTAAATAAAACAGGATTATATTTGGTATTTCTGGCAACTAGGGATAACCAGGGATAATCATTTTTGAATTGACATTTGAAGTCCATTTAATTTATAATGCACTTGAAAAATCAAAACTTATTCTCTAGACTTTTCTAAGGAACATATGCTTAGAATACCAGAGACGTAGAGCTTTGTTATGCATGCTGGTAATACTGTTCATTAAAACCATTGTTCCTAGCTGGGCATGCTGGCACACGCTTTCCAGTACTCAGGAAGCAGAGGCAGGTAGGATTGCTGTGAGTTCCAGGCCAGACCCTGTATCTGTATCAGAGAGAGAGAGAGAGAGAGAGAGAGAGAGAGAGAGAGATCATTGTTTCCCTTATGGGTTTTTCAATAATTTTATTGTTTTTCAGGTTAAGATTATGATTATTAAATGGATTTTTGCACCTGTCTCATATCTCTCCTGATTATCATGTGGCAATTTAGTTAATTTAGTTTCACCCAAATTTAAAATCTATAGGACATTTTTTAAAAAGAATAATAAATAAATAAAACAATGAATAAATGCCTGAATTATACTAAATAAGAAGATAAATTTAAAAATGACCATTAATGTGTTGGCCTCGGAAATCTGGGAAATGCATGTTTCCTGAACGCCGTGCTAGTGTTTGAGCAGAAGAAGGCCTCTTTGGTACTTTTGTCTTCAAAGGGACTTCCAGCAAGAGATGCCCGGAGAAGGCCGAGCCCAGGAGCTCACAGAAGCTTTTGCAGATGTAGGTGCCCTCTGGCATCCTGATTCCTGTGAAACTATGAATCCTACTCCATCCCGGGCTGTCTTCCATAAATACATCGCCTACTTCTCTGGATACAGCCAGCAGGATGTCCAAGAGTTCCTGAAGCCCCTCATGCAGCGGTTGTCCTTGAAACCAGCCGATAAGGCCGTTGGGCACCACCAATCCCAGCCAGTGGTCCAGTTCCCTGTCCACCTCTCTGAGGAGGGTTCTGTGTGAAGAACCTGAATTAAGTGATGATGACTGAGCCAACTTAAATGTGGAAGTGCTCCCTGGAGCGAGAAGACAGCAAGATTGTGGGCCTATTTGTGAGATAGTGGAAAATTTGCCTCAAGTGCCAGGCCTGTGGGTATCGCCACCTTCAAGGTTTTCTGTGACCTGTCTCTGCCCATCCCAGAAAGGATTTGCTGGGGCAAAGTGTCGCTGAGGGAGTTTCAGCGTTTTCACCAAGGAAGAAAAGCTAGAGGCAGGACTAGTTCTGATCAATGCCGTGGAAACACTAAGTACCAAAAAGTTGACAGTACGAAGATTTCCCCGGGGGGAAAGTGACTGTTACAAAAAGATCTTGAAACTAATCATTGAGAACTAGTACTCGATTCTATTGTTGGTTTAGAAAGACTGCTTTCTTTCTATTCTTCAATCATCAAGAAGCCTAAAATTTCAGATCACCATTTAGTGTCTGGTCTTCCTGATTCTCGTAGTTGGAGCTATTTATCTCCCTATTTCTTTGTTATAACCTTCCTAGAGTTTCAAGCTGTATTGAGTAGGTAGTCACTAAAAATTGTTGATTATGTTACTATGGCTACTTTTTTCAGAACACTTGACTTTTTTAGCATTGATTTTTCCAAAGCCCTGGGCCTTGAAAGGGCATGTTTCCTTCCAAGATTTTGTGGTGGTGTACACCTTTAATCCCAGCACTAGGGAGACTGGGGCAGCTGGATCTCTGAGAGTTTCAGAACAGCCAGAATAGAAGAGACCCTGTCTCAAAAAAAAGACAGAAACAAAAAAGCAAAAAAAAAAAAAAAACGTGATGAAAAGGACAGTATTCAGTTTTCTCAATGATTGGCAAAAATAGTCCAGGATATTGTTTTTTTTTATATTATGTCTATTGTGATTTATTAAGCATTAGTGAGGAAAGTTTCTACTAATGATAATAAACTAAAAATAGATACCTAATGGGGCTACAGAGATGATGTAGGGAGTAAGAGTATTTCTTGCACTTGCAAAGGACCCAAATTTGATTTCAGCACCTTCATGGAGTCAACAAGCACCGACCTGTAACTCCAGCTTCAAGGGACCAGTTTTCTGTGGGTGCCTGTACTCACATGCACACACTGACACATAACTAAACAGAAAATAAATATATTTTTAAAAATGTATAAGCAGGGTGAATAAATAGTTATCTGGGAAACAGAAAAGAAGAAATTCTTAAGTAGGTGGTAAATCATTCATTTTCCATTATCCAATTTTATATGAAATAAAGGGGAAATAATGAAGATTAAACAAGGCACAATTTCCATTAGGAGTCTAAAATTACTACATAATGATTAAAGACTGTGTGAAGAATGAAATATGTCCTAAGTGCTTCTGAGAGGCTAATTAAAAACTCAGAGAACATTGGAGAGGATAAGCCTTTACTGTCCTCATGAAAAGTCACACCATTTTACAAATCCAATTGTTCTTTATGCATTCTTGTTTCTTCTACCATTACGTATTACATTTGTTTACTTGCGCACCTACCACAACATGTGTGTGGAGGAGATCCCAGGACAGCATTTGAAAGTCAATTCTCTCCTTCAGCCTGTGGGCTACTGGTTGTCTTACGGTTTTTTTCTGCTGCAGTGAAACATCATGACCAAAAAAGAAGGTCAGGGAGGAAAGGGTTTATTCACATACATTTCCACATCACTCTGCATCATCAACGGAGGTCAGGAAAGGAACTCAAGCAGGGCAGGAACCTGGAGGCAGGAGCTGATGCAGAAGCCATGGAGGAGTGCTGCTTACTGGCTTGCTTCCCCTGGTTTGCTCAGCCGTTTTCTTAGAGAAGCCCAGGGATGGCTGCAAGCTCCATGGAATGGGGCCTCCCCTATCAATCACTAAGAAAATGCCTTACAGCTGGATCTTATGGAGACACTTTCTCAACTGAACCTCCTTCCTCTCTGATGACTCTAGCTTGTGTCAAGTTGACATAAAACCAGCCAGTGCATTGGGTATGAAACTCAGGTTGTCAGTCTTAGCAGCAAGAGTCTTTCTTTACCTAATGACTGTCTCTCTTGCCCAGTATTCTTATTTCGAACTTTTGCTTTCTAAAATGTCTGTCATCAACCTTGCTCTCAGGTAGTAGTTGGGGGAAAAGCATTTATTCTGCTTTCTTACAAACTCAAAAACTTTTATCTCCTAAGTAATGCCATGCAGCCAACTGGCTTTATGTATTATCTGTATGATGACCAATCCTAATTTTATATTTCCATCCAAGATCCCTCATGAAGTCCATTCTCATGTATCCAACTCACACCTTCTCTTTCTCTACTTCGATGTCTATGGATATTGTCAAGCTCAAATTGGCAAAGTCCAAATACTTGTTTTATTCATTTCTGTCCATCCCTATCTACCAACCTGCTTGAGAAGCTGTAGTTTCGGTTGCTCTGGTCAACACTGTATAATCTTTGACCACTCTCCATCAACACCTGATCCAGCTGCAGAGTGCATCTGTTTTATTTTTTAAAACAGTTAAGAATATAACTTCTTACCATCTCCACCAAAAAGAACTATGTCAAGCAATTAATCTCTTGTCTGAGTTGTTATAGTGCCCCCCTAGTTAAGTTTGTCTGTCTCCCCACCCTAAGCTTTTTCGCACCCAGCAGCTAGAGTTATACTGGTAAAACAACCCAAGCTAGTGTGGTGGTGCATGCCTGTGGTGCCAGCCCTTAAGGGATCTGGATTTAAGGCCAGCTTGAACTACATAGTAAGACCTGTCTGAATGCAAAAACAAAACTCAAACCAGAACCCACAGAACTCTTTAATGATTTCCCATCGCATTAAGAATGACAGCTTCTCTATCATAGTCCTTGGATCCAATCTGAGCTGACCCATAATCCCCACCGCTTTCCCTCTTACTCACTGACTCCAAGCGCATTGGGCTCCTTGCTGTTGTATGAAAATGCCGAGCACACTCCCATCTTGTCATTCACTGTTCCCTGTGTATGAGATGCCCTGTTCTATCAGATGCACAGATAGATGGTCAGTGTGGTTGTGCAAGGTCTTCTCTGACAACCTACCCACCTCCAGGGCTTGAGACTTTTTCTTAAAGCTCCTATTAGTACTAACCTTATAGCAAGCACCTGTGATGTCTGTTAGTAATTCCTGATTCTAATGCGTTAGAGTCTTGGGGGCCCCAAATTATTCTAATCCATTTGGCTCCTGAGCTCCCCAAAGTAGCAAAAGTTACAATAAAAAGGATTTATCCAGAAATGTTTCTAAATGTTTTGGGTTCTTGAATACAGATACCAAAAATTCATTTTTTGTTTATGTATCTGCCTCCTTTAACTGGAACATTACTCTCCAAGAAAAGGGGTATTATTATTTATGTTCTTTAGACATCTGTATTACTGCTGTATCCCAAATTTTGTAATACTTCCTGCCGTACACTGAGGGCTAATAAGAAATAAGTGTTGAGGGTCAGTGAAATAGCTCCACAGGTAAAGTCACCTGCTGCCAAGCCTGAGGACCTGCGTTCAGTCCCCAAGACCCACACCATACAAGGAAAGAACCTGCTCCATCAAGTTGTCTTCTGACCACACACACACACACACACAGAGACGACACATGCGCACGCAAGCACACGCGCACACACGTTCATGCACGCTAACAAAAAGTAAAAGATGTAAAGAAATAATTATTGAACAAGTAAATGTGTTTGACTTCCTCCTAAATCCCATTCAAATGAGAGTGAAGAGAGATAGAGACACAATGAAGGGCGAACTAGGAAACAGTAGGGACAGGCCAAGGGGGAAGCCAGGACAGATTGCAAGCATAGACAGATGGCTTAGGTGGAATTTTTCTTTTCTTTTTCTTTCTTTATTTTTTAAAAGAAAAATAAT
>JAQHUG010000005.1:7953557-7974149 GCA_028555095.1 Dicrostonyx torquatus
ATTTTTTTTCCTTTTTTTTGGCTTTTTGAGACAGGGTTTCATAAAGTTACATTTAAAATCGTTTTCTTCTGCTTCTTCTGGGTTAAGATGGTCAAGTCTTCCTGTTGTATGACCACTGGGTTCTGGTGTTACCATGTTGCTTTTTAGGTTGTTGGATGAATTCTTGCATTGGTGCCTACCCACCTCTTCCTTCAGTTGATGCCGGCCGTGATTTGTGTCTTGGTTCAATCCTTGCAGTGGCTATCTATCTGTGTCTTGGGAACTGTTCTTGGTCTGCTCTGTACTGTCACTATCTGTCTGTCTCAGAGGTTTTGAATCAGCTCCTTGCAGGAAACTTACCTTCTGGCTGGCTAGAGAAGCTGAGGCAGGTGCAGGAGGGAAAGGCCCTAGGGTTTTGCCCTGGTGTGGAGGGCCTAGAGAGTGGGGTATCCCGCTGGGTGGCTGGTCACTCACCTCTTGGTCCTCACTGTGTAGTGCCAGACTGTGTTTCAGGGTTCCACTTAGGTTTCAGGGTAATAGAAGGTTTGGGGGCGGGGTAGGACTTGTAGTAGTGGGCTGTGTTTCCTAGGTGGAATTTTTCAAGCTGCAAAACTCTTTTGGTGTGTTGTACAGACTGAGAGGGGAGAGTTTACAATTCCTAAATAAGGTTTGAGGAGGAAGTAGCATTAACTAGATAATTAAGGAACTAAAAAGAAAAAATTATTTCCTCCAGAAAAATGGATCAATGAAAAGTTTTTATATAAAAGGAAATTAATCACAGTACAGTCCATGGCTTACTATGAATTCAATCACAACCACCAAATTAAAAACTTGATTTTTCAAATCCAAACTGAAAATTATCATTTGGCACTTCTGATCCCCATGCTGAGTATAAGCATGCACCAAGCACCACAGCTGGTTTATTCGGTGCTGATGACCAAATCCAGTTCTGTCTTCATCCTTGGCATGCACTTTAGTGACTGAACCACACCCCTAATATTGTTCAACTTTTAAGAGTTTTTGTGTGGTTGGCTTTCGGGGGAGTAGACAGAGTTTCATGTAGCCTAGGCTGTCCTAGCGTTCTGTGTAACCGAGGCTAGCCTTCAGTTCTTGCTTTTCCTGCATTTGCCTCCACCATGCTGAGACTATAGGTATGTGCCACCATGCCAGGCTAACTTTTAACCATTAGTACACTGAAAACTGCAATTAAGATGACATTTCTGAGCTAGGTGTAATGACTCATACCTGTAGGAGCACTCAGGAAGCTGAGTCAGAGAAATTGTCACAAGTTAGAGGTCAGCCTGGGCTACATGGTAAGATTGCCTAAGTTAGGGTTTCTATGTTGTAAAAAGACACCATGACCATGGCATCACATCAGGTGTCATAGTTTAATATAGGAGACCTCAAAGCCTACCCCACAGTGACACACTTCCTCCAACAAGGCCATACCAACTCCAACAAGGCCACATATCCTAATAGTGCCACTCCCTTTGGGACCATTTTCTTTCAAACCACCACAAACACCTATCCCCCCCCCAAAAAAAAAGTCCTTATAATTCTTCAAAGAGACTTTAGATTCTAATTTACTCTGGGGGTGGAGGTGCACACACAAAGGCCAGAGATTACATCAAGTGTTTCCTCAATTAACTTCCAGCCCTTTGTGAATTGCTTGTCTTCTTTAATTATAATAGAATAATCATACCATCAATGTTATATCCTTTGAAAAGGCATGTTAAGCATATTTCCCCATAATAAGAAAAAGAGTGAGAGAGAGAAAGTGTGTGTGTGTGTGTGTGTGTGTGTGTGTTTATAACTTCATTACTCATAACTGCCAAAAGTGGAAGCAACCCAGTGTCTGTCCCTGGTGAGTATATAAAGTATGATGAATCAATATGGTGGAATATTATTCAACACTAGGAAGGAACAGAGTACTGTGGTTATGATCACACAACTCTGAATATGCTAAAAAAAATTAAGTTTACGCTTCACATGAGTAAAACTTATATGAATTATATTTTAACAACACTGAAAAATCTCAGTTCTTAAAAGAATTGCTCAAAAAGTATTTGTGTCAATTATTGCAAAAGCCTTAATTTGAAAAGGACGAAGTTCATCAGCTGTCATAGACAGGTTAATTGTTTTGAGATGGAATCAATCAAAGAGAAAATAATCTCAACTCTAAAAGCAGTTTTAAGTAGAATTTTGTTCGTATTCATGGCTGAGACTCCTTCAGTTCTGCAATAGTGTTCCTGCTATACTATATGCCACACAGTGTTGTATAAAACATGACCCAGTGCCCTCCAAGAGATCCAGTTGAGCAGTAAGATAATTGATGCAGTAACAATCATAAATAAAGAGGTGCACAGGGGACATGAGTACAGAGGGATTGCACATCCAAGAGGAGGCAGAGAAGTGGTCTCAGAGGAATCTATTAAGGGCCGAAAGGAGATCGCTAAGTGAGAAGTTGGAGAATTCTCAGAGGTATGCCATGCACAGTTAAGGCCTGAAGTAACATGACTCATTTAGGAAATTATGAGAATTTGAATGGCTCGATTGAAAGAATACTTGTTGAGAAAAATGGTAGGAAGTACTTAAAAAACAAGAACTGCACTGAAAAGCCTTCTCTTTTAAGCTAAATATAACTCTAAAGGCCAGTTATGACTCTCCCTTCCTCCTCCTACACTTGCAAGATAGGCTTTTATGTCCTCAGAGGGCCAGTGGGGAGAAAGAAGAATAGTCCTACAGTGCTCTGCTTGGAAACAGAATTTGTAGGGAGGCTGCCATGATGAAATACTGCCCACAAAAGGATGAGGTCAGGAGTGCCTTCCCTCCTTCCAGTCACTCTCGGTCAACAGGGGAACACTGTCAGAACCTTTTGGGCTGGGGTTCCACTGCTCATCCAGGGCTTGCTTGCAAGAGACCTTGGATTTGGTCCTCAACACTGCATAAAACTGAATACGGTGGTGCAGGCCTCTAACTGCAGAGAGGCAGATGCAGGAGGATCATGAAGTTCAAGGTTATTCTCAAGTACATCGTGGGGTTTGAGGCTAGCCTGGGCTATGTGAGATCACATCTCAAAGCAAAAGGAACCTTAGGATCTAGCATAAACAGCACAGATAAATGAAAACTTGATAGTAAGTGATCCAGGGCTCAAATCCCTTCGACCCCAGTCAAATCCCTCAAATCCTGTTTTCTTATACACTCCAACACCAACCGGATCGGTTTCAGTTCCCCAGTAAGCAGGTACCAGGATAGGGTCAGAAGAGCAAGACATGTATAAGGGCAGCACTTCTGCAAAAGTAAAGGATTAGGAGCAGGACTAAGCCTGGTTGAGATATGTAGGAAGGAAGAGAAGAAAAAGAAATGGATTCAACAGAAGTAAATTTAGGAAGTCCTGGCCAGCCACTATGGCCCTCAATGCAAATATTGCCTCTAGAATAGTCTAGGGTTACACAAATGCTCCCAAATGCTAATATACTGCAAGCTCAAGGTTGGCTAGTAGCTGTCCAGTGGGAGTATGAATAGTGAAGATCATGGCAGCAGACATCGGAAAGCTGCAGCCAGAAGCCATCAGCTAACAACCTTGCTTAGGTTCTCGCTTAAAGGGAGACTACATGTTGTCCTTCCATGGGGTATGTCAGAGTATACATTTAATATACATTCGGCACATAGAAATGAAAGTAATCCTAGGTCAAACTAATGTTGGTTTTGCTACTGTGGATAGGATCATTTAATTTGTTTTCTTACAGTTTCTAACCCGTTACTATATACAAAGATGTTGATGGGGCAGGGCAGCCTTTTGAGACAGGATCTCCCTTTAGCCCAGCCTAATCTGGAATTTGCTAAATAGCCCAGCCTGGGCCCAGACTCAGCCTCCCAAGCGCTAAGATTACAGGCATGAACCACTATGATTGGTGATTTCTTTTTTCTACTTAGCTGCTAGCAAGTAAATTCATCTGCACATGATTTGCCATCATTTTTAAAAATAGTGCTTTTGTCATCGTGCATGTGTAATGCTGCTGTTAACTAGTGGTGGGTGTATTAGAAAGATTACTAAAAAAAAAAAAAAGATTTTCAAAAACTAACAGGAAGAATTTGCCTATAAGTTGCATTCAGAGATAAAAAATTATAAACGAAAGCTGACAGACAGGAACTATAATCGCAAACAGAATAAACCAGACATAGTGATTCATGCCTGTAACCTGAGTGTTGAACTCAGGAGGCTGAGACAGTGAGAAAAAGCAAGCAGAAAGGAAGCAAAACAATCTACTCTTATGGGCCTTACCTTCTGAGCTGGTGGTTGATTCTTGGTGGCCACACTTCTTTCCTGACACAGCGCAGCGAAGAGCCAGTGGACCTTTGCTGCACTTGTGCTCACCCCAAGCTGTCCCTGAGGTGGCTCTCTGCTCTGCCACTTGCCTTGCCTAGACCTCCCAATATTGCTAAGTCAATTGTAGCCTGATTCCACATTAGCTATTACCTGCCTCCAAACAGTGGTTCTAGATAGAAATTTTTTTTTTTTTTTGGCTTTTCAAGACAGGGTTTCTCTGTAGCTTTTTTGGAGCCTGTCCTGGAACTCGCTCTGTAGACCAGGCTAGCCTCGAACTCACAGAGATCCGCTTGCCTCTGCCTCCCGAGCACTGGGATTAAAGGCGTGTGCCGCCACTGCCCGGCTAGAATATTATTCTTAAATAACTGTATTTATTATAGAAAATTAAGTGGTTAAATTTAAAATAAATCCTGTCATCCAGAGATAACCATTGTGATTCTGTCAACATCTTTTCTTGAGCACATAATATACAGCTGTTTATGTGTATTTTAAAAAACAAAAGCAAATTATACTTGATATGCTGCTTGACTCCAACATTTGTCCTGGTGTTAAGTCTCAACAGCATACTTTTTAAATACTGTATTCCACTGCAAACTGTATCTCAGTTTAACCAGGATTATTTTTATGATAATGCATTTTAGTTTTGTCACCCAAGACTCTTAAGTAGCCATTCTTCCCTCTGTGATTCCTTTCTCAGAGGAACTTTCCCAACAAGCTCAGATTTTTAGTCCCAGACAGACCCTGAATTTAAATCTAGTTGTGGGACCTAGGGATAACTGAGAGGATGTCACAGAACCTACATCCCTTAATTCGTTTCTTCCTCTTCCAAGTGCTTTGACTAAGTGTAACGCTCACCTCGAGGGACTTTATAAATGCTTGAATATTCTTATTCCCTGGGACAATGATGATGAGAATGGTAGTGATAATATAAGAGGGAACTGATGATTAATGGACGCTAATACTCATTTTCTGCTGGTCGTTTTTATTTCTTTTTTTTTCTAGAGATAAGATTTGAGTTTCCACAGCTGACCGGAGTGCTTACTCTTGCTTTCTTTATCCACAATTGTATTATTACACTCTTGAAAAACAACAAGAACCAAGAAAATAATGTGAGTAGTTAACTGAGAAACTGGCCTTGATATTTCCTAAGGATAAACTCTGACCAGTGTTTGATGCACTTTTATTTTATTTGCAATTTGTTTCTACATCTTAATTTTTAAGATTAAATTATAGATCAGTGGTCAAACATGGTGACTCTTTTGGTCTTTGCAGGCTATATATTCTTGTTACAGCTACCCAATCCTGCTGTTGTGGCATGAAAGCAGCTACAGACAATAGATAAACAAATGGGTAGTGTCTGTGATTTGACCCATAGACCCAGACTGCTATAGAGAATCCTCTCTCTCTCTCTCTCTCATAAAAGAGAAAGAGAGATAGCTAATAACATTCTAATAATAATAATAAATGAAGATATTAAAGAAGACAAGAAAAGGAGAACAAAAAATAGAGGTGGAAAAGAAACTAATAGCAAGCTAGTAGATTTAAACCCAGTTATATTGATAATTACACTAAATATAAATGGTCCAAGTACTACAATGAAAAATTGTCATTTCTGTTAAAGAAATTAATTATATGACATCGTTAAGAAACTTTAAATGTAAATATATAGCTTTTGAATACTATAAGAAAATAGAGCACCTGTGTTACTAGCAGCACAAATGATAATGTTAGAGTCAATAAGGAATAATTATATTGTGATCCTTACGGACTAATTCGCTTGGAAGTACAATGGCAGCATATTAAAAAAAAATCTACATCTGAGTAAATGCCTTAATGGGAGTAAGTGCACACTGTGTTTGAATTAGATTTGGCCATTTACTAAAACTATAAAAATATCAGTTAGTAGTACATTTATTCTTAGTTACTCATAATGTAACATTACAAATAAAGTACTGTCTAGTGATACTGTTAGATCATAATGTTATTCATTTGTGTTCTCTTTTTTGCTTTCCATGTTAAATCTGTTAGTTTTCATAAGCTTATGTATGAATGAGTCTATAAGCAAGTCATCATGCATTACAAAGGAAGTGCTTGTGTTTTCTGTTTAGTTTGCTTTAAAAGCAGGCTATACAGAAAGTATGCATTGAAATACAACTGTTCTCTCTTGTAAAAAGAGAAAAAAGGGGCTGGAGAGATGGCTCAGCCGTTAAAGGCTAGGCTCACAACCAAAAATATAAGAGTTCGGTTCCCAGCACCCACAGCTGTCTCTCCAGCCACCTTTTTTGGCCGGGCGGTGGTGGCACACACCTTTAATCCCAGCACTCGGGAGGCAGAGGCAGGCGGATCTTTGTGAGTTCGAGACCAGCCTGGTCTACAAGATCTAGTTCCAGCGCAGGCTCCAAAGCCACAGAGAAACCCTGTCTCATAAAACCAAAAAAAAAAAAAAAAGAGAGAGAGAGAGAGAGAGTATAGTAATCCTGAATCTATAGTCACCCAGTGCTAGAACTTTAAAATACATGAAGTGGACCTGCAGGATGGGAGTAGGTAAAGGTGCTTTCTGCTAAGCCCGACAACCTGAGTTCAATCCGTGGGATCCACATGGTGAAAGAGAACTGACCTTGGCAAGTCGTCTTCTGACCTTCACACACTGTGGCATGTGTGTGCTCATACACACACACCGCTAAATAAAATGTAGTTAAAAATTTAAATAAATGAAGTAACAAACAAACAAATTTGTTTTCTGAAAGTAGACAAATCCACAATTATAATTAGAAATATTCTTTCCTCTTCCTCAACAACTGGTAGAAAAATAGACAAAAAAAATTACAAGTGTAAGAAGCATGAAAAATGCCATGAACCTACTTGATCTAATTGATGTTTATAAATGTCCTTTTGGTATCAGAATGTATATTCCTTTCAAATAGACAGGAACACGTACTAAGATATGGTACATGCTTGGTCACAAAACAAGTATTATTAAGTGTAAAAGAAAATTATTCCAAGTATGTTCTCTAGCCATAAAGGAGTAAAAAAGTACAAAACAAACAACTGACATTTGGGAACTTACAAATAAATGAGTTAACCAACATCTTCCTATATGACCAGTGAATCAAAGAAGTCACAAAATATTGAAGGTTACTGAAAAATGAAAATTCAGAATATCAAATTTATGGAACTGACCCTAGAACTATACTTGGAGGGACATGTACAGCTATAAATACCTACATAAAAAGTAAGAATGTGAAATCAAAGCCTCACCTTCCTTCACTTCCCAAGGGTTAGACAGGAAGACCAGGATTCTGGGTCATCTGCTACTACATAGTGAGTTTGAGGCCAGCCTGGACTGTGTAAGAACAAGGTTTATAAAAACAACAACAACAAAAAGTTTACTAGCAAAGTCATTTGTTTTTTTAGACAAGATCTCAGTATGCAGCTTGGCTGGCCTGAAACTCACTTAGACCAGGTTAGCTGAAACTCTCAGTGATCTGCCTCCTGAAACCTAGGATTAATAGGGAGTTAAGTTGCAGGCATGGTTCACATTGCATGGTCCCTACATGCACAAATTTAATTACTGATGCTCACATTACAAACCCTGATATGGTTCAAATTTCATTTAGCCCAGGATTTGAATTATGAGCCTTGCGTAGAATAATAGTCACTGTCCTCAGTTCACATACCGTGTAAATAGCAAGTGTGCATCATGATTAGTGACAGATCACATCACTGCTTTCAAATTTAGCCAGCATTTGGTCACTCGTATGTCATTCACAGTCTACAGACAAATAATTGTGTTACAAACATGATACTTGGTAAAATTGATAACTGAAATAAAGTTTATAAAATTGATAACTAAAAAGGGTGAGATGCAATCATCAAAAATGGAAATGATGAAATGAAATTTCTTGCAGACATACGTAGAGTTCTAAAAAAGAAATAGCTGCTTATAGAAATGTTGAGACCGCTTCCATCTGAGACTCCAGATACACAGCAAAAGAGTTTAGGGAAAGGAGATTTGGAAACTGGTTTTCAAGACAAGAAGAAAGATGTTGTGCAGCAGAAGTGACAGTCAGAAAACTTCACATTAAAAGAGTTCTTGGAGACATCTCACATTATTGAAAGCATGAGGGTTTTTACCTTTGTGAAGCTATTGCAAGTTAGAAGCCATGCAAAGTTAGAGAATGACCTCACTGAGGTCCTGCAAAGATGCTTGCTACATATCATAAGTCATTCACTAAAAGGAGGCAAGTTTAGCCCAGCCTTGCTCCTCACATCTGCAGTCCAACACTAGGGAGGCGGAGGCAGGAGGGTCAGGAATTCAAGCTACATAGTGAGTCTCAGGCCAGCCTGGGCTACAAGGGACCTTATACTTAAAATCCAGGTCAGGGCGGGGGAAGTGTAGTTCAAACTAGGCTTACATTTAAAAAACAAAACATTTGGCCAGGCGGTGGTGCACAGACAAATCTCTGTGAGTTTGAGACCAGCCTGGTCTACAAGAGCTAGTTTAAAAAAACTACAGAGAAACCCTGCCTCGAAAATCAAAACAAAAAGACATTCTAATGTTCAATACTTCTGATTCATTCATTTATTTATTTGTTCATTTATTGCAATGCTAGGTGTTGAACCTAAGGGCTCTATGCATGTGGGTAAGTGCTATACCACTAAGCTACATTCCCAGGCCCTTTGTTGCTAATTTTTTAAATTATAATGCAAAATAAGCACTTATTTTAATATTTTTCATTTCCTTCTCCATTTGTTGCAAGTGCAGTTTAGTGTTTTGACAAAACTTGTCAAAGCTTACACAACTATTATAATTTCTGTCTCCTTCGCAGCTTCTGGCTGCAAGCTACCTTGTACCGTATTGCACTGCATATGGAGACGGCCAGTGCTTAATTTCTGCTCCCAAAAGTCTCAAGTAGAATTGATTTTCTAAAAAGTCAGGCCTGTTTATTTGGAAGGGTGCATGCCTCTTTGTGGGAAGCCGAGAACTGGATAGAGAATTGGGTGCCTTGGTTCCGTGCCCCAGGGCTGTGGAGGTCTCTGTCTTCTTAGAACAGTCAGGAGCCCACAGATGTAGGTCAGTGGTCCAGCGCCTGCTTAGCACGTGTGAGGCGTGAGTATTAGAGCCAGCAGCCCTTGAGGAAGGTAGAATGCAGGGCACCGTGAGTTTCTCTTTCTACTGAGCTGGTCAGCCACAGCTTTGTAACACTAGTACAAATATAAGGTGTACAAATAAAATCTTTCTTCAGCTTTGGTCACTTATGGAAAATGTTTTTTTAAAAGAAAGACTTAAAAACCAGTGTCTAAATGGATTTTTTATTTTTATTTTCTTAATTAAAACAATAGTATAAAGTGATGGTCTAAATTTTAAAAGTTTTTTTTTCTACAACTGTTTACTGTGTGTGTGTACAAATGTCCCATGTAATGCGTAGAGGTCAGAAAACAACTTTGGGCTGTGAGTTAGCTCTTCCGTCATGTGTGTCCTAGGGACCGAGCACAAGTCATGAGGCTTTGCAATAAGGCCCTGCTCTAAGTTTTTTTTGTAAAAGGCAGTTGTACTTCATGTTTAAATGTTAATTACTACAAAGAAAATGAACATGTATGAAGTACTATGGGCCAGCAGCATCCTAACCACTCTAGATTTGTGTAAATAAACTTGCTTATACTAAAATTGGCTTTTATAGTGGCATATATCAAGCTAAACAGACACTGTATTATTTGAGTTATTTAATGATTACACATTTTAAGGGCTTTCACTAAATAATTTGACTTTAAAATGCCTAGTTAATAGTGAGATACAAAATGTGGGGGGTGGGATTAAAGTCAGAAACATGGGAGTTGTGACAACATTTGAAAGTCAGAGACTGGGTCTTTCTCGCCAGTGTTCCCGAAGCGGGACCTGAGCCCTTCCCTCCCGGGCACTTGTGAAGGGTCGTGAAGCCCTCAGCAGCTGCACTGGCCGGATGGCCCAGAAAGCTTGATGTCCCTTTCTGAACATTTGTCACTAAATGTAACTTTGTTTATGTATATCTAAACCGTATACCATTTCTATTCCTTAATGCACACTTGACCAGAAAAACATTAGGGGACTGACAATCAGCTTATCATCAAAATACATAGTCTACGTGGGTCTGGGGACTGCACGCATCCTGACAGTTCTTGTTGGGTCAGGCCTTCGCAGAGCTTTCTGTGTAGCTTTGTTGTTGATTTAGTTGTTACCCAGCTCTGATCTTTAAAGTGATTCAGCATGTCTTCTGTCTCATTTGCTCTTACTTTTTCTTCTTGTCTGGGTCTGTAGATATTTGGGGACACATCAGAAGCTTTTATGTAAATTTGGGGTAGATCTGTGTGGCTGTTGTCTGTCATTTTTCTTATGGAATGCTCCACAGGGTAATATTTTCACTGTGAACAGTACATGGAACAAGTAAACTGTGTTTGACAAACAGAAGTGTTCTTGGAGTTACTTTTGACCTTATTGTAAATCTAAGTCCTTGTGTGGAGTTGACATTCTACCTGTCTTTAGTTCCTCATCTTCCAGCCATTGCTTACTTATGAAGCAGAGTAGGGTGAAGGCTTCTTGACACAGATATATTAGCACCTCATACTGTGCTTTTATCTCTTTTTAAACATACTCTTTGCTTAGAGCCTTTCTCCCCAGTCCCCACTTTTAAGACAGGGTCTCAATGTAGCCCAGGGTGACCTCAGAGTCACTACATAGCTGAGGATAACTTTGAACTCCTGATTCTCCTTTCTCTATCTCCCCATTGCTGGGATTACAGATCGGTACTATCATACTCATCATACCGAATTTTCCAGAAGATCCCTTCTCCTTCCCTTTTCTTTGAGTTAGGGTTTTAGGAAGCTGCATGTTAGTGAGAGATGATGCGGGCTTCAAAGAATAGAAGCCCCCAGTATGTGCCTGCTCTTCGTGGGCGGCATGGTTCCCATAGCCTGCTGGGCCTCCACTGCTTGAAAGCAAAAGCATCGTTTTTGTTCATCAGTGCTTCCGTATGAAAACAGACACCCAGCTCCTGTCCGGGCTGTCATTAATGAGTGCTGAGTGCACATAACAGAGCTGTCCTCGCAGGCCTTTGGTTTTCTTGGATCTCTAGTTATGCTTTCATGTTCAAGTCTTTGTTACTCTTTTTGCCTCTCTTTTTTGCTGTTAAATATGGTTTAAATACCTGGAACCTAGTAAACTTTTCATCATTGTAGCTAAATGCACACAATTTGGCACCAGAAAGACCTTGTTTGGAGGCTGGATATTGGCTTCACCAAACCCCTCACCATGTAAGTTTTGTGACTTGCACTCATCTGTGAGGAAATGGACTGCAGCTACGTTATATGGTTTATGAGGCCCAGATGAAATGGCAGGCAGCGCTTAGCACAGATGCCAGCATCTAGATGTAGTTAACAGACGTGTGTATTTTATCTGTATTGAGTCCCTGCTGTCATTACCAGGGTGTTGCCTGACAAAGAGCACAGTGCCCAGGTGGGTAAAGGGCATGGAGAAGAACCACTCGAGACAGTTTTAGAGAACAGCGTGTGCTCTATTGCATGAGAGTGACTACTCACACAGTGGCAGCCTATGGACTGTGATTGGTTAGCACGTTACCTCGGATTGGATAGTGAGCACTCAGAACACCAGGGTCTCTATGGGGAGAGATTGGAGAGTGAGGCTTGTCCACGGCCCGCTACCAGTTACTAACGCTACTTCAGAGTTCAGTGTTCCAACTTCTGGGGCACAGTGTACCATGCTTCTTGTTTAGAAACACAGTGTACCAGGAAGGCTGGCTGCCAGCTCATGCCTGCATTTTATCCTACAAGTTCCTGCTATGTCCGGTGTTGTCCTAGGTATTGGGAATATAAAACAAAAAAGACACAATAATTGTCTCCAGCACCTCATAGCCCAGTGGTATGAATCTATCTAGAGAAAAAATTATGAAAAAGTAACTATTAAACTTGGCTATTTTTTATTTTTTTTAATACACACCTTTCCACTCAAGAACTTTTTTCAAAAACTTGATTATTTTGGGAACTGGAACAATTCAACCTTTAAGTGTGTGAATTATTTTTGCAGAGAGCCCAAATTCAGTTCCCAGCACCCACATTGGGCAGCTCACAACTACTTTTAAGTCTAGCTCCAAGGAATCCAACACCCCCTTCTTACCTCTGTGGACACCTGGGCTCCTGTGCACGCATGCGCACACACACACACACACACACACACAATTTAAAAATAATAGTAATAAGTCTCTTTTAAGCGGATTGTTTTTATAATAAAAGTTAATGGCGATAAGAATGGATGTTCTAATTAGTACTGCATTTGGCTAATGCTCTGAGGAGGAGGAAGCAGGGAGGGAACTGCTTTGCTGGGAGGCCCTGGCGCCATAGCCTTGGAATCGTCTCCTAAAATTTCACCTAGGTACGTGTTTTACAGGAAGCTGGACTAAAGTACTACAGTTAGATGGTAGGTGAGTTACAGACTGTCGGTGAAATCCTTCCCATCTCGCTTTCTCTCTTTGTCTTCTGTTCCTTCCATTGTGTGTGAGTGTGTGTGTGTGTGTGTGTGTGTGTGTGTGTGTGTATGTGTGTTATGCTATGCTTATGTATGGGCATGTGGAGCCCAAGGTTGCAGTTGGGAATCATCTCAATTGTTCTTACTGCCTCACTGAGACAGACTCTCTGTCAAACCCAGAGCCCACGGTTCTGACTAGTCCTGCCAGTCTTGTTGCTCTGGGGATCCCATTTCTCCCTTCCAAGGCTGGAATTACAGGCCACTTGTTACTGCCATGGGCTTGTGGAGAGCTGAACCCCAGGCCTCATTTCCCCAGCCCCACAAGATTGTCTTTCCTTAGAGGCTCTATTTCGGGCTGGCCAAATGGTTATCAATTAAGAGCGTGTACTGCTTTCTCAGAAGACCGTGGTTCTGTTCCCACCACCCACATTAGGTACCCACAACCACCTGTAACTCCAGCTCCAGGAGTATCCTTGGGCACCAGCACTCACATGCACCCACAAACACACACACACACACATCAAAAAGATAATAAGTCACTTTTTGAATGAGGTTGTCTTAATTCTGGAGCCAGCTTGAGTAGGTGGAGACTGGAATGCTTTTGAAATGTTGTAATTGAGGCCAACTGCTTTTTGATATGAAAATAGGCCTTTCTTGATTTGTTTTTGCGCATCCCACACAAAGTGAGACACAACCCCAGGGGAAACTGAATGCTAGCCGGAACTGAGTCCTGGAGCTTCGTGAACGAACAGAAAAGATTTCGAAGCCCCTTTCCTAAACTCTCAGGGAGATCTGAAAGAGCTGGTACCAATTTGCATAAAGCTTGCTCTTCAGCCAGATTTATGAATCTCAGGTTTATAAATCACTGCGGGCACTGCTGTTGCTTCAGCCCATTTTAGGAGTCATCCAGAAAAATCCAAAATGGTCCCTAATTTCAAGTGTCTGAACACTCTTGCTATGTTATCAAACTTTAAAACTGCATGTAATTTGTTTCTAATCTGTTTTCCTAGCTTTCACGTCATTTCTATCTCAAATGAATAGGCCTGTGGCTGCAATTTCGTTGTGTTGAATTGTCTGGCTGTAACTTAAGTGGTAATAGAGACCATTTGCCAGCTGTGGAATCTGCTGTGTTTGGATCTAACAGCTGGCTGCTTTCAGTCTCTTGGAGCTTTTTATTTTGCAGGACTGGGAGGGTGGGAACAGCAGAAAGTAGGCCGCTTTATTTAATAATGTGTTTGTTTGCTGACTCCAGTAATAGCTTTGGACAGCTATTTGAACAGCTGCTTTTTAAATGTCCTTTTGTTTACTGTTTAAGTTTTTAAAGCTTGTCCTTAAAGTGTACTTGTCTACTCTTTAACTAGTGTTCCTTCTTTATTAAACATATTTTAATATGCTCTGCTCCCGTGGCCTACGCATACTTTGATGATATAAGCTAATTTGCTAAAAAAGAATTTTTAAAATTTCATAGGTCAAACCAAAAGTGGCTTATACTTTCTTGTCTTTTTATTATAATTAAGTTTTTTTTAATTTGGCAAACGTTACCTTTTGAAATTAAATTAGAACCACAGTTTATATTAGCTGCCAAAGTCTTCTAACAAGTACCTTAGTCTACATACTCCAGACAAGTTAAAAAGAAAAACTAACAGAGTAATTATATGTATATACATAATTGCACTCTGTGAAAATTAGGTAGGAAGTATACAGACACATACAAAATAAGAAGATAAATTTGGATTTGTCAGACTTCTTAGTGTGTTTAAGTAGACTTACTGTAAATGTCTTCATGCTGAATGAGCATTTTACTCTGTGTTTATTTATAGGTGAGAGACCTGTGCATTGCTTATATGCTGGTGACACTGACTTATCTCTATATTGGGTTCCTGGTTTTTGCCTCATTTCCTTCACCTCCATTATCCAAAGATTGTATTGAGCAGGTAAGGCACTGTGTACACTTGCGTGACTGTGTGTGTGTAGCAGGGAGAACAATACAGGAGCAAGATCAGTCAGGCCTAGACTTGAATGCCACCGCTACCTTCCCCATCCTTTCCCCGTTTCCAGTAACATCACATGCAGGCTCCATTTGATAACTTCTGGAGTAAGCTTTGCGTACCCCGCAGCTTGTAGTGCCCAGGTGACCACTCTCACGTACACGCACTTCTCTTTGTGTAGACCAGTTACCAGTGTTCTCATGGGTTTCTAAAGCCTCCGCCTAGAGTCCACTGAAGTCCCTGATTTTCCAAAGCTTACTTGTGGAAATGTCCTGGATGAATCAGTTTTGATTCACCAGTAGGACTCTTGTTTAGAGACTGAGTGAAAAGGAGCAAAACAAAGCAGACTGTTTAGTTATTAAAACGTGAGAGCTGGGGACAGTAAGAGAAATCCCTCTGTAGCAGTTGTAGTGAAACTTACAAATAGTAACTTGGGCACTAAAGAATTTCTCATGAAGAACAGCATTCACGGGTGATTTCCTAGCCCAGAGGAAACCCCTCTAGGAGTCCAGTGATCATGTTTTAAGCCAGCTACAAGGTGTTTCAGCAGTGCTGATAGTGTTCTCTGTTGTGTGATAGCTGGAAACGTTCTCCTCTTCGTTGTGTTGTTTGGGGAAGTTCTTTGGCAGCCAAGTGTTTGCTGAAATTTTCCCTGATATGAATAATCCCACATAAAGCCGACTCCCCTGGGAATAGGAATATCTGTGGTATTCATAGTTGGAAGGGAAAATGTAATTCTGAGTTATTAACTTTTCAGATACCAAACTGAAATGAAGAAAACGAGCCAAAGTATAAAAGTAAATCCTTTCTACTTAGCCTGCAAGCCTTGGTGGCCCCGATGCCAGTGCGCCCTCACCATGCACACTCTTTGAAGTGCTGTTGTCAGTGGAGGCCAAGCAGGAGAGCTATAGTAAAGACCCCATGCCATTGAAATAAATCAGGAGCAAATCTACTTATTGCATATGAACTCTTTAGAGCTGTGTTTCTTGTTGTGAAGAACAAGTTTTTCTTTATTGTTTAAATGTTGTCATTTTCAGACCAGAATTTTTATGAAACAGATTATGCCAGTTTCGATGTTTTATCAGTTTCTAAATATGTAATTTTGATTTCTGTACTCACCTCCTGACAAATAGTTAGCAAGCAGTTTGGAGACAGGCATAAGCTCATAAACTGCTATTTGGGCATTGTCTGCCTTCACAGTAAGCAGAAAATGTTGTGGATTTGGATGTGCTGCACTGAGTGTTGACATGACTCCGTTGTCTTTCTTGGACTAGAACTTCTTAGACAACTTCCCTAGTGGTGACACCCTGTCCTTCATTGCAAGGATATTCCTGCTGTTCCAGATGATGACCGTCTACCCACTCTTAGGCTACTTGGCCCGTGTTCAGCTCTTGGGCCATATCTTCGGTGACATTTATCCTAGGTAAGGGTTCTTCTCTTGACCAGCAAGATGTGCCAAGCAACAAATGACTGTGCAAACAGGTCAGTTTAAAGTTTGACTGATCCTTTTGCTATAAAAAAAACAATTTTGCCTAATGAAAGTGGTTACTAAGGATAGATCACAGGGTCCTTTTCCCAGAAGAACTTTAAATAGAGATGCCACTCCCTTGACCGCGACAATCTGGTGTCCATCCCTTCCAGGAGAGTCAGTTAGCTCTGATGTCTATTATTATCTATGTGAGGATTTAACTGCTCCTAAGGACACCTTGCTAAAAAGTGCATAGCACTTAGAACCTATGTTGCTGGGTTGCTCAAGAGAGCCAATACTTTTACTTATTGATTTCAATACACATATGTTTATTAATAGCTGCACATTTCTATAGAAATGCTCAGTTGTGTAGAATTGAAGATGAGGCATAGAATGGGTTTAAGTTCTTATTTCATGCATAGCAAGTTTGAATTCTAGCCTCTTAATAGGCATAGAGGAATTGTGCATCGTTTTGAATAAGATCTGTTCAGGTAGTTATCCTTATCCAAGAGAAATTCCCACGGGACATCACTGCGTTTTCAGGAAACCCTGAAGATGTCTCACAATCCCCTGCTTAACCCTTACAGTAAATGTTACAAAAAGTACCCAGCCATATTTTATTGGGAATATATTAGCTTTGGGAGGGGAGGTGTTGGGTGAGGGTATCACTATGTGGCCAGAGCTGGTCTGGAACTCATGGTCCTGCCTCAGCCTTTCAAATGGTGGGATTGTAGGTGTGAGTGGAACAAATATTTTAAAGAAAGAATAATATATATTCATATATTTATGAATATTATATAGGAAAGCATTATATTTATGCTAACATACTATAAAAGAGTAACAGTTCCTATTTGCAGCTTGTCCCCTCATGAAATAATTCAAGTCAAGAGCTACCTACCAAGTATTCTTGCTACATTGATACAGTGTCCTCTTATACATTGATGAGTAACAAGCTACAGCTGGAACACTTTTATCCTAGAACTTTGGTGCTCAGAAAATACAGAATTTCTGTTTGTTACTCCACTAACTCTACTGTATTTGTTTCACCAAAATAAAATAAACCAAGTGAGAGATGAAATATTTCTGAGCTAATGATGCAGCCCTCTTGTCTTTGGCTTTTTTTTTTTTTTTTTTGCTTTATTTGCTTTTCTGAGACAGGGTTTCTCTGTCCTGGAACTCACTATGTAGACCAGACTGGCCTCTGCCTCCCTGGTGCTGGGATTAGACCACCACCCAGCTTGCTTTCCTTTTTCTTTCTTTTTCCTTTTTTTTTCCTTTAGGGGGATTCACTGTTTTAATGGTGGCTATTAGAGTGGATTTTCTTCTTGTAAAAAAAGTCTGAGAAAATTCCCTTTTGTGCTCAATTTATGTTTCTTCCCTGTGACAAGAACACACTGTCATTTCCCCTGTAGTTGCATGTTCCACAGACAGTGCATGCATGATGTTTTTGAACTCAAGACTTCTTTATACTCTTCAGTTTTATTGAGTATTACCAGTAGCTTTCACTTTGAAAGGTATATTATCAATATTTAATATAAACTTTTAAAACTAAGAATTTTAGAATATTCATTGATTCCTTTAAAAATCAGTAAGTCTAAGCATAGAGACACACACCTGTAATCCCACCCACTTCAGCGGCAGAGGCAGGAGAATCTCAAGTGTGAGGTCAAGTAGGAAAACAAGTGCAGCATTCTTGAGAACCTGGCACTCCCCTCAAAAAATTATAAATAAAACCATTATTTGTTTTTATGAAAAACAACCGATTCCCAAAAAAATTGTTTTACCGTTAAAAACTCCTTAATGTCTGCCTTTTTGGTTGACAGTAGAAGTCTGTGTTTCTGCATTGTCTATTATAGTATCATTTCATTACATCTGTAAAGATAATGCAGCCTCATGTAGATGTGTAGTTGGAAAAGAAGAGGTACTTTTTACACCTTTGTCAGATAATTGTGAATGTTCATCCTTGGGGCATGAGGAAATCTGACACGGCGTAGTCCCTTGTTTGTATCGTACAATTAGAGAGTTGGTTGCCTTAAAACCCATTGAGCTCCCTTGTTTCTCTGTCCCTGAATGACTTTATAATCTCGAGCTTGGTCAATATTGGTTCCCAGAGTTCTGTGGGTCTCTCAGATGTTCACACGCTTACTTGTACATCACTAAAACTCACATTTGTTAATATCACAACCAGTTTCATCCCCAAAAAAGTCTTTAGGTTCTGGAAAACCATCAAACTCACAGTTTGCCAAGTTCTGCCTAATTTTTATTTGAAAACTCAGTTGTCACTATCGGCAACAAATACTGCCTATTGTTTTCCTTAAATGGCAAACTCACCAACATTCGTTTAAAGGAGATGTCCGTTCACCAACAAGTGTGGATGCCTGCTGTTTGGCTGCATCCAGAGGAAGGGAAGCATTGTTGAGACTGTCAGAGAGTTTGGTCCAGTTGTGCTGGTGGCTGCTTTTGCTCGAGACAGCCGCGTGTTCAAGTGCGCATATGTTCTTGATTGCTTCCCATTTTGAGCACATAGAGGAGTAAAAAGATTTATACTCCAAGGATAAGTGCTCATTATGCCATGAGTGGAAGAAATCCACAGCCTGGAGCATGTTGGGTAAATGTCCTACTGAGTCATATCCCCACCCACCCTTCTCATGAACAAAGTTGTTAATAATTTTTTCTCGTTTTATTTTCTCTTGAAAATGTTGGCAGTGAAAACTCTGTCCTAGAACACAGCTAGTGCCTTTGCCCTTCCGTGTTGCTTGTGTAAAGCATACAGTGTCTTGTACTGTTATAGCAAGAGTGTTTATTTACCTCAAAGGCTTCCTGAAACAGAATTCACGGTCACACTTTGAGAACCAGCTGCTACTTTGGAAAATAAACAAGTTTTTCTTCTAGTAAAACAACAAAGGTTCAGCAAGTTGAAGGTTGAAAGTCTAGGTGAATAATGACATCTCGATGCCTAATATCTCTGTAGCTTATCAAGATGTATGATAACTACCTACTGACATAAATAATTTCCCTTACTTTTTCATGTATTGACAATATTCTCCCCATACATCCTACCCTCTACTTTTTTTCTTTAGATTTTCTTGTTTAGTGAAAACCCAACTAGCTCTTTTCCGAATTGTTTACATAATTCTTGTTTATCTACATAAATGATGTTATTTTTAATAATTTTTATTATATTCTGTCAGGTAAACTGTTGATTTTCTTGATCTACTATTTTCTTATTCTTTATAAGTACCTTAATAGGTTTCTTCATGGTTTTGCTTTCTCAATATCCCAAGTAAAATTATAGATAGAATGTACACTTTACTGCATACTGCTAGTTTGTACCTGTGAAATTGGCCTTCTTATAGAACTGGATAAAAAGGCCAATTTCACTGCCTCATTACCAGAATTGAGCAGTATATTTCAGTTTTGTTGGCAAATTAAAGACAACCATTTGAAAGGTGAAAAGAATGAATTTTAATTGTCCTAAAAATTGATTATAACTCACCTATTTTATATCTTTTCTTTCACATAAACTCTCTTTTTTATCTTCTAGCATTTTCCATGTGCTGATTCTTAATTTAATTATTGTGGGAGCTGGAGTGACCATGGCCTGTTTCTACCCAAACATAGGCGGGATCATAAGGTACAGCTGTGCACACGTGCTCTGTTGCCATTGTTGCTGCTGCTGATCTAACTGAATGAAGTTCTGAGTGTTGAATACTGGTGGTGCTCCTGTGTACATCCTGCAGTTTGCGGGTGCTTGTTAAACTGCATTTTTGCTGATCTTTGGTAGAGAAGGAGCTCTAGGAGCCCCACTGTTCCTCAATTACCTTTTCTTTCTTCTTACCTTTCTCATTTTCCATTGTGTTTCTTTTATCTGAAATGAAAAGTTATTGTCAATATACATGTCTTCTTACGTGTGCCTAGGAAGTCTTATAGGTCAATACCGAGTCTAATTCTATTTCTACTCAAAAAGCAAGAGATTGGATCAAAACTAGGAAAAAGTGTTGTGGCAGATTGAAGGTGGTAGGAATAAAGTTGATTCAAACTGTCACTAAAAATTTGTTCAGAATAATCTGAGGCCTTCCTTGATATGAACAACAGAGTGAAATGTCTTCAAAATAATCTGGTGTCTTCCTCAATATAGACGTCAGATTGAGTAACTCTAGTGAGAAACCTTTCCTAAGAAGGTAGCAAGCAATAAAAGAAGAAAGTGTTCTGTGGTGCTGTGGAGACCGTGTTCTGTGGTGACTGTGGAGACAGTGTTCTGTGGTGCTGTGGAGACAGTGTTCTGTGGTGACTGTGCAGACTGTGTTCTGTG
>JAQHUG010000005.1:7974928-8021035 GCA_028555095.1 Dicrostonyx torquatus
GTGTTCTGTGGTGACTGTGGAGACAGTGTTCTGTGGTGCTGTAGAGACAGTGTTCTGTGGTGACTGTGGAGACAGTGTTCTGTGGAAACTGTGGAGACCGTGTTCTGTGGTGACTGTGGAGACCGTGTTCTGTGGAGACCATGTTCTGTTGTGCTGTGGAGACAGTGTTCTTTGGTGCCTGTGGGAGACAGTGTTCTGTGGTGATGTGGAGACATTGTTTTGTCATGACTGTGGCAAATTTCATACAAACTAGTAGTATGCAGTACTACTAGTATGTTAATAGAGTATAATTGTATCTATAATTTTACTTGGGATATCTTGAGAAAGCAAAACCATGAAGAAATCTATTAAGATACTTATAAAAAAAATAAGAAAATTGTAGATCAAGAAAATCAACATGTGGAGTTGAACTTTTGAAATTGCCACACTTAGGAAATAGAGGCAGGAAGATCAGAAGTTCAAGGTCATTCTGTGCTATACAACAAGTTCAAGGCCAACTTAGTCTACAAAACAGATCAAGATGAAAGCCTGTCTTCAGATGTGTCTGAGATTTAAGTAATGGATAAAAACTGTTTGCTATGCAGATATAAAAGCAAGCAGAAAATAATATTTTTATTAAATTCAAATCTAACAAGTTTTAAACTCAAATGCCAGTAACAATGACAAATTTTGTTGCAAAATGAGACCGAGAACAACTTAATTTATTTAAATTATACTGTATTTACATTAATTATAGGTCATCCAAAATGCAGCAAGAGCATTAACGCGGAAAGTTTTCATTTTGCAGGTACTCAGGAGCAGCATGCGGCCTGGCCTTCGTTTTCATATACCCTTCTCTCATCTACATAATTTCCCTCCGCCAAGAAGAGCGTCTGACATGGCCTAAATTAGTCTTTCACATTTTCATCATCATTTTGGGCCTGGCGAACCTGTTTGCTCAGTTTTTCATGTGAAAACTGTTTTCCCGCCATTTCTCATGGTATTCTGAACCTTGGCAACGGTTCTGCATAAAAGAACTTGAAAATGCTGTTATTGCTGTAATTCTAAGTGTTTTTCTCAGATAATTGAAAGCAAGGGAAACAATGGTCTGCTGATAACTATTTTTGTACTGGAGCAGGGAGGGATGATGCTGATGGTCTGAGCCCTTTGCCTTTCTCAGGGACCCCATCCCCAGAAATATAGAAGGAATCACACTGTTTTTTTGTTGATAAGTATAAGGTAGGTGGAATCTCAGGGGTTGGGTCCAGGCAGCATGTTGCCAGACCCTGTTTCTGCTTCAGGGTCCTCTCGTCCACTTTCTCACTTGCTGGACCATTTCTTCAGTTTACCCAAACCGCTGCTGTTTCTAACAGTAAAACAAATACCTCATTTTAAAAGAAGTTTCCATTGCATCATTATTAGTTGAATGAACTCCTAACTAAATACTTAATCTGAAGAACAACAACAACAAAATGTCAGTGGTATTAGTCCATCAGAAGACGCATGTAAAATAAGCCCAGTGGGTAACTGGTGCATGTCAGTGAGAACTTAGATGGTGGGGAGAGAGGACCAGGGTTTATGTCACCCTCAGTTTCATGGCCAGTGTGAAACAAGCCTAAGTAAGACCTTGTCTCAAGACACCGAAAGAAAAAAGAGAAAAACAAAAGAAAACATGTGTCAGATAAACTTGTGAGAGTTTGCTGTCTGACTCGTGGTCCTAATCCAGTTCCAGTGACTAGACTGAGGTTGCAGGTCCCAAGCCAGATCTTACACATGAACAAAAGCAGTTGTCCTCATAGACCCAGGGGACGCTTCTCATGTCCTTGAGAATTGCGTGGACTGTCATGAAACCTAATGAAGAAAACATGAGCAGAGAGGGGCAGCAGATGAGGCCCTTCAGAAGGAAAAGGGAATAGCTAGAAAGGGTGGGACTCCGCCCAGGGTATCCTGAGTCATTCTGATTCAGGTGTGACCTCCAGGAGCCGACACCATCTACCCTTCCTCTAGTGGGAAGGGAAGAATTGTGTCTCCACAAGAAAAACTTCTGACAAGAAGATTGAGAAAGAAACCCAGGTCCTTAGAGTTAACACTCTTCCCATTTCCCTTCTGAACTGAAAGCTGAACCAGAATCCAGATGCCTGTCTTCCATGTAACACGGTCTGTGCTCCACCCAAAACTACTAACACTTAGAGCATTCTAATTGGGGGCTAAATTGTTAAAAAACATGTATCATAAATAATTCCACTTCCCAGGAGTGTACAGATTGTGTCATGTCCGTCCTTTGGGAGAAGCAGGTGGAATGGTTTCTATAAACCTAGTTAGGAGCTCCAGATTTAACACCAGCTTTGATTTCTTTCAGCGTAGCTTATGTCCTGTTGGAGTTATAGCTCTGTGTTTATAAGAAGCTGTCATTCCTAACACTTTTTAAAGTCTCATTATGAGAACTGTCCGGCACATACACAAATAGAATAATATGGAAAACTCCATCCACCCATCCCCAGGTCTAGTAATTATAGAGACTTAGCTGAATTTGCTTTACCTGCTCCTTTCCGCTTTTTTCTTTTCCGACATATTTAAAAACCAATCTCAGACATTATGTCATTTCATTTCTGTAAACCTTAATATCCAGCTAATAACCCGAACTTTGAACCTAGTCCCATTTATCATGGAGCCAGTGTCCAAAGCGCTGGCTAGCAGAAAGTGCTGCAGAAGCCGGGTTGCCGGGGAAGAGCCTTTATGCTTGAGACACTCTGGAACGTCTGGCTGCAGACTTGCTTTGTTCAGAGGCATTTGCGTCAAAGCTGGGTGCTTTGAGAGATGTTCTGACTTAATCTCTGTATGTTCGTGGTAGTTTCTTTTCTCTTGGAGAACTTTAGGAACAGTTGTCATTGCTTTTTCCACAAAGGCATTCCTAAATGCGTTAACACATCAAAGGTGGGCTATGCTTTAGCAATCAAGGATGACTGGATGTGTTTTTTGCCTATTTCATGGATAAAAGGAATATGGCAGGGGATGCTACTCTCTGGACAAAAGATAATGTGGATTTATGCTTTTGTTTTCTTAAGAGATTTGATCATTTAGACCTCCTAATGCCCGGTTAGACGAGCCAGATGGCTTTGTCTCCTTAGTCTCTTTTGGAGACTCCTTTGGCCTGTCACTTAGCCGAGTCAGACTCATGAGTGCGGGCATCCTGGCTCCTGCCGAGAATGACGCTATAGGAACTTAGGCAGTTAATCTGACTTTGCTCTCTCTCCTCTCCTCTCTTTGCACTGTCTAATTAAACTGCTTTCGCTTTTTACTCTGATGTGGTTAGCCTTTGGATTTAGCTTCTTTAACACACAGCTGAGGACACTAAGATTTAGAAGGAATAGTTTAGAAGGGTCTTCCTGAGAAATCCTATTGATGTATTTGGCCTATGCAGGAAGGAGAAAAAATGGGAATAAGATTTATACCTGTGGGTGATGGTGCAGTCATTGCCATCAGCACACTCCAAAAATGTGTTTGGAATAAGGAGTAAATGAGTCCACTGGAAGCTACTGTCTTAAAGGGAAATGCTCCATTTACATTAAATATGTTTTATAAGCACTGTGCAGCCGTTGACTGTAGCAGTGGGCTTGTTTTCTGCTTCTGCTTGAAACTTGCCAAGAAAATGTTTGTGTGTTTTTAATTGTCATTCCCATAATTATTCTGTGTAAATAATTGAGTAGTCAGTAATGTTCATGACTTTGGAGGAGCTAAAGCCATGTCTTAAAGCATGCGTGTCTTCAAGAGGCTTTTAGTCTAGGGATGGAAGAGTGCTCACCAGCACGCGGGGATGGTGGGGACTGTTGGAGCAGCATGACATTCTGGGGAGGCATTGTCCAGAGGCAACTCCCCACCAGCTAATAGGATGATTTGTTGGGCAAGTTTTCTCTAAAACATATTTTGTGACATTTACCTGCTTCTTTTTGCAGTATTTTCTCTTCTTCATTATCACTAAAGTATTTAACTCCTATGGCTCTTGGACAGAAAGCATCATTAATATGAGATGTAATTAGTAATACACTGGGTGCTACAGACAGCGTCTATAATCCTCAAATGTTTAACTTAACATGAATATTGAAAATGTCAAATGTTTACATTCATTGATGTGATAGTATTCTGCTTTGTTTCTGTTACCGTGATAAGATACTACGGCCGGAAGCAAGAGTCTCTTTGGCTTACAGTTCCAAAGAGGGTATCCATTTGGTCAGGATGGCATGGGAGGAGTAACAGAGCAAGGCTGGCAAATCACTCTTCCTCTGTACATAGAGACCAAGAGTGCAAACACTGAGTGAGAGGGGAGAGGTAGAAACTCACAGCCCACCCTCACCCCCAGTGACGCACTTCCTCTAGCAGAGCTCCGGTTCCTAAAAGTTTCAGAAATTCCCCACACACTAGTGGGTCCCCAAACCAGTTGAGGACCAAGTATTCAGACCCATAAGCCCATGGAGCGATTTCTCACTGAAACCCCACAGGTGATAATAGCAGAGAATATGGTGCTGCCTGTTTTCCGTACCCAGTATTGACATGTTGCTTTTTAGAAGCCAGTGGTGATTTGGGTTTTGTGTTTAACTTGACTTCATATCCACTTGAATGTTCGAAAACAAATCCAAATCTAGTTGGTGCCTAACCGTCGTGTGTCACTAGTCTGTGATCCAAAGTGAAATGAATCCCTGATGTCACACACACTGACTCGGCTGACCCTGCTTTCACAGTCGCCGCCAACCTCGCTAGGATTGTATAAACACGTATTGTAAAACAGCTCTGATAGGAACCTCAGAGTCCAAACAGTGTTCTCTGATATGTGATTTGTCTTTTTATAGAAAAACGGAAATTAAATCAGAATTATTTTGAAAACAAGTATCTCTGGGATTTTGTTTAGGAGACTTTGGCTAGGAAATCCCATTGCCTCCTAGCAGTGGCCACAAGCAGAAGCAGCTGGTTCTACAGTCTCAAGTGACTGCCTGTGGCTCTTATCAGACTACACGGCGCCTTCCTTAAAGTGATGATCTTCTAGGAAAGCCTATAGCATGTTAACCGAAACCTAAGGTGACACCCCGTAAACCGTGGCTCTCGGTAAGTGGTGCCCAGTTTCTGGCCAAAAGCTTTGGAAAAATTGTAATTTCCAGGACCTTTTAAGCTAATAAAGAACCCTAATTTTCTGGCTTCTTTAGGTTACGTTTTCCCCCACCAAATATCATTTTTTCTTGATTTCTCCACTCTTCTGGAAAGTTAAAATAAAACTTGTAAAAATTAAAAATGCCACTTTGTTTATCTCAGACCATGTCTCATAGTCCCAGTGTAGGAATGAGGAGATTCACTCAGCCACTCCCCCTCTGCCTCTCAATCCCAAGCAGCCCAGGCCTCAGGATGCGCTTGTTTAATCAACTACTTAGGGTTCCACTTAAATGGAAATAATATTAGATGTTATTATCTAGGGGTTTCCTAATACTCCTCCCCCAGAAGAATAGGGGAGGGTGCTAGAGGTGCACCTTGGTGGTACACTTGTCTGCATGCATCAGGTCCTGGGTCTGATCCCAACATTACAAAAAGAAAAAAAAAATGGGTCAGTCAGGTTCCAGATTAGTCATTCAATACTTAAGTGCTTACCGAATACCGGACCTTGTGCTAAGCACTGAGCATGCTGTGGTGACCAGGCATGGCGTGGTCCCAGCAGTGGAGCATCCTTTGTCCACCCTCTGGCCCAGCAACTGGTTCACCCTCCTTAGATGCCACTGAAGTACCCAGCTTCTGCCCTCTCGGTGCCCTGTCTCCATTGAGGCCTGCGGTATGTGATTCGAGGAGCTGAGTGCAGAAGCCCAATGGGATAGGTGGGGCTTCCCAAAGTGAACTGTGTTTCTGTGCAAAAATCTTCTACGTCCCAGGTTAACTATAGCACTGAAATGGTTTGTGCAGAGCCAGAAGGTCCCATAGAAGAACAAATGATCTGTTGCGTGACCTGCTGGAATAATGATGGGTTTCTAGGTGAATCACTTCCCTTGTTGCTTTATTGTTTATATTACAAATTTTTCCTTAAGCAATGTCTAAGTTAAATCATGACAAAGATTTGTAGAAATATGTATACATACTGCCGAGATGGAAGAGACCTGCCTTCTATGAATCTTCAGTATAGTTAAGATAGATGCCTTTTAATATTTTATTATTATTATCAATATTATTATTTAGGCTCTCGTAGGTCCTCCTGACTTTGAACACACTATGTAGCCAAGGATGACCTAGAACTTTGCATCCTCTCCCCCCATCTCCCAAATGCCAGGAACACAGGGAGATCTTAACATGCCCGGCTGAGAAAGACCTTCAGTTACAGGGACTGGTCCAGGTTTTACACCAGCTGACACCTACACAGTTTGGAGTTGCCTCTTTAAGGAACAACACAGAATGTGGAGCCTCAGATAGGAAGTAGCTCACACAAATGAGGAGCCCTGATTTAGCTGTGTTAGCTTCAAGACGCAGGCCATCTAGGACAGGCAGGGAATGTAAGGAACTGGAGTAGTGGTGGGCACCATGCGTGAGTTTCTCTGCGACCTGGAGAGCTTTCTTTCTTTCTTTCTTTCTTTCTTTTGTTCCTTCCTTCTTTCTTTCTTTTGTTCTTTCTTTCTTTCTTTCTTTCTTTCCTTCTTTCTTTTTTTGGTCTGAGACAGGGTTTCTCTGTATAGTTCTGCTTGTCCTGGAACTTCTCTGTAGACCAGAGATCCTCCTACCTCTGTGGCGTGCACCACCACCACCTGGCTGAGAACTTTTACCAAGCCTGAGTTTTTATTTCTGCAAGGAGAAGCTGAGATGCCAATCTAGGGATCTAGATAGGACATTTTTCAGGTTGGAGAGTTTGTTCCTTGGGGTGGGTTCTACAAGCTACTTTTTAAAAACTATGTGTTTTGTTTACTGTCCTGAGACAGAGCTGGGTTGTGTAGCCCTGCCTAGCCTCACACTGGTGGCACACTCCCGCCTGTCTCCAGAGAGCAAGAATTCCAGGTGGACACTACCACACGTAGCCTTGCTTTTCCTTTCTTTTCTCTGAGTACTAATTTGCAGATAGCGATCTGTCTTTATCTGCAGGAGAAGGAACTAACAGGGCTCTCGGCGCAGAAGCCAGCTTCCAAGGTGACATTGACGTAAGATGACATTTATTTCTTTATGTTCTGCCTCCTTCAGTAAAGAATGCTTCTATCAAAGTTAAGATCAGCTTGAGAGGATTAACTGTTTTAGGAAACTAATTGGAAATTCACGTCATTCTTGGAAGAGAGAAAACTAAAACCTGATTCAAATAAATAATCTTTATTACTCTGAGTGCCATACATGCCCAGAGCCTGGGCCAGAGCCAGAGACGTGTACTGATGGTCCTCGGTGGTTGTTCCCAGTGCCACTAGAACCCTGCTTAGTCTGAGAATGACTGTGCCTCTGCCAGCAAAATCCCACCACAGTGGAAAAGTGGGTGTGGGCTTTGAAACAGAGAACTACAAATTAACAGAAGAGAAGACAGCTCAAGAACAAACAAGTGGCCATGCCATGACCCAGATCAGCCTCGGAAGCAGGCTCGGCACAATCAGGTGGACAACACAAACCACCGTGGGCGTCTCTTCACGTGGCCTGTCGAGAAAGGCACGTTCGTAAAGGCAGGCCAACGTAACGCAGGCATGGGGCAGACTTTCTGGAGACACAGAAATGTAAACGTGGGTTGTGATGCTGGCTACACACGCCACTCTTAACCAGAGCCTAGTGAACTAGCTGCAATGTGGATACACTAAAGTCAATCTCTGTACACCTTAATGGGGAAAATGAGAGGCATCAATTTCCGACAGGAATACTGTGTAGCTGTTTAACTTCACAGGTGTGTAACAAATGCCAGGAAAGATATTTGTAAAGTCCAAAGTAAACGTGTGAAATGAAAAACCTTTCTTTAAACATTTACATGAGGAAAGGGCTTAATGCTTAACAAATATGAACTCTGGTTACCTCTGGGTCTATTTTATTTCTTGTCTTTTGTTTACCTATATTGTCTAATATTGAAATGCATTATGTTATATGAGGTAAAAGTAATAAATGCCTTTTCTTTTTTAAAAAAAAATGCATAGGCTTGTTATCACTTAAAACAGTAGATACCTTTTTTGATATTAATAGCAAAATTTATGCCATAGTAGTGCATGCTTTCAATCCTAGGATCTCTAAGTTTGAGGCCAGCCTGGTCTGCATATCAAATTTCAGGCCAGCCAAGGCTTCATAGTGAGACCTTGTCCCAAAAACAAATTCTGGGCCAGTGAAATGGCTCAGCACATAAATGCTTGCCACTAAGCCTGATAACTAAGTCTGATTCCTGGGACCCACATGATGGAAGTGTGGTTCTTGGAAGTGGTTCTGTGACCTCCACCTACACACTGTGGCACCTGTATGCCCCCCACATACATGAATATTAAGTTTTTAAAATACTTTAAAATTCCTTGTGTATTTAATTTTTAATGGCTTTTTGTTGGGGGGGTGATTTGGTTTTGGATTTGAAGCAGGGGTCTCAGCAGGTTGCCTGTGAAATCAGTGTTTATTAATTGACAAAAAATAATGATAATAAATTGGGCATGGTCATTCCACCACTGTAATCCCACCGTTTGGAAGACTGAGGCAGACAAATTGCTATGTGTGGAGGATAGCCTGGGCTATAGAAAGAGACCCTGACTCAAAATAGCACTGAGAGTGACAGTCACATTCTATGCCACCTTTCTGGCTTCTCTGGTCTGCACTACAAAACCCTTTCAGAGAGCTCGTGGTCTACAAGGCCTCATGGACTCATTATGGGCAGGTGCATGGCTAATATTATGATTAGTTCCAGAAAAAATATGAGTGAATGCACAGAGGACATGGGCATGACATTGGACTGGTTGATTGGAAACTGCTTCCCAGAGTAAGGTCCAATTGAATTAAGGTTTGGAGAAACTGAAAAAGAGAGAAAAGCTCTAAGTCCATTGTGTAGGAAAATAGGAGAACTCCCCTAAACTGTTCCCAAACCTCAGACTTGCCAGTTATCCTTCCCACCCAAATTTCCCTTTCATCTCGTTGTCAGTCTGCCTCCGTTTTTCGAGTAGTGTGGGATTATAGGTATGAATGACCATGACCAAGTTGTCACTGTCTTTTATCAATCAAAAAACCAAAACGCCCCACTGGCAATAAATGTCCTTGTTCAGATGCTTGATTAGCACTCCATTGGGCTCACTGGTACATGTCTACATGCTGAGAAAACAGCATCAGAGAAGGCTCAGTGTCTGGTCCTGGCTTTCTCGGATGCTAGCTGAAGAGGCTGAATATTCTTGATTCTGTTTTGTCTTCTGCAAACTGGAAGTGGTTGTAACAGTGCATCCTTACCTAACTCTGAGCGCTTAGAAGGTTCTAGAACACACGGTAGGGCCTTGTTCAACCAATGTGCTGCACCATTACTGTTTCAAGATTAGTTCTTTCATTCCATCTTTGGAACGTGAAGACCACTCCTTCAGAGGGGCTTCACGACCCAGAGATGTGACACTGAGTTGAAAGCCTGTCCCTTTTCTGCTGACAGTTCAGCCATTCTCAGGTAAGTAGGCAGTGTGACATGGGGAAGTCAGGAGAACACAAAGCACTGATATAGTTACATCACACAAATAGGACTATGTAGTCCTAACTTTGTTGGAGAAAGCATTGCTCTTATGCAAAAAAGGATAGGAATATACTACTGCCTCCTTCTGAATCCAAAGAAGAAATGAGGCATTGACTCTCTACAGCACCTGGAACTTGCTGGAGAAACGTAGATATGCCATGGATGTGGGCTGTGGGGTGTTATTTTTAAGAACTGACTCGTGGTCATAGGGCCAACAAGACCAAAGCCTGTACTGTAGGTTTCTCTGAGAGAACAGGGCCCCTGACTGCAGGGGTATTTTGCAGACAGTATCCTATGGGGCACCTCAGTCTTCTTCCACTGATTGGATTATGGAAGGTAGGCAGCTTTACTTGAGCCTTCTGAGTAGAGCTGGGGGTAAGCTCAGTCGCCTAGCACGCCTAATCCCCTGTCCTGATTTAAGTGCTAATTGTGTATCAAAGCAATATAGAAGCTTCCAAGAACTAGTCAGATGTGTTCAAGTGAATATCTGGGTAGCATTCCCAGATGAAAGAATTAATCAGCACACTCAAAACTTAACAAACCACACCAGCAGGAAGCAATTTTTCACTTGTTAGTTGTCTAGGAATTTCCCAAGGCATATGGCTGTCCAAGCCCAATGCTGGTGGGACTCAGCATGTCCTGTGGTGGCAGAGCCAGTGACAGCATGTTTGACATGCTGGTGGCTGGAGTGCCACCTAGATGCTTACATAAGCCAACACCGGGGTTAGAATGGGATGCTTGTTTGGATGATCATCCATGGCTCGGGCACAGCAGGAAACGACACCCTTGCAAAGCATCTGTCAACTGGGCCAACCACCTTCCAGGACCTGGAGTCATCTCCAAAAGGTAACATCACATCAGGCTTGGCGACAATGGGTTTCTCTTGGAATGCTCTGAGCTTCTCCCTCCTTTCTCCTCCAGGAGACTGTTTTGAGATCCCCCCCCCCACATAAACAGGGCAGATGTCATTAAAAAAGAAAGAAAAAACTAAAAAATTCAATAGAGAAATTAGAGTAAAGAAAACCCCAATTCTACTCTCAGGTTAGCATCTTGGCTTTCAGGAAAAGGCATTCAAACATGATTCCTCGTGACATGTTGATACTGTAAAGATCATTTTGTTATTTTTGTGTGTATGGTTGTTTTGCTGCATGTGTGCCTGTGCACCATGTGTGTGTCTAGCGCCTGTGGAGGCCAGAAGAGGACCCAGAACTGGAGTTACAGGCAGTTGTAAGATGCCATGTGGATGCTGGGAATTGAACCTTGGTCTTCTGGAAGATCAGCCAGTGCTCTTAACCACTGAGCCATCCCTCTCTCCTACCCTATTTTGTTATTTTTAATTATTATTATTATTTTATTATTTCTAAACAGGGTTTCTCTTTGTAGCTTTGAATCCTGTCCTGGAACTCGCTCTGTAAACCTGGCTGGCCTCGACCTCACAGAGATCCGCCTGCCTCTGCCTCCTGAGTGCTGGGATTAAAGGCGTGCGCCACCACTGCCTGTACTTGATTATTTTCCATGTATTTGGGATTTGAAATGTTGATTATGTGCCACTTTGTCATTTAATCAGTCCCCTGTTGTTGAACATTTCCCCCAGCTTTGCTGTTTTGATGAGATTTTTATCAGAAACCATCACATACATATCTCCTTTTACATGAAATAAATTCTAGAAAGAATCGATGAGTCAAGGACTGTACATATTTATTAAGGTTTTTGATAAATACACCCAAATTGTCTTTGTGACAATTATACTGATTTAGGAACTGACGGTGTAGCTCAGTTGGTAGCACGCTTGCCTGGCGCACATCTACAATGCCAGTACTCGGGTAAAGTCAGGAAAATCACAGATCCAAAGTCATCCTCGACTACATAGCAAATTCTCAAGGTCAGTCTCAGAAAGATCAAGGGAAGGGAAAAAAATAATACTGATTTACTAATTTGTACTCATAACATTAGTATAGAAATACTCGACTGAATTATCTGAATCCATAAAATATTTGCTGAAATGAATAAAATGCTATCTTCCTGTTTCCATTATACATTGATTATAAGTGAGATTGTTTTTGTTTTTTCATATTTGCTAATCTTTAAGGCTTCCTTTAATTGTTGTACAAAAGCCAATTCCAAGTTATCTCAGCCGGCCTTGTTCCTCTGAATCCTGATTTGAAATCTTGCTGAAGGTGTATTGCGTTGTTTTTCTAAGTATTTTAAGCATAATCCTCTTGCTTCCTGTGTTCCTGGTGACTTTTTGCCTATTAGTAGAGCATGAATAATGCTCCATGATTAATCAGATTTTGCCTGTAGCAGAAGTTGTGTTTATCAAGTTAGCTCAAGGGAATTCTCTGAGAGCAAGGCTAAAGTTTGGAGAGGTTTCAGCGGCTCTCAACCCTGACCGACTTGGCTCAGCCCTGCACCAGAGCCGTTAAGCCACCTTTACCACAGCCCCTAACTGCATGGCCATGGCCTGTTAGCCACTCATCTCTCCCACTCTAAACATTTTTGGTTGTTATTTTACCCCTAGCATCTCCATTTTGCCAAGCATAAAGGGTCACTCAGGATATTTACTGATCAAATGAAAGAAACTTCTGATTAGAATTAAACAAGAATGTTGACAGGACCAAGAGGACGGTTCCGTCTGTGATGAGCTGGCTGCGGAAGCATGAAGAACTGAGCTTGGATCCCCAGCACCCACAGAAGGAGCCACATGGTGGCAAGCACCTTTAATCCCAGTACTGAGAGGTCGAGAAAGGCAGATCCCAGGGGCTTACTGCCCAGCTGTGGACTTTAGGGTCAGCAAGTCATCTCATTTAAAACTAATAACAATAATAAAATGGTTTTAAAACAATTTTAGACTGGATGTTGACCTGCCTCCACATACACTTAAAAAAAAATGTTTGCCATAAAAAATAAAATTGCAAACCAAATAGAAGAAATTGTGAATAGATGTTTCTCTGCCTCTGAGTATGACCTATCTTAGGTTTTAGAGCCATAGAGGAAATATGGTGGTGGTGGGGAATCCTATCCATTTGATTACATGAAATATTAAATCCTATGAGTTAAAAAAAATAAATAGAAACTAGACTTGGGAGTGCAGCTTAGAGATAGAGCACTTCCTAGCAGGCACAAGCACTAGACTTAATCCCCAGCAGACACACGTGCACACACACACAAACACACACAATCAGAAGCTAAACTACTTGCAAAAGAAGTATTGGACAAAGTATTATATATATATGTATATATATATGTATATATATGTATATATATATATGTATATATATATATACACACATACATATATGGATGTGAAAATAAATAGAGAGTGAGCTAAGATTTTCTAGTACATAAATGAGAAAAGAATATGAAACAGACAATTCAACAGTGAGGAAGTACAAATGACTAACAGCTATACAATAACAAAGAGAACCCATTTTCTAACAACCGTTATTAAGAAAGAATACAATTACAGTGCTCATTGCTGACTCGGCGGGCACAGTGAGCCCAGCGCACAACCCTTATTTGGCTCTAGTCCTTCAAAGCCAAGATTATAAAACTCAGAACTAGGCGTATAAACCTGGTTTCCTTCTCTGCACATCAGCTGTTTCAGGCTCTCCCTTAGAGCAGTACATAACAAAGGCCCCCAGCCCCACTGAAACCGTAGGACAAGTGTACAAAGACCCGAAAATGCAACAAATTTAAGGTAGTATTCTAATACATGAAGTACAAATCTAATTTATTATACCAGGGGTGGTGGCTCCCACCAGTAATCACAGAAAGAAAGGCTGAAGACTGGGAAATTATACAAATTTGGAGTCAGCCTGGACTACATGGTGAGTTTGGGGCCAACTTGGGCTGCAATAACTAAGGTTATTCAGCTACATATAGTTCATTAAGATTCAGCCACCCATACTTTTGGTAAGAGAATTTTCAGTGGCCACAGATGAGGCAGTGGATTTGTGTGATTTAATTTGTGTTATTGATACTGCTTGAAGGGCTTGCATGCATGCATAGACATGTGACACAGACAAATTTCTTCCCAAATCTTTTTGTCTTTCAAACAACAATCAGTTTATTCTCTCTGCTTCTCCTTTTCTTTTTCTTACTAATCACAAGCCACAATGTGAACGTCAACAAACAGTGCCACATCGCCAAGCATTAGCCTGGCCTTCTGTCTCTGAGTGGAAGACAGATGTTTTTGTTGAATTGGGACCATAATTTGCATCTGGTGGGACAACGGGCCATATTCTTCTATCCACACACTGACAACAGCAAGAACTGTCCAAGGACAGAGAAAGGCTTTGGCTCGGTCAGTATGCAATTCAGCCTGGACTTAAGAAGTTAAATAGCCAAGTGATCATCTGATGGAGAGCCAGCAGATTTGGAAGTTTCCTTTGAAATTTCCTGAGATTTTTTTTTTTCCTTTAAAATTTCCAGGCTAGTGGATGAAGTAATTCCAGACTCGCACAAGCGTCAGAGGCCTCTCTGGCTACAAACAAACACAAATGAGCGTGCGGATCAGCTCCTGGTCTTGGCATGGCGATGGACTGTGGCCATGCTCTCCTCTGTGATCAGAAGGTTCTTCTGATAGGCACCTGTCTTCAGAGTGACCCTGAACGCTGAGTCAGACATTCCTACCTGCTTCCCACATGAGGAAGCTGGGGCCCAGAAAGCCATAGCCAGTCTCCGACTCCCACAACACGGAACTGTACCTTCTCAAGTGGTTATGCTTTGGAACGTTAGTCAAAATGAAATGAAACTTCTTCCTTTGCTTATCTTTTCTACTTAAAAACTAAATCCTTTCTATTCCATCTGCTCCCAGGAAACTAATCAGGTTGTTAGTTTGTTTAATCTTTTGACTAGTGGAAACTTAGAAGCCTCTCTTATTGGAGCCAGATTGGAGCAAAACACTCCAGTCACTGATGAGGAGGAACCTCAAAGGCCCCTTCACCTGCTTTGAGCTCAGTCTGCCTAGTGGAAGGAATACTTGTTGGTAGATTTCAACAATGTGGTATTATAGAGAGGGTTTAGGGCATGGTTGTTTTGTTGCTTAACCTGGAGAATACTGTCTTTAGAACCTGCGTGTTTGGATACTAATTTCCCCTGTAAACGGTTGAAACATATTTGCCTTAAGGGTTTCCTTGAGTGATTTTAGGTCTGGAGGTATTTTGATCATCTGAATTGGGAAAAGGCCAATGCTTGGTTTTGAGAGAGAGTCACCATGTAGCCCAGGATGGCTTCAAACTCATTATATAGCCAGGATGACGTTGAACTCCTCATCTTCCTGTCCCCACCTCCCAGGTGCTGGGATTACAGGCATGCATCACTACATCCAACAAGTTCCATGACATAACTCTCTTTTCTTAGAATTGAGGTTAAAAAGAATCTTAGGAGCCAGCAAGATGGCCCTTCCGTCAGCATGCTCGCCACCAAGGCTGGTGGCCTGAATTGAATCACTGGAGTCCACATGGCAGAAGGAGAAAACCTATTCACAAGTTCTCTTCTGACCTCCACATATGCACACACGCCACTAAATAAAATAAATTTTTTAAAATATTTTTGTTGGGTATTTTTTTTTAGTGATAGGAATCAAATCCAGAGTCTTACATATTAGGCAAACACTCTACCCCTTAGTTACACCCCAGCCATCGTAGAGCATTTTAAAATCTTAGATAGATAAACTAATTTCAAATGAGTTGTGGCATGTCTCAGAGCTATTTCCTTGTTGCTGTGTAATACAAACCTGCCCTGGTCCTTTAACAAGCTGCATAACATTGCATAATTAATGTAGTTGTTTTTGTTTGGGGGATACTTCAGTTATTAATAGTTTTTCAACATTATTGTAAGTTGTATAGGACAAACTCCTTGTCCTCGTACATACTTTGATATCTGAGTATATTTACAGGATGGATATCAGGTATGACGTCAACATCTCAGTAAGGCTCTTCTCCTGAGAGATGCCTGTGGTTCATGTTCATGCCAACACTGGATATTATCAGCAATTTCCTTGAGCCTTTTAGTTCTCAAAACCAGGGACTGGAGTTTGAGGTCAGTGGGAGAGCATGTCCCTCAAATGCACAAAGTCTTTGTTTTAGTTCCCAGCACAGGGGTGGAGTGGCAGTTGAGACCTTTTGTATTAACCTATCTGAAACATTCCTGTATATGTTATTTAAAATAGGAGCCAAGACCTCTGTGTATATGTGTGTATACATGAGTGTGCCTCTGTGAGTGTACTGTGTGCCTGTGTGTAAATATGTGCATGTCTCTGTGTATGTAGATGTGCCTCTCTGTTTGTGAGTGTTCTATGAGGCTATATGGGAGTTGTGTGAGTGTAAGTGTACATGTATGTCTGTGTGTAAGTGTTTCTCTGTGTGTGAGTGCATGTGAGTATGTGTGAGCTTCTTTGAGGCTATATGGGAGTTGTGTGAGTGTATGTATGTATATATGTAAGAATGT
The DNA here is from genome assembly GCA_028555095.1 of Dicrostonyx torquatus. Taxonomy (NCBI): domain Eukaryota; kingdom Metazoa; phylum Chordata; class Mammalia; order Rodentia; family Cricetidae; genus Dicrostonyx; species Dicrostonyx torquatus. Next base: position 7,991,016 of record JAQHUG010000005.1, read on the forward strand.
GTCTGTGAGTGTATGTGTATATGTATGTCTGTGTGTAAGTGTGTCTTTGTGTGAGTGGGGGGGGTGAGAGAGAGAGAGAAAGGGCTTCATATGGGAGGTGAGCACAGCACCAGTACAAGAGGAGTAAAGAAGGGAGCAAAAGCCCCAGGTTGCATAATCCACCCTGCAAATAAAAGCAGCCCTGCCTGCGACAGTTGGGGACCATCTGATGGCATGTTACAGATGTGTCACATCCGAACCTGGAGATTTAAGGCATTTTTACTTAGGGGCATTTATACTTCTCAGGGTCAGATACTAGTAAGGTGGAGACATTCCAAGAGTCCTTTAAATGTAAACTTTCCTATAGTGATTTGGATCTTCCGTATTGACAATAGATCCTGTAAAATTTCCCCTGTAACGTGACTAGAACACACCAGGCATGTATCTTTTGTTGTGTTCCTTACCTACAACCTCTAAGAAGCATATAAAAATTGTCTTTACAGGCAGGGCCAGGGAGATGGCTTAGTGGGTAAAGACGCCCTCTGCCAAGCTTGCCTATCTAAGCTGGATCCCTGTGACCAGTGCTGTGGAAGGAGAAACATAACTCTCACAAGTGGAACATATGTCTTGCATGTGCAAGACAAAAATGTACACTTGTGATTGTTTTTCTAACCCGCACACGTGATTGTCTTTCTAACCCGCACACGTGATTGTTTTTCTAACCCGCACACGTGATTGTTTTTCTAACCCGCACACGTGAAGCACGCTCCTGGAAGCAAGCCAAACACACAGATTTCTCTCCTCGCGTGTTTAGTTTGGTGCCTGTATCGTTTTCCAGCGTGGCCTTTTAGACATGCTTCTTCACCACCTGAGCTCAGGTCGTCTGTCGGCTCCTTTCTGCTCTCCTGTTCCCTTTCTGTCTTTCCTGCCGTGTGGCTCCTGCCTCCCGCAGCTGACTGCAGATCATGGACTTCTGCTGCCAGAACTGTGTGTGAGCTCAAATAAACCCCGGTTCTGCAGACACCGCCCAATCCCAGGATTTGTTTTGTGTTACAACAGCAGAAACAGACTAACTGGTCCACAGTCAGCTGTGCTCACGAAGCTTTTCATCCATGTAGACAAACTCCTAACAACCCAGGGGAGCCTGCATTCGTTTCAGTTCATGTTTTCATAAGTCTTGGTCCAGGAAGAACATGGCAGTTGGGAGCCTGTGGCAGAGGCTGTTCCCATCACCGTCAACACAAAACCGACAGAAAGGGCCAAGGCCGAGATCTGTCCCTCAAAGACAACCCCGAATGACCTACTTCCTTCAGCTAGGCCCCGCCTCTCAGAGGATGTAAAACTTCACAAACCAGCACCTCCATACACAGACCAGCTTCCAACCCCGGGAACCTGGGGACATTTCAGATTGAAACCTAGAAACGGTGACTTTTCCCTGAGCCTCTGAGTTCTCAACACAGTGTCCTGGCAGCCAGCGCCTAGCACGCACCATAGGCATACCCATGAGGTCAGGCTGCCATTGCTGGAGTGGGATACCGAGTAAGTAAGTGTTCACAGGGATGGTCGGAGAGCTTGCTTTAAGCACATTTATTTTCGCTTTGTCTGTCTGTGACCTCAGCTGTGTATTTTGAGGCAAAGATAGCTAGCAGTGGTCTGGCCACCCACGGGGAAATACAAGGTGTGGTGGGGCAGACCAAAGCGGGAAGATGGTGGATTTGAAGGTAGTTCAAAGTTTATAATGAGACCCTGCTTTACTTTTATCAGCATATGTTAATTATCTATAATACTGTGTTTTGTTATGCTTACACACACACACACACACACACACACACACACGTTCTTTTATTCCCCTCCTAATCCTGCTGATTCCCCTTCCTCTTTCTGACTAGTCTTCCTTCTGGTTTCAAGTTGCATAGTGTGTGTGTTTAGTTAGAGTTACTTACATGAGCACTGGTAAAGGGATAAATTTACAGGAGCAGCTCGGGATAGCAATTTCAGATCAAAGGTCAGGAGGCTGCAGAAGGAGGTAGATGTGTGGTTACCCACGCAGGTCTGCCAGGCACTCGTAAGGGCTTCTGCAATTGCTTGTGCACAGCAAGTGAAGGACGTTGCTTGCACGAACAGAACTTGACTGAAAATGGGCGAATCACAGAGCAGCACTCCAGCAATGTGACCCAAGGGTGCTCTGTAGAACCCAGTGTCCCAGCTGTCCCCGGGCCACCTGCTCCTTACTACTTCTTTCCCTTCAGCAGCTCACATCTCCTTCCCAGTCTGGATCTTTCGTTGAACCAACTAGAACCCCAGTCCTTGTCTCAGACTCTATTTCAGGAAGACCTGGCCTAAGACACGGAGGAACAACCACCCTTTCTGAGAACCGACACTAGCTAGCAAGCATTGTTTCTCTGAAGAGAAACAAGACTCTTGGAGCAAGGCAGAGGGTCGAATTTTATATAAGTGAGGGAGTTACCAGTGTAGGGGCTGAGACAAGTGTCCGGTCCAAAAGAAACCCCGGGCTAACTGTGGTGCCTATTAGCACACCAAAGCACATGCCGGCCGCCAGAATCCCTCAGCAGCATAAGCGCCTGTTATAGAGCTAGGCATCCTGACTCCACTCAGCTCTCTCACCCCACCCCTACCCTAAACTCCAGCTCGTGGGCTTCTTTTCTCCCACCTTTTCTTTCCTGTATAACCCTGCGCTTTTGTTCATGTGCTCTTTCTTGGCTCTTTCTTGACCCCACCCCTCTTTCAGTCCTCACCACCCCTCATCCCCCTTCCCTGCCAGTCCTCTCAGGGCCTGGTTCGGTCTACTGGCCATGTTTAGCCCACTACTTTCTCTCCCTGCTCTGGACTCTTCCAGAGGCCTCTGGTTGTTCTCTCCCTCATGTCTACAATGAAAACCTTCTCCTCGGCCATACCTAGAAGTGGTCATCTCCTCACTTTACACAGCATATAATAGAGCTCCAAAGTCAACTCGGTGGAGTTAGTGCTTTCCTTCCGCCTTTGTATGGGTTCCTGGAATCGAACTCAGGTCCTTGTGTTTGCAAGACAGACACTTTGATAATTGAGTGATTTCCTTAGCTCCTACTTCAATAACATTTTTCTGTTTTTTGTTCATTTGCTTTTGGACAGGATTTCTCTGTGCAATCCAAGTTGTCCTGGAACTTGCTCTGTATACCAGGCTGGCCTCAAACTCAGAGTTAACCAGCCTCTGCCTCCTGAGTGCTGGGATTAATGGCATGCACCATCATGCCCAGCTTTCAGTCAAATTTTATTTAGCAAAGCTAAACTCTGCCAGCTACTATTCAGTATCCCCTCTTTGTGACTGAGGTCATGAAATCCTAAACTCTAGGAATAGCTCATCACACACCCACATGGATATTCCCCTCCCATGACCCAGACACTCTTATCATCTGCCTTTGTAAGAAGCCAGTGTGGACTGGTTGCTTCATGCTTTGGTTGGTGATGACAGAAACATAGATTTCTTATAGCCTGCTGGCTAATCCCTGTCCCCTGCTCTTCACCTGTCCACCAAGATCTCTCTGGAAAATTCTCAGGCTGGTGCCAGACCTAGAATCTGGTATGCCTACCCTTGAGAGGCCTAAAGGAGGGGGGAAAAGCCCACTCAGGTCACCTGATGCCCCTGGTCTTCCTAGTAGCCTTAGAAAGACCTGGCTTTGCAACAGAAGCTGCTTTAGTGGTGATAGCTGTCCTTGTTGTTAGTTCCTTTCTAGTCAGAATTTCAGCCTGTTGGGAAGAGCTGTCTCTAAGTATCCATGTTGCTCCATCCCTTGTAAGCATCCCTCCTGCGGGGTGTGGTGGCACACGCTTCTAATTCCAAGCACTCAGAAGGCAGAGGCAGTACAAGACCAGCCTGTTCTAAATATGAGTTTTAAGCTGTGTCTCAAACAAAACAAAACAAAACAAATGCTCCTCCAATATAAAAAATGCCATATCTTATGTTCTAGTCTCATTCTGTTGCTGTGATAAAATATCCCCCCAAAGCAACTTAGAGGAGGGGAAACTGTCCTGAGCAACTCCAGGATGTCACAGACGCAGGAGCACAGGAGAATGAGACAACAGGCCACATTGCATCCAGTCAAGAGAGAGAGAGAAGCAAATGCATCCATGCTTCCAGCTCGCTCTCTGGCTGCCTTTCGTTACTATCAGACAGTTCAGGGCCCAGCCTAGGGATTGGTGCTGATTAGAGGGGACTAAATTTTCCTACATCAACTAACAATCAAGATAATCCCTTACAGGCAAACCTGATCTGGCAACCCTCACTACAGGCAAACCTCATTAAGATTTTTTTCCCCCAGATGATACTATGAGGTCAAATTGACAATGAAAACTAACCTGAACATTTATTTGCATAAAACTGAAATTCAATAATTTTAACTTGATAAAAAATCAGGAGACACTATTAGTAAGGATAAGGAACCTAGTTGTGACCACAAAAGACGATGTAGGGAACTAAGTTGAGAACGTTCTTATAGAAAGAGCCACTAAGCAGGGTTAGTGGTACATAACTCTAAGCCCTGCACTCAGACGGAGTTCACGGCCATCCTGGGACAAGGAGTCCTGTCTCAAACTAAACCAGTGAACAAGGATGAACAGCCCAGGTAACTTTAAAAATCTTAATCCAAGTCCTAAAACTGTCATGCTACTCACAGAAAAAGAGAATGCCTCTTTCTTTCCTGCACTCTGTAAAAACAAATACATTGGGAATTTTAAAAATTGGGATATTTTAAACCAAAATCTGAGAAGCCTCCTAACACTGGGGAGTCAGGGCAGGTGGGTGTCTGTGAGTTTGAGGCCAACCTGGTCTACACAGTGAGCCCTAGGACAGCCAAGGCTATGCCTCAAAAACAAAAAATAAATAAATAGCCAATAGGATGAGAGCATTGTCTTGCCTCTGCTTATACGTGCAGATTCCAGCCTGGGTGATGAAGGTGCTGAGCCCCAAATTCTTAGAGAATTGTCCCTCTTGAAGTCACCTTTGCCTTCTGTAGTCACAGTCACATAACTTACGGCTGGGGGGTATGAGCAACCTGCACTCGGTCACGCTAGTGAGATGTCACGTATATCTGTTTGTTAGCATTGCTATTACAAAGTGCTACAAACTGAGTGGCTTCCATGATGAAAACTGTTGTGTCCTGATGCTGATGGCTAGCACTTGGGAGGTAAACTTGGTTATGTCTGAGGACTGTGCATGGCTGGGCTTCCTATTCTTATAGTTTCTCCCTGTGTACTAGTTTCTGAGTTTAAGCCTCCCCTTCCTATCAGGACCCCAGTTAGTATTAGCTTAATTTTAAACTAATTGCCTTGAAGACCCTATCTCCAAATAACATTCAATTCTGAGGACTTTTAGGACTTCAGTATGTAAACACTGGGAGACACGATTTAATCTAAACACCAGCCAACCTGCCTGGCTTTGGTTTCCTTTTAGAAGAGAAAGCTGGCTTTAATGCTCCTTAAGGGCTCTTTCAGCCCCAGTGTTCCAAGATTTACTCAGTCCTTTGCAGCTGCCAAGCCTGGCCCCACCATCCACTCTGCTCTAAATACAAGAATTTTCCCTCCTTGGTACTGCCAGGCAGCCCTGGAGCAGGGGGAAGTGACTGAGGAAATGCTACACGGGTGGAGTTTCCCTTTAACTTTTTGTCACTTGCACCAGTTCTGTAATGGGACAAACATTCATGGAGAGTGAAATGGGGGTCCTGACACCCTAAAGCAATGACATGCGTTCTTTTCGTAAGTATGATGCGTCATGCTCTCCAGCTGTAGCTGACAAAACCCGTCCAGGAGAGCTGCCGAGGTGCCGTGGTGTTTTGCTCTCTCTGCCAATTCATTAGCAGCAGAATGCTTCCCCAGCTGTCAGCCAGCCAGGCTAGGAACAAACTGGAACCCAGCCTGTGCTGCCAACAGGGATAGGGAGGGCTTGGAGATGTGGAGGGCGGGGGGGGGGGGCAGAAAGGGAAGAGGACCTGAAGGAGAAGGCACGGGGTGGGGGTGGGGGGAGAAAGGGATGGAGAGATAGAGGGGATGAAGGAGGAAGAGAGAGGTGGGGGAAGGAAAGGAGGGAAGAGGCAGGGAGGTGAAGGAGAAGGGAAATGTCCATGGCCTAGAGAGGTAACCAAGTTTCTTCAAGGGCTCAGATGGGAAGGTCAAAGGGCATAAGAAGGCCGGTGATCACACAAATTATGGTGTGGCCAGCATCATCTTTAGAGAGAATTTAGAAAAATTGGGGTTTACTCACCTATAAATAAAAAAAACATGGGTTTTAAAAGCCTAACCTAAGGACATGAAACCTATATAAGGAAGCAGTGCTGGGCTGTAGTTAACCCAGGGCCCAGGACAGCCCACTTCCTTTCCTTGTGCCTTTTTTATTCGTCTCTAAATGTGGAGACGGTAAGGCTATTGCACTTTGCTGAACTTAAAAATACTTTTTGTCTGAATCACCTGACTCGCCCCTCCACCCTGCTCCCAACCACCGTACTTCTGGCCAGTAAGGAATCTTCCATGGCCACCCCATCAGTCCAGTAGATCTTGCTGGAAGCTCCCAACACACCAGATGTTGAACACAGGCAGGGCAGAAGCCCCACTGCTAACCAACTGTGCTTGTCTCAAGGACGTGCCAAACCTTTATGTTTGGGCCTTTTTTATTAGGAGTGTTTGGCTCGCTTTCCGCACAGTCTGGAGAGATTCCCGCTCTGGACTCTCTTCCCAGCTTTTATGATGTTAGAGAATGATTCGTGTGTGCTGCTTTCTGGCTCTGAGTGTGTCCACGTCTCTCCTTCATTTTCCACCTTGTGTGGCAGTGGAGGGAAAAGCCAGCCTTGTGACCCTGTTCCCGCTACTAAATGCATGATTGGGCAAAGGATCTCCGCAGGCAGAAAATTGGTTAATGTGTCGTGGAACACATCGATGGTGTTTGTGGTTTGAGCCTGATTATGATACATGCAACAGCTTCCTGTGGTTCGACCCCATATCTCAGCTGGGTACCTCCAGCTGCTACATTTTACTGTCTCTCACCCTCTGTCACCTCGACGCTGACTTCTCGTGGGTTCCTCTCCACTACAGGGGACCTTAGAGTGCTGAACCTGGTATTTGGGGAAATCATATTCATTTTTTATTTTTAAAAATAACAAATAAATCGGATCTCATGTATCCCAGGCTAGCTTCAAATTCACTAGCTGAGAATGACCTTGAACTTTTGATCCTTCTGCCTCTACTTCTCAAGGGCTGAGATTATAGGTGTGTGCTATTGTTCATGGTTTATGACATGCTAGGAATCACACCCCAAACTCCACGCAGGCTAGGCCAGCACTCTGTCCCCTGAACCATATCCCAAGCCCCATTTACTCATTCTAAAGCAAAGATTATCTGTCTCCCCTGGACCAGGCACAGCTTAGTCATAAGGCCCAGTCCAGGAAAGACTTCCTGCCTGGGAGGAACTTCTGGTCTACTGTCTCCCGGTCCATGACAGCTTCTGAACTTAGATTTGACTTTAGTGTTTTGAACTCGTGATACCCACACTTCCTTCTCAAGGAAGACCCTGACGTCCTTGTTAGAACAGAGCATGGATATCTGCCAGATCTCTAACCCCGGCCAGACTTCCAGTCTCTTCTTGTTCTCATCCTTCCTGTTCTGCCTGGAGCTCTGTGCCTGCGGCATCTCCTGGGGTTTACAAACTCTGTCCGTGGGTGAAGGTTAGGTCTGGGAGGCACTGGGTTACAAAGTCACTAGGACATTCATTGATTCTGTCCTTGTCCCACCCATTGTCTTCAGAGTCTGCCTCAGCCTAACTAGATTGGCCATGGTCTTAGAGGCGAGTGTGTCTGAGAGCCCCCACTGTCACACAGGACAGTGGGAGATGGGGGAGAGTGTCCTGCTGTTCCCCTTAGCAGCCAGTCCAGATGACTGAGTTGTCTGAGTGACAACTGGTGGCTGCAGCCCGACTGGGTCTGCTGGGAACCTCTTTGCCACCACCTCTTGGGGCTTTGTCTTTCATCAGGGTAGGGGGAGAGAGGGGCACTTTACTGTGCTGTGAGGAGCAGAGGAGGACACTTGAGAGTGGGCTCGGCTGAAGAAGCCATCACACCAAGAGAACATGCCTATTCCAGTGCTTACCCGGCCTCTAACAACCAAACCTCTCCTAGTGTGTGTTCCGTAACTGGCCCTGGGCTCCTCATACACATCCATGTTGAACAAGCTGGAGGCGCCACTGTCACACCTCGTTTAAGGAACTGAGGCAGGAGGATTGAGAGTTCCCAGTCAACCTGAGCTACAGAATGAGACACTGACACCCCCTATCCCCTCCCCCTAAAGAAGCCAATGTCAAAAAAGGAATGCCCCCCAAACCAGAAAGCTGTTCTAGAATGAAGATAAGAACAACCAAAGACAATAAAATGGTAATGCATGATCCCTGGCCGGATCCTGGGTTAAAAATAATACAATTGTAAAGGACTTTGTATATATGTGTGTGTGTGTGTGTGTGTGTGTGTGCACGCGCGCATATATATGTGTGTGTGTATGCATATGAGTGTGTGTGCATGTATATATGTGTGTGTGCATGTATGCATGTATGTGTAGAAAGATACTAAAAAAAAAAAAAAGCACATCTAAATCAAACGTGTATGGCCTGTCAGCAGGCTGCTTTCTTACACTGGCTGTCTGAAAATCTCAGAATAAGTTGCGAGCACTCCCGTAAGACAGCGGTGGGTGAGTGGACAGTGGGGAACAAAAGGTCACAAATAGTCTGACAGCAGCTACAGCAGGAGGACCCTGCAGCTGCAGCAGGAGGACCCTGCAGCTACAACAGGAGGACCCTGCAGCTTGGAGCCCACCTGGACACTCTGCCCGTGACACCATCTGGTGACCAGGTGCGACGGCAACATGAAAATTCCAGGCCAACTGACAAGCAGAGAACTCCAGTTGTGCCACACTGGGCCCTGAGAGGCTCAAGGCTTGGGAAAGGCTGAAGGATTAAGAGGCCAGATGGGGTTGAAGCCAGCAGGAGCTGATTCCTCTGCCTGCTCCCCAGGAAGGTGGCAGGACTCGTAGGGAGGTGGGGCCCCACTGGGCTCTGGGAGCCTTCACTGATTAAATATTGCTTTGCCAGGTTGTGACAAATCAAGACCACAGATGTTGGGCTAGCAAGGTGGCTCAGCAAGTAGGTGCACATTCGTGCAGTCTGTGTGTGTGTGCGTACTGAAAAATAAATAAATCAAAAAACCTCAAGATCACATGTCACTAGCTCCCATCTTTTTTATCGTCTCCATTTGCAATAATTTCTGCCTGTGTCTGCTCCTTGCCTGATTTTATTTCATTGTGATGGGTGGAAAATATTAGACGCGCTCTCTCCAGTGTCTTAAAAATGCCTGAGCTCAAAAATGAAAAATGAAATCTGTCAAGGCCAGTTTTGGACTCAGTCGTGTGACACGCAGTTTCCAAAGGCCATGAGCTGAGTCCTAACATGACCGGGCTTTCCAAGTTGATGGCACTGTCATCCTCTGGCCCTCCGTAGCATTCTGCCGAGTTCTTCCCTCTGATGCCCTGTCTGTACTGTACTGAACAGAGCTTCCCGACTGCTGAAGAGGCCAGCGGTCTAGCTGACCCACTCTGGCCCCCGAGTTTCTCTCTCATACCCAGGGGTGTACAGTGAGGTCAGCCAGGGGCTGGGATGGTAGATTCAGCAAGGCTGAGTTCAGCTCACTTTCTACCAAGTGGCTTATAACAAAGCAGCCAAGGCCTGTGAAGAGGCTCAGGAGTGGATGAGCCCCTGGTGAGAGAGGGAGCAGCAGCTGAGCTTGCCTCGGCTCTGATTAATGGGCAGGATTCAGCCAGGAGATGGCTCCTCCCGGGAAACCATAATATTTGCAGAGCGGATTCATACAGACCCCAAGTTTTCTGCCTCCCCTCTCTGTAAATCGCTATGTTCTCTCTCTCTCTCTCTCTCTCTCTCTCTCTCTCTCTCTCTCTCTCTCTCTCTCTCTCTCATATGTTCACACACACGTGGAAGTCGGCATTTAATATCATGCTTCATCTCATCATTTTAGACAGTCTTCCACTGAAACTGGAGCTCACCCATTCCATGAGACTGGCCCCTGAGCGCAGGGATCCCCTGTTTCTAGCTCCACAGTGCTATGGTTATAGGTCCATGCCACCATGCCCAGCTTTGTGCACGGGTTCTGGGGATCCAAACTCAGAGCCTCAGGCCTGTATGTGGCAAACACTTTGCCAACTGAACCATCTCTTGATCTCTTTAGTCTTTAGCTCTTTTCTAAATGGAGGAAGCCAGGCCTGGTGGTACTATAATCCCAGTACTAGGGGGGTGGAGACAAGAGGGATCAGGTGTTCAAGGCCATCCTTCGCTACATAATTGGTGACTCCATCTAAAAAATAGAGAAGCATTAAAAAAAGAACCCCAATATTCTCTGGGCTCCACACACCCTCACACATGTGCACATGCACCTGCACACACGCACAGACCAAAAACTTTGATCTTTCATTTAATTCTTTGAAGGGACCACAAACCTACGTGCCCCTAGCCTAGAAGATTTTTAAAGTATTTTTGAGGACCTAGCAAAATCTAGGTGCTATGATTTGAAAATTTATTATCCAAAGGTTCATACATTGAAGGTTTGGCTCCCAGTGTGACCATGTTGAAATAACAGAGCCTTTAAGAGATTCGATCTACAGGAAGATCAAAAAGGTCATGGGGTTTCATCCTCGGTAATGTTGTTTAATTGAAGTGGGGTTAGTTCCCCAAAGACAGAATTGTTATAGGAAGAGTGTGTCTGACCCTGTGATGTTTAACCTCTGCTCACAGTCCGGATGGTTTTGTGTTATCCCCCACAAAGCTCTCACTAGAATTGAGCCAATGCCAGCACCTGAATTTCTTATCTTCATAAAGCATCCAACCTCAAGTATTTTGTTATAGCAAAAACAACAACTATCATAATCATATAATCAAAAACTATGATTATGAAAATATTGCCTTGCCGGGCAGTGATGGCACACACCTTTAATCCCAGCACTCGGGAGGCAGAGGCAGGCGGATCTCTGTGAGTTCAAGACCAGCTGGTCTACAAGAGCTAGTTCCAGGACAGGCTCCAAAGCTACAGAGAAACCCTGTCTAGAAAAACCAAAGGGAAAAAAAGAAAGGAAGGAAGGAAGGAAGGAAGAAAGAAAGAAAGAAAGAAAGAAAGAAAGAAAGAAAGAAAGAAAGAAAGAAAGAAAGGAAAATGTTGCTTCAATCTCTCCTCCTCTAGAAAGAACAAGATTCACTTTGGGGTCACGTGTGTGCCTATAAGACCACCACCAAGTTTTCTGAATGCTTTACCGTGTTCTAAGAATTTATCAGAAGAGACCCACAACTTCTTTTTAAAGGTCTGGAAAGTGTGCTTGGATGAGAAATGTCTTACTCATTAAGTCCTCAAAAAGGACAGTTGACCTGAACATATTACATGTCCTCATAGGAGAGAAATAAGGGCGTGGTCTCATGCTTGTGATGCTAGGAAGGCAGGATTTATGGAGCCTTCCCTTTCCGCCCTCCCGAGGCTTGAGGACCCCAGGGTGTGGTCGGCCTCCCAGATGCTCTGCAGGGTTGCGCTTACATCACTGTGAGGTTATGGCACAGTGTGCCCGCTGCTCGCTCTTCCTGCTGTTGAGTGCTGGTTGTTTTCGTCTATAATCCCAAACTTCATGGGGTGGAAACTGTGGGAAAATCAGTCTCTACAGCAATGGAAAGTTCCTATGAGACCAGCCAGCCACCTATGGTGGGAAAGGCTGGGAGACAGCCTCATTGCATCAGCTACAACAATAGCAAACGTTGTGAAAATGGAAAATAGGCCTACCATTCATCTCAGAAGGAACAATGTGTTTTCGGGCATTAGGTTCAAATTCATTTGGCTTCTTCCTCAGCTGCTCAGTTGTTTTTCATCCTGTTTCATTAACAGACTATTTCCCAGCCAAAATATTGCATACTGCTAATTTCCAATAGTCATGGTCTGTGTGTCCCCAGGCCCTTTCTCCTCATAGGGAACTACTGTCCCCAACACTATCTTATCTGGGACTCTCCAGGGAGAATCTCACCTGGATTACTGCAAAGCTCAGGACTACTATGGGTACCACCCCTGTCCTCAGTGATGTCAGCTGCCCAGCCCTTTATGGCCCTTGGGTTGTGTGCAGGTATTTCAAAGCCATGTCCAGTGTCCTCAGTTACCACCCTACAGGCCATGGCCATCACTGCCACTCTGATATGGCACCGTCAAATGGAGGTGACTATTCTGGAAGCCATGACATTCATATTATCGAGGGGATACAACTCTGTATGCTGTGTCTTTCAGAAGACGTAAGCACTTCTGTTTCCATCTCTTTCCCACTAAACACATTAGTACTCTCCCGGACTCATTGGTCTCTCTTAAAAATAGTTTCTGGTAGCCCAGTACCCTGAGCAGGCCTAGGCGTGTCTGAGCCCAGTAGGGGATGGCTTAGGTTTAGGCCAAAGCCACTGCTATGTGACTTTCAGTTTCAAAGTAACTGCAGTTCTGTCTATCCATATGAAATACTTTCTAAAAATTCGGCTAAGTTTGGTGATGTGAGTTATTCAGTCAGAAGTTGATCATTTTCTTCTGTCCATCCTTATGAGCTCTCAGGTATTAAATGATCCACTGATTAGTGAGCTTTAATCCTAACACTTGGGAGACAGGGGCAGGTAGATCTCTGTGAGTTCAAGGCCAGCCTGGTCTACAGAGAGAGTTCCAGGACAGGCTCTAAAGCTACACAGAGAAACCCTGTCTCAGAAAACAAAAAACAAACAAAAAGAATGAACTAATTGGTGCATGCTACAACTGCTGGCCCTTGAGAAACAGCCCAAGTAAAAGAAGCCAGATACACCAAGCCACAGGCTGTAAAACTTCATTTACTTGAAAATGTTCAGAACAGGCAAATTTAGAGAGACAGAAAACAGACTGCCAGAGTCTAGGAGGAGAGGAGAATGGGGGGGCTGGCTAACTGAGACAGTTTCTTTTGGGGACAATGCAAATCTCCTGAAAAGAGAGGTGCTGCCACCTGAGAAGCATGCTAAAACAGACGGAAACACTCCAGTCCACATGCTTGTTTTAGTGCTGGGACTCAAACCCAGAACCTTGCTTGTACTAGCATCTAGTGATCAGCTACTGAGCTATATCCCCAGCTCTGGGATGGACATTTAAAGGAATGGATGGTGTCGTTAAAAACAAACAAACAAAAATTTATTTTTTACAGCAGTGAATATATGATAGAAGAAAAAAGAAGAAAGAGAGAGGGAAGGAAGACGATGGAACCAGGCCATAGGCATACCTGTCAAGCTGGCTTTTAGGAGGGGGTGGCAGGAAGATCGACTCAAGGTCATTCTTGACTATTCAGTGAGTTCAAGACAGCCTGGGATACCTGTGACTCTGTCTTCAAAATACCAAAAGCACTGGTAAGGTGCCCATGTTTCTGAAAGCAAGCAACTCCACTGAAATGCATTGGTTTCTCCTCTCTCTCTCTCTCTCTCTCTCTCTCTCTCTCTCTCTCTCTCTCTCTCTCACACACACACACACACACACACACACACATATGAAAGACATAAAGATTGATGGGGAACTAGTGGGGACATGAGAGAAGGGAGGAGAGAAGAGAGTAATAGTAGTCAATATGATTAAAACACATTATAGACATGTGTGAAAAGGTCATAATGGAAACTGTTACTATGTATAATCAATACACACTAACAAAAACATTTTTGTTGCTGGGGATTTGGCTCAGCTGGTAGAGTATTTGCCCGGCATAGACAAAGCCCTGGGTTTTGTCCTCAGCACTGCAAAAACCACTACGTGTGGCAGTACTCGCCTGTCTGTTCAACCCTGAGGCAGAGGAAACGGAAGGAAGGATCATGGTTATCCTCAGCACTACATAGATAATGGTGACTCAGCCGTCCAGGCAATGGGAACACAGTTTGAAAAGGGCTCTGCCTAGGTGAGGTGTATGCACTGCAAAGAAAGCCTCCAGCTCAATCACCAGAGCTGGGGGAAATCTGAAGCTGTTGGCTCCCAACAGAGCCCTGACATTGAGCCAGAGCAGAGGGAGGCCTCTTCCAGGAAGACAGAACCCAGAGTGGAGGCTTGGGCAGTAAGAGGATTCAGGGTGCTCTAGGAACCAAAATAGTATGGGGTGGCTCTTGGGAGAAGTCCCAATCTCTTGGCAGGAGCTAAAATACTGTAGTGATTAAGAACACAACCCTTTACTGGAATTCTCATTTCTTTGGATTTTAATTCAAAGAAGTGTCAGGCTCTTTTCACATACAACAAACAGAAACTAACTCCCACAAGCTGAAAGATAAGGACACTTGGGTTTTTAAGATAGAAAGATTAGTGGTGGGGTGAACTGGAGAGCGAGTGGATTCTGATTCTTACAGCTTCCTCCCTCAGCTTCTTCCTGAGACTAGTTACCCTAGAGGCCACAAGACCTGAGACAGACTGCTTCCTTGTCCCTTTTGGGCAAATAAGACTCCTACTTCCCATTTCTGGATGTTTCCTACAATTCTCTGCAATCTCACTGACACTAATTCCTGGCTGACCCCTGCTGAGAGAAAGCAAGTTGCCCAGTGTGGGGGCTTCTGTGTTGAGGAGTCATCTTGGATCTACCGCATAGTGGATCCTAACCAGAGTGGCTGCCTTGGGCCGCATGGGCCAGCACCTGCTCTGAGGTTTGTCTCCCGCCTGGGCATCTAAAAATAGGTCCGAGTTCAACTTCAAAGTACAGGTTACAAATGCGGCTTTGACTGCAGCTTTTCTAACAACTGGCTACCATACAAACCAACTTCCTAAATACGATCTTCCGTCCTCAGATTTCCATAACTTACCTCAGCTACCGCATCTCCTTCCCACCACACCGCAATCCCCACCACCACCACCACCACACCCCAAGCAGTATGCAACCAGGCTGGTCTTTGCCTCTTCCTCAATTCCCTTCACAAAATGGCTCAACTTGCCTTTTTCACCCAGCAGAAACAGGTCCCCCAAAGCCACCACACAAAGAGCAGAGTTTCAGCCACCCCTCCACCAGTAATTCAACAGCTCTCCAGTCTGGCATCAATGTCTCTACTGTCAAAACTTTTATCTTCTGGTTATATCAAACTCTTTGGGCTCTGTATGTTCTTTAATCATCAGCCATCATTAACCCCCATGGGCAACTCACACAGAAGTTGTTTTTTTTTCCCAAAAAACAAAACAAAATGTGACTTCACTATTGTTTTCTAAGTAGCCAAGGCTAGTTATAAACTCATTATATTGCCCAAGTTGGCCTCAAACTTGCAGCAATCTTTCTGTTTCTGCCTCCCGGGTGCTAACAACATGGTCTAAAAATCCTGCCATGATGGGGATACAGCTCAGTGGTAGAGGGCATGCCTAGTACACCAGCATCCCTGAGTTCCATCTCCAGCACCACTGGACCAAACTTTGTGATATATACTGCTAAGAAACCCTAGGACCAGGGAGGGTGAAGCAGGGAGATCAGAAGTTTAAGGTCATCTTTATCAATGTGGTAAGTTCAAGGTGGGTAAAGAAAATAAAAATGCTACTAACCGTGTAAAAAGGAAAACTTAGAAGCTGGAAAATACTTGTAAAAAACGTAGCTCTCTTTCCCTATGAGTAAGAAAAGGAACAGCCACAGGCAGAAAATGGGAGTTGTCAGTTTACAAGAGAGAAATCACCCATCACGTCCTGCCTATCAGATGGGCAATGCTTAGAAAAAGCTCATTGGCGCTCAATACTTGTGTGGTACGGAAGGACAGGTGCTGTTAAGAACATCAGCCAGGATGATTTTCCTAAAAGGCAACCCGCATGTTGACCAGAATTTGAGATATGCTTGTGTGCGTGTGTGTGCTCTCTGTCGTACGAGAGAGTCCACCACGAGTCTAGTTCATGAAAGGCACTCCCCCAACTCCGCCCAAGGTCAGACACGTGGCGCATTAAACAGGAGCGGCACACAAAAGGTGTTGCTGTCCAGAGGCCCGCGCTATTCACATTTTCCTAATCTCCCTGCAGCGTTTCTCCACACACTGTTTAAAACAGGGTTGAGATCATACTTTATATATAATTTTATGATCATCTCTTTCTTCCTTTGGCTAAACATCATGCTGAACATTTTTTGGATGTCCTTACAAACTCTTTTTAAGGAGAAATCTTAATAGATACATAATGTGCTACCTTATGAATTCCTATAATCTCCTTAAAGAGTCCTAGATGTTACTCAGTCAGGTTGTTTGCAGGTAATTTTAACCTAATTTAAGCGAATCTGCAAAGGGTGTGGTTACTCACAAGTTCTCCTCTGCCTTCTTGCTTACTTTTCCTTAAGACATATTCCCAGAAGCGAATGCATGGGGGTCATGGGTATGGACACATTTAAAGACTCTTGAGACAGATCAAATCCCTGCCTCCAGAGATGCTTCCAGCCTTTCCGGCAGTGCCAAAGGCCAAGCCCATGGCGATGGAGCCCCACTCACTGTGGACTGGACTAGAAGGCAAGAGACCGTGTCATGGTTCCCGCTCTGCCACAAACCAGCCGTGACACCCTAAGGAAAGCATGATTCGGAAAATACTAATAATAATGACTTAACCATATGTGTAAGCCTTACATAATTAAAAACATCACTTTCGCGTGTTTATTTGCTTGTTTTGAGTCTCCCTACCGCTCCATGAAAGCAAAGCTCCAAAATGATTAAGTGATTTCTTTTCCCCCAAGGATCTCCAGTTTGGGCTATCTTTTTCCCCCGTACGGTCTCAAGGTGGGGCTAGCACCTCCCCAGCTTCACTGTGCACTTGGATCACCTGGGAGTCTGGTTACTACACACACAGGTCCTAATCAGGAGAGGGTAGGGGCAACACTGTCCCTAACACTCCCCAGGGCCAACAGTTGCTGGTCTGTGAACTTCACTTTGAAGAAAGCTGTGATCATGCCCCTTACATTCTTTTCAAATAATAATAGGGTTACATAAATCAGCATTCTCATGTAAGTCCAAGTTATAATATATGTTGTTTATCTACAGAACGCACTAGACCCTATAGTACATAGATAGTGGACAGAGGCTACTGACTGACCACAGATGGTTCCATAATCCTTTGGCACAAATTCAAATAATGATGCTAAAATATAAAGCCTGACACACATTTATGGAGAAGTCCTCCGAAGGTGAGAGGACTTCTTGCTTAGTCCTGAGTATATTCAGCTGGGGAGGCAGGGGCTGTACCTAGGAAGAGCATTCCAAGCCGGCAGGGGTCACAACCTGGGGGGTGGGGGGGATGAAAAATACAAATGAGTCAAATGTCTTCCGGCTAATGAACAGATTCACTTGGGAAGAATGTATAATGTATGCAGAGATAAGAGGAGAAATGCAACTCTGGGCCAGATTTTCACAGCCTGCAGATGCCAGTTTAATTTAGGCCATTATCTCCTCTGCGCTCAGGCGTGTGCCATTGACGGCTCCTGAGCCCAGGAGGGGTGTGGTGAAATGGCGTCAGAGGGAAGCCAAGGGCACACTGAGGATGAGAGAAGGTCAAAGGTATGAAAGGCCACAGGTACCGACGTCAGAGATTGTGTGTAGGGGAAAGTAAGAGGTCGAATACATTGGCTACGTCCAGACGGAGAAGGTGGGAGGATTAGCAGTGAGTCTCTTGGGTCTAAGATTCACGACAGCAAACTGTTTGTCCAATTAGCAAAATAGAGGGACACTTGGAAACCTGGGGCCTTGATACCATTTCCCCCAGATAAACTGCCCAACCAACTTTATATTCCGGCATGGCCCAGAGTTCTATCATTGCAATGACAGAAGAAAGATTCTTTGAGGTCATGTTGCTCTAGTTTCCTGATTATTAATTAAAATTCTGTCTATTATCTATAAGGATGGCCTGTGGGCTGACAACGGGCTTCCTAGGAAGGAGGGGATGCAAAGACTTCTGCTCACCGTTGCCTCTGTCATGGAGAGCTCAGCACAGCCCAGGAGGAACAGGGAGGGAAACTGACATGCAGGATCTCAGCCCTGGGAGCTCTGATCCTGAGGGTGGGACCATCAGTTCTGGCTTTCTGTCAGTGTGTTCCTCTTTCTAGAGGCCAGCATCTAATTCTGATTTCACTCAGATCCACTATGCTCCTCTGGAGGCTTCCTTGCTGGGATCTTAAATTCAACTCACAAATCCACTGACTCCATTGCCTTGTAGAAGCCCAGGCGACTTTAGAATAGCACAGTTATTTGTAGCCAAGGGCAGACCTTTGTACACCCTTGGCATCGTCTTCTAGGGAGAGTTCATGGGACCCTGGGAGGAAGAAGCCCAGACGGGCCTGTGACAGTCCCTCCCCGCATCAATCTGTCCCATTGTCTTTTTGAGTGCTACGACCTCAGGCCACAATTGTAAGGTGTTTTGGAAAATTTGGAGTTGTATTCATAGCTCTTGCAGGACACACAGAGATACTTTAATTAAAACAGAAGCAACAAAGGAAAAGTATTTTGGAAAGGGTGTGTGTGTGTGTGTGTGTGTGTGTGTGTGTGTGTGTGTGTGTGTGTGAAGCCAAGTATCTTCATCAAATTCCAACTGGCATAGCTGCGTATGAGGATTTCTTTTCTCTTCACATTTCTGATCCTAGATAGATAATTAAGAATTTGGGAATGCCTACTCTATTCAGAGCTCAGTATAGGACTGTCATCCATTAGGGTTCAAAACAAGCTGCTAATTCCATCAGGCCAATAAAAGTGTGCGGGCATTCCCCTTGTTAACAGCTGTGTGCTAGTATGATTGGCTCTGTGCCAACTGTACAGTTATGTGGTGTTGGATGGTGTGATTTAGCACAAATTTGCAGGTGACCACCAGATGAAGTGGTAGCCATGACACAAAGCCACCAAGAAAAGGGTTTCTGTGTTCCCCACTTTATTGGCTTCTGGGAAAGGCTGTCAGGAAGAGTCCAAAGAAGACAGATGCGGTGTCCCTCTAAGGCACTGGTTGGTGAGAGATGAGTTTTCAAGATAGCTCCATTTCTATTTGACTGTGCAAACCTAACCTTTATTTTCTATTACCCTTCTCAATCACTTCTGTGTCAACCAGGGAGCCTGATACAGGAGCAAGAATTATCTAAGAGGCATCTCCAATCACAGACTTGTCTTTGGAAAGTAGGTTAACTGCTTCAAAACAACTGATGATTTCAACCACAGCCCACATCAGGAAGAGACCCCCAAACTGAGAAATGCCCCATGCTTGCATAAGAACAAACCCACAAAAGAAGGATGGAGGCTCAAGGGGAAACCAGATGGATTCTAATTGCTGCCTGAAGCTCTTTGGCAAGATCTTTTTGGCATAGTCTTTTATTTTTAAGAAGTCTCTTATCTGTTGGACCAGATGAGTCGTTTGAAATGTCACTTCCTTTTGGCATCCCCAAAGAGGACAAAAACTGAGTTTACTGGCTGTGTCCAAACACAAGGTGGAGTGGAGAATCTAGGAAAGACACTGGTGGACTTGGCCCCAAAAGACCTCTTTTGGTAATTGCAAGTCTATTTCAGATATGTTTTTCTTTCAGTAAATGGAGTAAAATGGACAGAGACTAAACAATCCATGTTGCTTCAAGCTTTGCATTTATAGCTTTGGACAGTGTCCTAAGTCTTACAAAATGTTGGATCTACTAAATATTGATTGATTTATCTTTGCAAGTAGCGTCCTTACTCTCGTGAGTGTAATCACACACATGCCCTGGCTTCCCTGTGGAGATGAGAGAACAACTTCCCATGTCAGTCCTCTGTGAAAGACACCTTGTTGGAGGTAGTGTGACTTGTTACTCAATTATTTCATAAGCTGCCTGCCTGGCTCACAGGCTCCAGGGACTATCCTCCTCCCATATTCCTTTTGGAACACAGGGATTAGTGATGCATTAATAATGTGTTGATGAAGCCAGGCAGTGGTGGCGCATGCCTTTAATCCCAGCACTAAGGAGGCCAAGGCAGGTGGATCTCCATGAGTTCAAGGCCACCCTGGTCTACAAGAGCTAGTTCCAGGATAGTGAGGACTGTTACACAGAGAAACCCTGTGTTTAGAAGAAGAAGGAGGAGGAGGAGGAGGAGGTATTAATGATGCGTATTACAGCGTCTGGCTTTGTATGGATTCCAGGGACCTCTTCTTAGTTCTTAATCCTTGAGAGACATTGAACCATTCCCCTACCTGGATTTGTTAAATTTTATGTGGTTAAAATAGCACTTGAAGGTAATACAGATTTTATTTATTTTCTTAAAGCTAAATCTATTACCATCAAACCACCAACTATTCATTTCTTTATCTTCAGAAATATAGTGTGGGCCGGGCGGTGGTGGCGCACGCCTTTAATCCCAGCACTCGGGAGGCAGAGGCAGGTGGATCTTTGTGAGTTCGAGACCAGCCTGGTCTACAAGAGCTATTTCCGGACAGGCTCCAAAGCCACAGAGAAACCCTGTCTCAAAAAACCAAAAAAAAGAAAGAAAGAAAGAAAGAAATATAGTATGAAATGTCAGGCGGATGTGATTCTGTTCTTAATTGGTATTTTCTCATCTTACAGCTAACAGCAAGTGCACCATAGAAGCACCAATGATAAACCATATTATTATTTCTTTCCATGATATTTTTATTGGCATAGCCAGGCATGTGCAATCCCAGCACTTGGAAGGTTGAGGCAGGAGGATCACTTCAACTCTGTCATCAACCTTGTCTACAGAGTCAGCTTTGGGCCAGCCAGGACTGCATAACAAAATCCTGTCTCAGAAACAAATGCCAGACAAACAAACAAGAAAATTTAATATAATATTTTTCATGTCTTTTTTTGAGAATTCCATATACGTATACAATGTAGTTTTTAAAACTTTATTATATTTTTAAATTTATTTATTGCATGTGTGCATAAAAGATGGCTTTAGTCAGTAAGCATAGATTCTGAAGCATCGTTGCTTATGTTTGAATTCCGGTTCTTCCACCATGCTATGTTATTTATTTATTTGCTTACCTGTTGGTGTTTAGGAGATAGGATGTGCATTGCCCAGCTGGTCTCTAACTCCTGGGCCCAAGCGACCCTTCTGCCTCAGTCTCTGGAATCTTGAGGACTACATTCGAAATCCTTGTGCAATTGCCATTCTTGTCCCTCCCTTCATGGGAAGTAATTGAGCTTCCGGGAAATGCAGTACATTATTTGCCAAAGTTACATGCTAAAAGATGTTCAAAGACACAAAGCCTGTTCTGTCTGTACTTGATCTTTGCCAAAGGCAGAGGAGTGAGACCAGGTCTGTCTTACCACGGGCATATGTTTTTCCACAACAGACATATCCACTACAAGCTTCCAGAGACAGCAGGCTGTTACAGTCAGTATTGTTTTTCTCAAACTCACTCTTCTACAGCGTCCTACTAAAACAAAGCACAATTCCTCATTGTTGGCTTGCTCCCGTGTTGTACCTGCCAATAGGGGGTGCTGCTGAGCAATCATCTGCTCTTTTCCATTGGCTTCTAGTGTCACTTGAAGCAGCAGGTCATCTTGATAGCGGCAGATCCTTCCACTAGCAGTAATTGTTTTCGAGTTTGCCTGTTGCCCATCACTCCAAACCAACCTAACTGCACCCCTGCATGAGACAGGTACCGTCTGGGCCTATCCCCTCCTCTGAGATCTGCCTCCCTTCTGAGCCCTTCAGAGCAAACAGCCTCTTCTTCTTGCCCTACCCTGAATGATCCCACTTTAAATAATCAGCCACTCTCTTAATTTCTTCAGACCTAATGATGATCACCACTTCCTGAAGTCACGAGTTCTGTGACAGCTTAATGGTCTCCTTTTGTTTCTCCAGCTCCCTGGTAGTAGGCAGAAAATTCTTTAAATTATTGCTATAGGTTCTCTCTATTGACTGAACCATGGCTGATATGAGTAGTAAACTTATAATACTGAAATTTATTTGTAAGACTGAGACCAGTGTACCCAATGCTCTGCTCTACAGTAGACCTGTGGAAAGGGGGAGATTTACTGTAAAGACAAGGTGACTGTATACCTGATGCTTCAGAATCTTACTGACATGGTCTGTGATGTCCCTCACAGCTGTGACTCCCCAGTGAAAGGAACCTTCATTTAATTTATGTTACCACTTAATACCTCAGGCTTCCACTCTGTGAAAGTAGACGTGTGTGTATGGGGGTTAATATGTAAACTACTTCCTAGAATAATTATCAGTAACTTCTGTTGGATAGAAAAGGAAATTCCAAAGATAGCTATTATTCTGTAGGACATTAACCAAAAGTTTTTTTAATTAAATTAAGACTATTTGCTTCTTAGAAATTTTAAGTTTGTTAAAAGCTTGAACACACAGTACTAGTAGCTCCTATTATTAACTAATGGCTACAGTTTATCATGGGGTATATAATGATTTTGCGTCCACAATTTATGATGGTTCCAAGGTAGAACTTAGGCCAGTAGGCTTGGTGACAAGGACATTTGCCTGCTTGCTAAGGCATTTCTCCAGCCCAAGTCCATTCTTTTTATTGCAGTTTTATGACACTAATATACACATGTAAGCACTGTGTAGAGTGGTTCCACTGTCCTGAAGCAGCCTTATGATTCACGAATTCCTATCATCTCCACCCTGGACTCTTGGCAACTGCTGGTCTTTTTATTGTCATTATAGTTCTGCCTTTCCTATGATGTCATATAGGTGAAGTAGAAGTCTATAGTCTTTTTAGACAGGCATCTTTCACTTGGCAATAAACACTTAAGAATCTCCCATCTCAGCTGGGCGGTGGTGGCACATGCCTTTAATCCCAGCACTCGGGAGGCAGAGGTAGGTGGATCTCTGTGAGTTCGAGGCAAGCCTGGTCTACAAGAGCTAGTTCCAGGACAGGCTCCAAAGCTACAGAGAAACCCTGACTCGAAAAAAAAAAAAAAAGAATCTTCCATCTCGGTTGACCCAAGCTGCTGGGAGCTCACCAACTCTGGACCAATGGCCAGAGAGCTTGCATAGGACCAACCTATCTGCATGTCTGCAATGTCTACATGTGTGTGACAGCTGTATAGCTTGGTCTGTTTGTGGGGCCCCTAGCAGTGGAACCAGGACCTATTCCTGACACATGAACTGGCTTTAGGGAACCCATTCCCCAGGTTGGGGTGCCTTGCCCAGCTTTGATGCATGGGGAGGAGCTTGGTCCTGCCCCAACTTGATATGGCATACTTTGTTGACTCCTATGGGAAGCCTGCCCCTTTCTGCATGGACAAGTGGAGGGGTGTAGATGGGAGGTGGGGGAAGGGAATGGGAGGAGAGGAGAGAGGGGAAATTGTGATTGGTATGTAAAATAAACGAAAAAAAATAATAAAAAGGGGAGGGGAAGACTCTCCCATCTCGGGTCTGGAGATGTAATGAGCTGGAGGCACACTTGCCTAGTGTGTTTGAGGGTCTGGGTTGGATTCCCAGTCCTGCAAAAATGAATACATAAGTCTTCTACCTCTGTGTATGCCTTTGTAGTTCATTTTGTTCAAGTTGAATTTTATTTCATGGTTTGGACATACCTCAGTTTAACCATTTAACTATCAAGAGATATGTTGATTGCACGTAGCTTTTGCCTTTCTTAAAGGCATACATTTCCATGTGCGGGCTTTTCTAAGGGTATACTTTTGTCTCACTTAGGTAAACAGGGCTGGAATGTGGCTCAATGTAAGATTGCTTGCCTTGCATGTATAAGGCCCTGGGTTTGATACCTGGCACAACTTAGGACCACTCTCCCTAGTATTTACCTAGGAACATAATTGCTGGATTGTGTGGAAAGAGTATATTTAGCTTTGAAGGGTGTGATGGTTTGAATGAGAATGATCCCCATAGGCTCATATATTTGAATATTTAGTTCCAGTTGTTGGACTGTTAAAAATTAGGAGCAGCGGCTTTATTGGAGGAGGTGTGTCCCTGGGGTGGGCTTTGAGGTTTCAAAAACTTACACCAGGACCCTCTCTCTCTCTTCCCTTCCTTCCCTCCCTCTTTCCCCCACCCCCATCTCTCTTTGTCTCCTGCTTGCAGATCAGGCTGATATAAGCTCTTAGTTACAGCCCTGGGTACCCTGCCTGCTACAGTGTTCCCCGCCATGATGACCATGGACTAACCCTCTGAAACTGTAAGCAAGTCCCCAGCTAAATGCTTTCTTTTAAAAGTTGCTCTGGTCGTGATGTGATGTCTCAGCAACAGAACACTAACCAGGACAAAGGATGACTAGAGTGGCCAAACAGTCTGATATGTTTTTGTAGTTGTACCTCTAGTCTCACAGTCTTGGGCTTGGGTTGTTGTAGCTCACTTGGTACAGTGCTTGCTTAGCACACATGAGGTCAGGGATCCAATGCCCAGCACTGCATACACCAGGTGTAGTGACACATGCCTGTAATTCCAGGGAGCTAAAGACAGAGGGATCAGAAGGTCAAAGTCATCCTTGGCGATGTAAGGAGTTCGAGGCCAGCCTAGGATACCTGAGACCTGTGTTAAATAATAGAAATGCTGATTCTAATGATAATGACATATCAGTCTGACCGGAGTAACCTAGATTCAATCAATGTGTGTGTGCCCATGTATATATGCTTGATTTTTTGTTTTGTTTTTGCTTTTTTGAGATAGGGTTTCTCTATAGCTTTGGAACCTGTCCTGGAACTAGCTCTGTAGACCAGGCTGGTCTTGAACTCACAGTGTAATGGTCTGTCCTGTTCCTTTAAGAGACAAGCCCTGCCCACTCCCTCCCCTGTCCACCCCGAAGGTTGATCTTCCTTCTGCTTCTGGCCTGACCTCTCTCCCTTTCTGTCTTTCTCCCAAAGAGGTAGATGCTGCCTCTCCTCTCTGCTCTTCTCCCTTCTCCCCTTCCCCACTTTCCTTTTCCCCTCCATAACCCACTAAATAGATACCCACTTTTTCTGCTTGGCATGCCTATCTGTTTGTCTCTCCTCGTGGGACTGGCTGTCCCATCGAGGTCTCTCATCCACCATGTGGCTCCTTGCCTGGGATCTGCTGTCCCAGGGGGCTCCCTGCCTTGGACTGGCTGCCTTCGTGACCACCCCCCCACCCCCCGCCGTGGTCTCAGGACCAGCTGCCCATTGCCTGCTGACGCTCGGGGACCTGCAGCATTTTATTTTACCATAACACACAGAAATCTGCCTACCTCTGCCTCTCAAGGGCTGGGATTAAAGGCATGTGCCACCTCCACCCAGCATAAGAATGTTTCTCTGTGTGTGTGTGTACTCAATCTCTTAAATTTTCTCAGGAAGTGCACCATTAATCCCAGAACTCGGAGGCAGAGGCAGTTGATCTCTGTGAATTTGAGTCAGCCTGATCTACACAGCAAGTTGTAGGACAGCCAGGGCTACATAAGAAAGACTTTGTCTCAAATATATACTACTCACACACACATATATATAATTCTTGGACAAATCTAGTCCACCAGGGAGCTGGAAGGATGGCTCAGTAGTTAAGAGCACTGGCTGCTCTTCCAGAGGTCCTGAGTTCGATTCCCAGCAACCACATGTTGGCTCACAACCATCTGTAATGAGATCTGGCACCCTCTTCTGGCCAGAAGGCAGAACACTGTATCTAGTCCACCATTTTTACCACACAAAAGATGATCTGACCGATTGGCTACAGAGAGAAAACATTTTGTCTTCTCTGTAATCCCAGCAATGCCTTCACAGTGACCCTGAGATTTTCTAAAAGTCAACTCACACACTTGCTGGCTCAACATACCTTTGAAATGCTAATATTTTACAATTACAAAAGAGAACCCAGGGAACATTCCAGTGACGTGACCAGCAGACTCATTTAGAAAACATTTCAACATGGAAGTCAATCACTGGATAAATGCAAAATTACCCTGGCATGAATCCTATATAAAAGTAAAACTTTTAGCCACACCTTCCTTTGTTATATAGTTAAATACACATAGTGGCCACAGGTCTAGGAGAGGGCTGAAATCAACCCTAGGTCTTAGACTTATCTCCAAGAAATAAGATCCTCCCTGGTTTTGAGGCCCACAGTCTGCATTCTGACACTGCCCAGAACTTGCATGGGCAGGGCAGAGGGATAGAATTACTGCCTGGTAGAATGGAGTCACTGGTTTGAATGTCAAGGGTATTCCTGGGCTCACTGTAAAACTCCTTCCGGTTCTTGCATTTTTTTTTTTAGGTTGTTGAACTGAAGCCTATTTCTCTGGAGTCCTAAGTTATTCCAGACTGCAGATAGAATAATTTGTTCTTCCTACCTCCTTAGAGGTGGAGCCTCAGGACAGATGGCTGGCACTCTGTGTACATACATGCACACACACACACACACACACACACACACACACACACAGAGTCTACTAATGTAAAGGTCCCAACATAAACACTGCTTCTCAAAACTGTTCCAAGGATTTTAAAAGCGCTTTGGTGTAAAAGCTTTTTGCGGTGGGGGTGTGGGGTCAGATTGTTTCAACTACAGTCTTGCTCCCGTGTCGTGTTTGAAAATAAGGTTTTCGGGGATTTAACTCAGGGGAACAGTGCAGCTTACCTAACATGTGTAAGGCTTGAAAAGTTAGGTCCCTGGCAGAGAGAGAGAGAGAGAGAGACAGAGACAGAGACAGAGACAGAGACAGAGAGAGAGAGAGAGAGAGAGAGAGAATGCACACTCATTTCTTCCTTCCCCAGCTCCGTGAAGTTCCAAAAAGTAACAAGGATCCCTCTGCTTGCCTCATTGGTGGAAATGCCTGGTTGGAACATTCCTTTGGCCACTTTAGCTGAAAACTGCATACCTAGGAAACTGAAGCATCCCTGCTCTTCGTCTCCTGGCTCAGAATTGACTGAGAACTGTCTACGGAGATAGGAGGACTCTGTGCAAAACCCCCCAGGGAAAACAGCACTGAAACCACACCTGACCCCACATGGAGGCTGCCTTTCCGAAGCCAAACATGATGGGCTTCTGTGTTGGTGGCGTCTCTCAGGAGCTCTTTCAATTTTTTTTCCCCTCCAGGACTGCTTGTTTCTTTCTCAGTCACACTCAAGAACATCTAGAGTGTCCATTTGACTGTGAGGTAGGACAGTTGTCAGCATGACACACCGTGGTCACCTTCTCCGCCCAGGCTTCCAGCCTTGCCACTGGAGAAGTCTCTCTAGGGAAAATGGAAAAGCTGCGCCACCCGTTTCTGCTCAGGACACTTTTGCTCCTGGTCCTCTTTTCCTGCATCAGCTTGTACTTAATGGGTTGTTTTATTTGGCAATGACTAAGCGAGGAAACCAAGGATATTAATAATGATAATCGACATTTGAACTTCCTGGGTACGACATGTACTTTGTGCCCAAGTGCTGAATAGGTTTTTTTTTTTAAAGAATTATTTTGTACACGTACAGACGAGACTAAAAATCATCACAGACTTAAATAATCCTTTTCCGCTTGTCCCACAAAAGCATATTCTTTTGTCTTTGTGCAATTTGAACCAACTCTTCTTTTTTTTCCTGGCGTTGGCCCTTGGAAAGGTTCGAGGGCACGAAGTAACATTATCTATGCCAGCTGCAACCCTTGCCACAAAGCCTCGAGGCATCCTAATTACAAACACAACAGCAAAGAGCTGAAGCCGTTCAGTGATTTTTCCATCAATAAAATGGTTTCCACCAGCAAAATGCCATGCCACAGGGAATGATATCGCTGCTTGGTGACTCAAACGCCATTATAAATCTGATTGTTTTTCTGGTTTTAAAAGGAAAAGCTGTGTGGATTGTTGACATGGCAGCCCTTTGTAGTTCTGTGTCACCCTGCCTCTGTTAGTAAGGGAAATTAAGGAGGGCTGTAGGCACTGAGAAAATAGAGGCCCTGGCAGGAGCAGTATAGTTTAATTCACCAGTTCTCAGCCTGCCAGCCCCGACCCCTTCACAGCCTCGCATATCAAATAGTTACACTATGATTCATAACAGTAGCAAAATTTCAGTTATGAAGTAGCAACAAAATAATTTTTGGGTGGGGGTTGCCACAACATGAGGAACTGTATTAAAGAGTCACGGCATTAGGAAGGTTGAGAATCACTGCTCTGTCTTGATCGTGACCTGTTCAAGTCAAGGGAGTTCAAGAAACCTACCACAAATATTTCCTGGGCATATTAAAGTCTGCCCACAAGACAGTTTATCAGAAAAGGAATCTCTGAGGTGGGGAACCAATGTCCACATTTTTTGCATGGGTTGGTCTACATTTCTGAGAAAAACTGAGCCATAGGTGCCTCTGAGAAGAAAGCTGATACCGTAGGGATGGGAACACACTACCCCAAGACTCCAGCCTTTACATGGGCTCAGGGTGGGAGTCAGGCCCACGCTTTGACACTTCTTACAAACCAAAGGGGAAACTGTACCCTTAGAAGTGAGTACCTAAGGAGAATTTGAAGTGTCCACTAGCGCATGTGATTAATACAGTAGTGACAACACATTTGGTGGAAATCCCCAGTGAAAGCATTTTGTGTGTTTATCCTTGAAGCCTTGAGGCCTTTCCTAGTCATTTGACCTTTCTAGTAGCCTGATCCATCCCACTGCACTTCAGGCATTCTGAAATGCCTTATTAGTGACCAGAACAGGTGACTCTAGAGCCACACTAACCCCACAAAAGAAAATCCAAAGATGATCTGAGAAGCAGTTAGAAAATGTTCAAGAATTTAAGTTACCAAATTCGTCCCAAAAAATGCCTTCTGACTCTCTGCCTTCTTTGTCCTTTTGTTTGGTTATGAAGTATGATGTCCACACAGAGTATAATTTGTTGGAGCAGAAATCATTTAAAAAAAAATCTTTCACAGTTCCATCAGCAAAAAACAACCATTGAGATCATGTTAGTGTATTTATTTTTGTAGTTACTTTTCTGTGCTGAAATTTTAGTATGCTGTAATTATATTCACTATAAATTATGTTGTATTATAATGTGAGGTAAGCCAGCATGCTCACTATAAACAATTCACAGACAGAAATGAATAAACATTTCCTAAAACCTGAATCCTAGAGTTAATTGTTGAAACAGCTTGATATATGTTAATCAGTTATATACATTATCTTGATATACAGCATCCATGTTCCAGTTATGTATCTATTACCTATTTGATTTTTTTACCAAAGGGTTTGTATTATACTCTTTAGTCTATAATTTCTTTTATTCTCTATATGACAACATATTTAGACATCTTTTCAAGTTCAGCTATGTATTATGACTCCACTTTCAAAATGACTACATAGCAGTTCATTGAGGCAGGCACTATTTAAAACATAAACCCTCCTGAAAGTAAAGGCTTATCATGTCTAGGGTTTTTTTTTTTTCTATTTTAAACGCGGCATCTTTGCGTGTTTGTCTTTGCATACCTATTTCAGAAGCAGAGCTACTGGGTCTAAGATCTGAGCGTGCATGTTGTCACATGCGCATGGTTACGTCACACCTAGTTGTGTCACAGAGTCGCAGCACAGGTCTTAGATGTAGCTCAGTGATGAAATGACTATCAAGCATGTCCCAGGCCTTGAGTTTGACCCTCACAATCAACCAACCATCAATGACAGTGAGGAGGAAGGGGATGTGCCACTCAGGGCAAAAATGTTTCTAGATGAACCATTTCATTGCCTCACAGGCTGGTCTCCCAGGCCTGTGATCCTAGTGGTTACAGAAGAGCTGCAGGAGGAAGATGACAAGTCCAAGACCTGGCTGGTTTAAAGAGTGAATTCTAAGTCAACCTGGATAACTTGTTTCTTTTCTTATCTTTTGATTTTTTGAGACAGGGCTTTTCTGTAACTTCAAAGCCTGTACTGAAACTCACTCTGTAGACCAGGCTGGCCTTGAAATCACAAAGAGATCCGCCTGCCTCTGCCTCCCAAGTACTAGGATTAAAGGCGTGCGCCACCACTGCCCAGCTAGCCTGGATAAATTAATGAGATCCTGTATCAAAATAAATTTAAAAACAATTTTAAAGACTGAATATTGCCGGGCAGTGGTGGCGCATGCCTTTAATCCCAGCACTTGGGAGGCAGAGGCAGGC
>JAQHUG010000005.1:8021290-8037307 GCA_028555095.1 Dicrostonyx torquatus
AAAAAAAAAAAAAGAAAAAAAAGACTGAATATTTCTCAGTGGTAGAGTGCTTGCCTAGTATATACCCAATCCTCACCACTACAGAAATAAATAAGTAAAAAAGTCAAAGTAAATAATTTAAATAAATTTAAAAGTAAATTTAAAAAGCAGTTAATCTAGGAAACCCCAGCATTTTCTGATCAGTGTTTAAAGGTCTGCTTTCTCATCTTCTTCTTTAAATATATAATGGTCCAGGACAAATGACAGCTGTCTTATCTTCATATATCAAATAAACTTATAGTTAACACGAGCGTTTACATGTGTGTTTTTAAACTGCATTAGCTCACACCTCGGTCAAGAATGTAGATTACCCTTGGATCAAACACTTGTTTTCAATAACAAACAGTCACACTGAACTCTGAAACCCTGGAAGTTTGTTTATCATTTGTTTTGTGTAAAGATTAACTGTCTAAAGTCTGTGATTATCAAAAATGAAAACATAGAATCCTTTTCCAAATAAAGTCAAAGGAGCTGCTGGGCTTAGAGTACTCTGCAGGTCACTGGGGAGAGTCGGCTGCCATGAACTGAAGAACCAGGAAGCGTGAGACCCAGGAAGTATTGCCACAGGACTGGGTTTGTTTTCAGGGGCTTCAGTTCTTTCCCTGCTTCTGTAGCCGGGATGCTGACCACTGCAGGCCATGTCCTCTGCCTCTTCTAGGAGAACTGGCCAAGGTGAAGTACCATCACGTGTCTGGAAGACAGCGAGGGAAGATGGCACTTCTCCCTCTTCTTTGTCCTAGCTGGGTTCTTGGCTTTTACAGTGTCTTCACTGAGGTTTCTCCTTCCATCAGACAAGTCCATAATGGTTCTTGCTCCCATTGGCCCCTGGCTTTGATCTTATCACCTCTGTGCCTGTCTTAAGGTGGAAATGCCTTCCTGCTGCTCCTTCTGGTTATGGGGTTGGTAACACTACCTTCCGCATCACCCATGACATCAATCCCTTTCACCAAGTTCCCTCTTTTCTAATACTTCTTTTCCTTGTTAGATACACAGCCCCAGCTACAGGTCTAGGAGGGGTCCAGAGTCAGGGCAGTCTGTCTTGGGGCAGGAGGGCCTGGCAAGCACAGAAAAGGCAGGACTGAAGTCATCAGTAGGGCCATTGGCTTATGTCTCAGGACTCATGGACAAGGCAGGCTTTGTGGCTCATATTTGTAGTTGCAGCACGAGAGAGACTGATGCAAAAGGATAGTGAGCTTGAGACCAGTCTGGACTATATTGTGACTTCTTGGCCAGTCTGAGCTATAGTGTGGGACCGGAAAGAGAGAGGGAACAGCAGAGAGAAGGTGGGGGGAGCAATATTGGTTATATAAAGCTTGTTATTATCTCATAGGACAAAAGATCACAGAGGCAGGATATCTTCTGGAAGCCCTATCAGTGTAATGTATCGCGTATGGTAACTTATTTATAAACATCTACCAATTAAATGTGCCTCATTTGCCAGGAAAACCATTTGATTAAATTTAAGAGAAAGTGTTTGAAATAGATTATTTTTTTACTCTATCTATCTAATATTTCTGCTATGAGAAGGAAACGAAAGTGGTTTTCCTCACTAAACCTATTTAGCTGTATTGTTTTTAAAATAGGAATGTTTTTTTTAAAATAGGGATCAATCCAGGACCTTAACCATACTAGGCAAACTCATAACCCACTAAGCTATAGTCCCAGGCACTGCCCTCTGCAATCTTCTTGAACTGAATATCTTCTTGCAATGAAGTCAGATTTTTAAAACTAGGAAACCAGGCCTATGAAATAAAGGTTTAAGCTAGACATGGTGGTGCAGACCTGCGTATCCAGCTCACCAGAGGCTGAGGCAGACAAGCGCGGGTCAAGGGCAGCCGTGCTGTGCAGCAAGGGGAATGCAAACTAGATCCACAGAATGGAAAAAGGTAGGCAACTGAGGAAAACTATTGGTACAGAGTATTCATTTGTTGCTCGTGGGAATGGCATCGTACAAGTGCATCAGAATCTAGTGTTGTAGTATCCAAGGAAACCGAATGTAGCCACTTCTCCAGATGCTGAGATGTTACATCCAAGTGTAAGCCTTAGAAATGTGTTCTTGAGGTCACCAAAAGATGTGCATACATATCCACACCAGAACATAGTAGCCCCAAACCTGGAAACTACTCTGGTTCCCATAAACTAGAAAATGTAATGCATTATAATATATTCACAGAGAGGAAAAGTTTATAAAAATGAGAATGAATGATTCTAAAACTCCATGCCGCAAATGGCTGGATCTGAAGAACAAATTGGGGTGAAGGAAAATACTATCCAGTTGCATTCCTATGATGATATCCTGTTGATATTGAACCCCTATTATATAATCCCATTAATTTTCATTTCAAATGTGTGAAATGAAAAATTAATGTGCTTATAGTTGGCTATGGTGGCACATATGTGTAATCCACATATTCAGAGCCTAGGGCAGGATGGTCGAGAGTTCTAGGTAAGCCTGGGCTACATAGAAAGTCCCTGTCTCGAACTGACAAAAATTAATTTTTTATGCTTTATAGTTGTGGACCTTTGGAGGAACAGAGACTTGCTTACATGGCATTGTGGTCTAGATCTTCAATGTGTCTTAATGTCTTCTTTGGAAGGCTTGAGTAGCAGTGTTTGGAGGTGGTGGAACTTTTATACAGAGAGACCTGGTGGGAAGAAGTTAGGTCAAGGCACCTTTAATCCCAGTACTCGGGAGCAGAGCAGGGGTATGTCAAGTGAAGCAGCCTGGTCTACAGAGCAAGCGACAGTGATGGAAATAGATTGAGTCAGCTAGGGGCCCCAAAGCAGCAGCTCTGAGAATCTCCTTGCTGGAGGCCAGGAATGCCAGAACAGAGTCCTGCTTCTCCCTCTTCCTTATCTCCTAACTGAGCGCCTTTGCCTGAAGACTACTCTCCATTACGTGACAAAAGTCAGAGGAGGAATCTGGACACCTGGACACCTGGACACCCAGACATGTGGAGGAAAGTGAGCCGGCTGGACTGACAAGCTGTGACGGCGAAGCTTCCATTCCCGGAAAGGAGCTGGGTTGTGGGCGGCCGGGAGGTTGAAAATGATGCAGGGAGCCTCGGGCAGATAAGACAAGCTCTATTCACTCTTGTCAAAGGCCACCACACAGACAGACAGACAGACACCCGGGCAGGCTGGCGAAGTAAAGGCAAAGGCTGCAACCGGGCCTCATGTCTCTGACCTCAAGGACAATTTTATATCAAACCCACACAAAAGTGTTGCTCTGACAGGGATAGTCATGTAACAGTTACATCACACTTTTTTTCCTGGACATCTGACATCAGCCACTGTTTGCTGATTCTTAGCCCCCACTCTCCCCGATGTCCAGCATTAGCTATCTATGCTTGTGTTGGATGCCCATATTGGTGCCATGCTTTCTAAACAGGAACTGGCCCTACTGCCCTGGTCCTACAGCAGCTCATCCTTGCCCTGGACATCACCACAATTTCTGCTGCAAGTTCTTTAAAAAGGCCCCATGGTACCAGCTCCGTGGACTCTTATTTCTGAGGACCCTTTTAGGTATCCTTCTCAAGATTCCACCCATGTATCTACAATAAACTTTTCTCTAAAACTCACTATCTCTGGTCAGTGAATTTTATTTTTCCAGGTTAAGAACCAAGGATCTGAAAGACTTGCGGAAGCTTTGGTGACTCTTGGGTTTCCAGGATCCTAGCTACCAGATTAAGACTCCACCACTATTAAGGATCTCCAACATTCCCGTGTCACCAGGCCAGTCAGAGTTACACAGTGAGACTGTCTCTAAGGAAAGGGGCTGAGCCAGGTGGTAGAAGAGGAGGAGGA
Organism: Dicrostonyx torquatus; assembly: GCA_028555095.1. Taxonomy (NCBI): domain Eukaryota; kingdom Metazoa; phylum Chordata; class Mammalia; order Rodentia; family Cricetidae; genus Dicrostonyx; species Dicrostonyx torquatus. The sequence goes on from JAQHUG010000005.1 coordinate 8,025,137, forward strand.
AGAAGGGGAAGGAGAAGAAATGAGGAGGAAGGAGGAAGGAAGAGGGAGTAGGGGAAGAAGGATGGGTAAGGAAGAGGCAGTATGGTACTGGAGACATGTTCTCAGGAAAGGCGCTTGGATCCAATCCCTCCTTCCCTATTTACTTCCTGGCTGGCACAAGGTGAGCAGTTTGCTTGACCATGGTTTGCCCTGCTTCACTGGAGGCCCCAAGCCAATGGTGCAAACCAGTCATGGACAGAAACCACAAGCCTAAATAAGCTTTTTTCCCTCCCCGGTTGTTCATCGTAAGTATATTGTCACTGTGGTTGGGAGCTGCCTGGCATACACCCTGTCCCCAGGGCTTGCAGCCATGCAAACACAACATTTGTATTGCTATTTCTTTCTTTAGAACACCTTCCTTGATAGTCAGAAAAGAATGCCCCCCAGATATCTATATCCTTCCCATACGGATTGATACTATAAAAGGGACTTGGGGGAAAAAACCACCCCATATATCTATATCCTTCCCATATTAATAGATACTACAAAAGGTACTTTGCATTTACAACTAAATTAAAATCATGAGAAAGGGAGATGATTCTAGAATATCTGGCAGATCCCAAGTTACAAATCACATGTCTTTAAGGTTCTCAGAGAGCCTCTTCTGATGTGGTTAGAGGACAGGTGGCATGGAAGGCCTACAAAGATGCCAGTTGCTGTCTTTCAAGATAGAGGATGTGGCCACGAGCCAAGGAATGTGAGTGGCCTTTAGAAGCTGGAGCAGGCAAAGAAACTGATTCCCTTCCCCCCACCTCCTGGTATTTTCTGGAACGGGACATGGTCCTGCCAACACCTTGATTTTAGTGGTGTCGTATGTTCAGATAAATGGTGCACTTCTGACTTACATAGTTGTAAGATACCGCATCGGTGCTGTGTTTAGACACTAATGTGGTCACAGTTGGTAGCGGAAGCCACAGAAAGTGAGGACATCTTCATTGCGATCTCACGTTAGAAACACAGCTTTTTCTCAGCGTTGTGCTTTCATTCCTCACAGCTGCCGCTATCAGTGACGTCAGCAACAATCTTAGGCTATTGGAAGTTTGGCAAGGGGAGAGTTATGAAGTGTACCAAAGCACAGTAGATAGGCCAGGAATAAAGGGCGCCCGGGGCTTATCTGCAGGTCAAACTCTTCTTTACCCTTACCAGCCTGCCCACTGAGAGAAATGCTGACTCAGCAAAGTGAAGGCCATCTGCCCAAGATTATTACAAAAACATCCTACCTGTAGCGAAGTCCCGCAGGTAAGCCCATGGCATGCCGATGGTCCTAACAGCCTGTCCATACAGTTAAGGACTGGTTAGACCACCCTGACTTGGAATCTTGGGGCCTAATGATCCAGTTACAGAAAACCACAATCAAAATGCAGAGTGGTGCAGCCCAGTCCCAACAGACACATCTACAACACAGTTCCCACACCTAAGGCTCGGGGGTCGTTACAGAAGAGGGGTGGGATGACTGTGAGAGCCGGAGGAGCAGGGAGTTTGCTGTGAGATTGTGTCTCCTGGGAATGCCAGAAGCTACACCCATAAAAGTCGCACCAGCGCAACGCCTAAACAGTTGAAGAAGGACAACAGCAGACATGCCACGGTGGATGGGGAAGCCCACGAGGCTTCAACCCCACATGAAGAACTGCAAGCAACCGAGGAATGTTGAGAGCTGGAGAAATTGTCTTCCCCAGGGAAGAACACACCAGCTGGTTACAACACCAAACGGTCAGCACTGAAAACATACATACAAGTAACATACAGACTGTGAGTAGGTTGTAGTTAGGTATTTAGGAGTGCAAACATACATACATGTATGCATACACACACACACACATATCTCACATCACCACAATTAACAAAAAAGAGGCCATGAATTTGAAAGAGAGCAAGGAGGAGCATATGTCGGGGTTTGAAGGGAGAAAAGGTTTTATATTAAAATCTCAAAAATTCTAAAAATAATTTTTAAAAAGGCTCAATAGCAAGAGAGCAACATACCCAGGCAAAGACTGAGTTGTCATCTGCAAGCCTGCAAGGTGGTACCAGGAGACTGCCAGTCATCGGTGACCTACCTTCTCCACCCATATTCTTTGATAGGGATCTTGATTGTATCCCCCAAGGTGTTTTCAAGGTGCCATGTAAACTTGGCTTCCATGCAAGTTTCCCAGCCTACCCACCACCGTGCTATGCAAGAGTCTGGAGCCACCACTGGGGCTAACGATTTGATATGCCCCCCCTGACCTGCTTGATTGCACGCTTGCCAATATCCAGTGAAATCGTTTGGAATTGCCCTGTGAAGCTGGACATCTGTGTGTCTGTATCAGTTTCCTAGGACTGTGTAGGCAATTACCACAGTCTCAGGAAGCTTTTTAAAAGTATAATTTTTAATCGTGTGTATGTGTTTAGGTGTGTGCACATGAGAGAATCTGCCTGCAGAAGCCAGAAGGATGCTGGGTCCTCTTTAGCTGGAGTTACAGTGAACCACCCAACACAAATGCTGGGAACCACGTAAGAGCAGTACACTTGCTGAGCTTTCTCTCCAGCCCCAGTCTTGGTGTCATAAAACAGAAATATACTCCAACACCATTCTGGAGACTCAAACTCTTAACCCAGCTTCTCTGGGCCACGCCATAGAGCAGGGGTTCTTAACCTCTGGGTCGTGACCTCCTTAGGGCTCACATATCACATAGCCTGCGTTTCAGATATCTATGTTATGATTCATAACCGTAGCAAATTACAAAGAAACAAAGGAATAACTTTATGATTTGGGGTCACTGCAACATGAGGAGCTGTATTAAAGGGTCGCATTAAGAAGGGTGAGAACCACCGCCCTAGGGGAGCTTGTTTTCTTTCCTTCAGCACAGAGTCATGGCTCCCTTGGCCTCCCAGTGAGTAAGCCCACTTACAACTGCAATTAAAGGCCACCTGGATGACTCAAGCCAATCTCCCCTCTCAAGATCCTTCACCTAAATACACCTTCAAAGACTTTCTAAGTAACAGTCACACAGGCTTGAAAGATTAGGAAGCGGACATAGCTGAACGGAGTTCCTTATGGCTCTGACACTCCCTTTAGTTGCTCTAGAAACACTTGCTTACAAGCATAAACAGTAATGCTTATATGTGTAGTGACATCCATCTGTATTTTAATAAAGAAAGCTTGCCTGAAGTTCAGAGAGTAAAACAACCTGCCACTGGCTCTTACCTCTACCTCAGTCTGAAATGGCGATCCTGCCTCCAGGAATCCTCAGAATGAGACTGAGAGCTGTCTCCTCCCATCTTATGTTCCTCTGTAGTGCTGGGATTAAAGCACTACTACTGCCTGGTTTCTATGACAAACTAGTGTGGCTACTGGGAATAGAGGTGTGTGTCACCACTGTCTGGTCTGTAAGGCTGACCAGTGGGGTTGTTTTACTGTCTGAACTTCAGGCAAGCTTTATTTATTAAAATACAAATGAAATATCACTACACATATGCACATTTTCCAAATTGCGAAACAAACCAGTGGTGTGGGAAGTCCTTCTGTATATGTGTTGCTTTTATTGTTTAATAAATAAAGCTGCTTCAGTCAGTAGTCTAGCAGAATAGATAAATATTACACATCATAATAATAATAATACACATAATAAATATTATGCGGGAAACCTAAACTGAATGCTGGGAGAAAGAAGGGAGGGGTCGAGGAGAAGCCATGTAGCTGCCCGCAGGAGACAGGCGCCTCCACCCGAGCCCACCAGAACCTTGCCAGTAAGCCACAGGCACGTGGCGATACACAGATTAATAGAAATGGGTTAATTTAAGATATGAGTTAGCCAGATATACGCTTAAGCGATTGGCCAAACAGTATTGCAACTGATACAGATTTCTGTGTGATTATTTCAGGAGTCTGGGCAGCAGGGACACGAACAAGCAGCCTCCCCAACAAACCAGGAAGGCACCTAGATTTATATTGACAGGTGAATGATTAAACCAAGGCAACATCTTCACAAACAGAAATTCATTCATCAGTCAAAATGGTTGATCTGTTGCAGCAGGCAATGGAACAGAATATACTTTCAACACAATGATGAAGATATAAATTCTTACTATTGCATATGATACTGGTGTGTGTGTATGCCTACGTGTGTGCGCAGATGCATGCGGTATGGGCAGTGGTGTGGGTTCTCACTTCCCACCTTGTTTGTGACAGAGAGTCTCTTGCTGTTCACTTCTGTGCACGCCAGGCTAGCTGGCCCTTGACCTTCCAGGGATCTCCTGTCTCTGTCTTCAATCTTGTCATAGGGGTACTGGTGTTATAGATGAGGACAGTTACATCCAGCTTTTTGTGGGTTACTGAGATATGAACTCAAATTCTCATACTTGTCCAGTAAGCACTGGATCCACAAAGTCATTTCCTTAGAAGTACAATAACGTTTTTTTTTTTTTAGAAAAATAAAGATTAAATTATATAAGGGCTGTAGAGATGGTTCAGCAGTTAAGAACACTAGTTGCTCTTGCAGAGGACCTGGGTTCGATTCCCAGCACCCACATGAGGCAGATCACAGGAAACTGGTGTTTTCCTCAGTTCTACAAAGACACCTGCACAGACACATCTATGTGTAATTAAAAATAATTCAGAGTAGGGGGTACAGGACTGGAGAGGACCCAGTAACTTCAGCAATGCTGGAGATGTTTTATATCTTAGGTTGTGTGCTGAGTCCTTCGATGTTTGTCATGATTTATAATTTACATGTGGCAAATTTGCCTTCATAGGTATCAGCTGTTGCTATGTATTTTCAAAGTAGGCCTGCAAGATGATTCAGTGGGTAAAGCACTCGTGAGCCTGACAGATCATGTGACTTCCATACCCAGGACCCACATGGGAGAAGGACTTCTGAAAGTTTCCCAGCTCCTAAAGATTGTCCTCTGATCTCCACACATGTCCTGTGATGCATGCACACATGCATACATGTGCCCACCCACCCATCCACGCACACACACAAATACATGCAATTTAACTTTTTTTTTTTTAAAGCAGGCATTTGGAGGCCCTGTGTTAGGCCTTCGCCACATATAGACACACCCAGGCTTGCTGGCACACCCGTGCAAAGGGCCAAGTTGCGAAGGTGCACAGGCGGGAGACATGGGGAGTCCTTGGAACCTGACACCTGAGAACCAGCACTCACTCCTTGCCCTTTCTCATGCAGTGTCTTTCTCTTGTTTTTAGTGTCAGATTCCCCGAGACTCACCAGCAAAGTGGCCTAACCATCCATGGCTGCCTAACTCCTTTCCCTCTTCAGGGATTCGAGTGTTTTCTACATAGGCAGCAGAAGACAGTGAGAGCAGCATGCTCCCTGAAAGCTTCGGAGTCATGGTGAGTATTCTATTCTTCTGCAAGACAGAGTATTTCCCATCCCCTTTTAACATAATCCAACTGCTACACATGTAAAAAGCACATCCTGGCTTTCCCCAACAGGGTCACACACAAAAGCAAATCCTGCTGTGGCATCCGAAGGCATCTTGGAAGGGCTCTCTACCAGGGGCTAGGGCCAGGGTTGGGGTTGGAGCTCAGTGGTAGTGTTTGCCTAACACACATGAGTCTCAGGTTCCATCCACAGCACCGCACACACAGCAAGTTTACCTCCAGGCTCAGAATGGTGCCACTCTTCATCTTGAGTGTTATTTCCCATTATTCTGCTACTGATAGACTCACAGCAAAGTTTAAAGCCCTTGCGCACATCCTATGACTTATTCAACGTGAGGCAGGGTGGAAGAGAAGCACATCTATACATCAACAAGAGCAGCTAGGTACAGGTAAGCATGGGAGTCCTTCTTTCTGCAGCAGACACTCCTGGGATCGATGATTTCCTTTCCACAGTCCTATTGTGTGTGCCCTTGGTCTTGACCCAGCTATCAAGGCAGTGTTACTCTGGGTCTGTTACTCTGATGGCAGAAGGAGCCCTAACGGCCTGAAGCAATTTGAGGTTTTGACACAACAAAAGCTTTCAGGTTTAGGTAAAAGACTCTGCTGAGCACTGACTTCAAGGCCAGTGGAGTCTTGAAGCCTGGGAAAGAATCAAAGTGAATCCTTCCTGCTTAGTCTTCTATGTGAGTGGGAAAGACACGTAGAAAGGTCCTCCAGATGCTACCTCACCACTCAGAGCGCTGTCTGGGCTACTGCCGCAGAAGGCCTTCTGCAGGTGCTTCGCAGCAGCAGAGGCTGCTCACTATATGGCTAGGAAGTTGCAGATCAAGGCCAGCTGCTTAGCCTTGTCAGGAATCACCTTGTAGCCCATAAGCAACCATCTTCCTTTTAAAGCATAGTTAAGTTGGTCGGTGGTGCACGCCTTTAATCCCAGCACTCGGGAGGCAGAGGCAGAAGGATCTCTGAATTTGAGGCTACAGAGTGATCTCCAGGAGAAGCCAAGGCCACACAGAGAAACCCTGTCTCAAAAACAAAAATTAATTAATTAAAAAATAGTAAATAAAGCATAGTTAATTCTTATTAACCTACAATACTTGTACAAAATAATGGATTTTATTGTGACAGTTCCATACATGGATATGATACACCCTGATCATATTTGCCACATCTTCCCTAATAGTTTCCCTTCTGCCCTCCCCGCCCCTGCCCTGCCTGGCAGAAACAATAATACCAACTATCATATCTTTTTTGAAAGTACAGATTCTGGGCTGAGCATTGTGGCCTACATCTATAGTCTCAGCCCTTGGGATATTTGTTTATGTGGTGTGGGGGAGAGAACCTGCTGGTCTAGATGCTAGGCAAGTAGTCTACCACTGAGCTTCCTCCAAAGCCTGATATTTATCTTCATGAACCTGGCTTATTTTCCTGAACGTGATGATCTCTATTGAGTTCCATTCATTTTTCTTCAAGTGACACAATTTCGTTCTTTATGATTGACTAAAACTTGATTGTGTGTGATTGCCTCACTTTCCTTGTGTCCAGGCTGATTCCACAGCTTGGTTGAGAACAGAGTGGTAAACATGGGTGTGTAGGCAGCTGTGCTGTATGTGAACTTTGACTCCTGGTACAAACCCAGGAATGGTACACCTGGGTCACGTGGGGCTTCTATTTTTAGTGCTTTTGCGAAACTCCATACTGATTTCCCTACCGGTTAGACTAACTTATACTTCCACCTATAGTATATAAAGGTCCTTGTTTCCCTCACACCCTACCACTCCCTCTCATTCGGTCCTTACAAAGTGCATTATCTTTGGAGGGGGGAGGTAGTGTTTTCCACCCTAGATATCAGAATAACCTCAACTGATTTTCAAAACAACCAGATTCAATGAATCAGAATGGCCAAGAAATATGTCAGATGATGTGGCCTCTTAAATGACTGTTAGAATAAGTGGTTGGAGCCTTCCTTTGAGTTGGCTGTAGTGGGCTCAACAGACTCAACTGGTTCTGAGTCATTTGTGCTTCATGAGATGGATGAATTTGAGAGCGGGAATGGCTGAAGCTCGGTTGGGGACAGTCCCAGCAGCTAGAGTCTTCATTAATCATGGGCAGTCAGCTCTTTCAAGTAAGACAAAATGATAGAGAGACAGAGACAGAGAGAGAGAGAGAGAGAGAGAGAGAGAGAGAGAGAGAGAGAGAGAGAAAGAGAGCCAGCGTTTGAGAATAATTACGTTTTTCTTTTTGTCTTGAAAACGCTTCTGTTTTCAAGCCCATAAATGCTAACATGATTGTGCAACAAGTAGGAATTCTAGAGGATTTCCCAGTTTTCAGGGCTGCCTGTTGCAAGCATCCTTATTGTTGTGATTGCTCAATAAGTTTTGGTACACTTATCAAAGATAAGTTGAAACTTGCTTAAGAGTTTTCCTTAAGAACATTCCCAGGGTGATGCTTTCCATGGAAATTTGGGGGATTTCTGGATGTCTCCATCTTTAGGGTAAGTGTGCAGAGAAATCATCTGGAATCCTGTGGAAGGTGCAGGTTTGGTTCTATAGGACTAGGTCTGGCTCTGCATTTCAATTATTTATTTGCTTGTTTGTTTTTGGTTTTTCGAGACAGGGTTTCTTTGTGTAACAGCCCTGGCTGTGCTGGAACTCGCTTTGTAAAGCAGGCTGGCCTCAAGTTCACAGAGATCTGCCTGCCTCTGCCTCCCAAGTGCAGGGGCTAAAGGCCTGGGCTACCACCTGTCTGGCTAACAGCCTGCCTTCCTAAGTAGCCTCCGCCAATTCTGACATTGGTAGTCCAGGGTACATTTTGACAAGCAAGCCTCTAGACCTCAACACAGTGTCAGAGGCCCTTTTGAGACCCTGGTGACAGCTATGGGGCCATTTTACAGTAAAATGCACAAATACAGACTTAAGCGTGCAACTGCAAAGGCCCCGAGCATTAATTATCCTTAGGTCCCAAGATGACTGGGTATGCCATCAACCTGATTCTGATGAGGAGTGCCAGGAATCTTGAACTAGTAATGTCCAGCATTTGCTGAGCACCTAGGGTGTGATTTGGCACTATGCTAATGGTTAGAGATGTAATAGTTCATTGACATGCAACAAACCCTCGAGGAGGGAATCATTATCATCACTCATTTGACAAGTTAAGGACACTGGTGCACAGTTTTAAGTGATTCTCCCCTGGGTATTTGGGAGGAAGTATTCAGGAGCCTGCCTCCTAAGCCCCATTGTTTAATTATAACTTTGTCAGGACTGGAGAGGACATGTAGCAATTACTTTGATGGAAGTGGTCCTATTTTGTTTAAGGTAAGATGAGAAAATGAGGGCTGGCTAGACCTGGGTCATCATTTCTGGGATGAGGTTAGATAGCTACAAGATGAACAAATGGCCTCATTGATTCTGGTTTGCAAAGTTTAAATATCCTTGTAGGAGAGCTTTTAAAAGGAGGGTTTAAAAATACAAAGCAAAGTTAAATGAGATTTGGTTTGTAAGACACTGAGGGGAGGTGGCTCTGAGGGATGGAAGCTTCCAGATCTACATCTGGATGAAAGTCAGCAAGGGGACTTGACAAGGCCGTTCAGGGATCAGAAGGCCCCGTCCACTCACAATGCTTTCACAGTACATTATCAAGCAGATAGAGTAATTTTAAAAAAACAATTCAGACATCAAAGACCATTTTACTTTTTTGTTTTTTTTTTTCAAGATAGGGCTTCTCTATGTACCCCTGGCTGTCCTGGAACTCACTCTGTAGACCAGGCTAGCCTTGAACTCACAGAGATCCGCCTGCCTCTGCCTTTCAAGTGCTGGGATTAAAGATGTGAGCCACCACTGCTTGTACAAATTTTTTTTTTTTTGGTTTTTTGAGACAGGGTTTCTCTGTAGCTTTTGGAGCCTGTCCTGGAACTAGCTCTTGTAGACCAGGCTGGCCTCGAGCTCACAAAATTCTGCCTGCCTCTGCCTCCTGAGTGCTGGGATTAAAGGCGTGCACCACCACCACCCGGCACCAAAAATATTTTTTTAAAAGAAAGTATTCAGATAGTGGTAAGATTAACCTGTCTTTTCATCTCCATCTCCAGTCAAGCTTAAGGTATGTATGTATGTATGTATGTATGTATGTATGTATGTATGTATGTATGTATGTGTGTGTGTGTGTGTCTGAATGGGGTGAACTAGAGTCAATACAAGAAGAATAAGGAACACAGCTTGAACCTAAACTCCTGTTTCCCCTTTCCTTTTCTCATTCATTCAGTTAAAAAAACTGCAGGTCCCTTCACTGTGCACCTGCAGCTCCGGGAGCTGAGGAAGGGTGCCTGCTCTCTTGTCAGATGAGTCAACTTTTCAGTAAAACGTGGATACCAAGAAAAGGATGCATACAACAGAAGAATCACACACGCGAGAGCTGAGAGAGAAAAAAAGGAATTGGAAAATGAGAGGGGGCAAATTTTGTTCTCATCTCTGAAGTAGGTGACAAGGGTAGATTCTGAGGTGGAACTGAGACTAATCTACCTAAGTTTGTTTCTTCTCCACTCTGTCCTAATGCTGGGAGGACTGAATCCAGGGCCTCAAGGATGCTAAGTCTATGCTCTACCACTTAGTTACATATATAATGTGTTTAAGAGTATAGATATTTTACAGATAATTAACTAACACGTCTCTGGCCATATTCTTTTAAAAAAATGATTGCTAAATAATTGGTGAGCAGTGTAGAGAAAGGAAGTGGTGACCACCGGGGACAGGTGTGGATTTACTTGGAACAAGTCATGTCAACCTAACCCCATTCTACGGCAGATTAGGGAACCATGGTGGGTACTGGGTTGAGTGGGTGGTAGGGAAGCAGACGTAATGGGTAAGAAGTCTTTGGCTTTCTTGTTTTGTTTGAAACATGTACTGTGTAGCTGTATATAGTAGACATCTGACAGGTATGTAGTCACATAAGAAACCTGAGAAGAATATTCTCTGTGGAAAGCCCTGGATTCGATACTTAGTACCAAATAAAATTTAAAAAAAAATTCTGTCTTCTTAAAATCAACACTAAGAAATTCAGGCTCTTCAAGCCTGAGCTTAAGGCAAGGCTATGGGGAGAGTATCTTCCTGAAGCCAGGCTGCCCGTCCACAGGGCTCTAATTCTGATCCCAAGCACCTACTTCCTTTGTATGTTCTCACACCCCCAGGGGTGGCATCTAAGTTCTTCACATTGACCGACAGGTTTAAATATGAACAGAAGACCTTTCCTTTGGCATCCCATAGGAAAACTGAAAGGGGTCTTGAAGCTTTGAAGACTTGAGAAGTTAAGATCAAGGCTGAGGAAGTAGCTCAGTAGAGCTCTTGTCTACCCCCCTATTATGAAGTCCCAGGTCGAACCCTGACAAAAATAAACAAACAAACAACAAAATGGAATGAACTCCACAAAAGGCAGGATGTTGATAATCTAATTTTGAGATAAGGGCTACCCACCATTGGTATGCTATTCCTCCCACTCCCAGGTTTCAGGGAACAGAAATCCAACTCAGTAAGCACAAGTGAAAGGCTTTGTTTAGAATGATATTGCATGCAGTTTCTCAGAAACAGAACGAAGCTGGCAATCTGTTGTGAATCATTAATACTCCTGGCCTTATATCTACTGTGAAGTTTCCAGGCTTAAAGTGACTCCCCCCCCCAACACATAAGAGATGTAGAGTCAGTAGTCCATTGTGGATTGTTTTGGTGTCCCAGTGACATTATAAATCCCTTGGTCTTTCCCTCAGGATCACACAGGCCTGGCATAACTGTAGACGTTGTCAAAGAATGTGGGAAAGAATGAGTGGGAGCTGGGAAAGCAGAAACCCTTAAAGAAACCTGCCTGTGGATGTCTGCTTATGTTACATTTATGAGAACTGTATTCGTTAGTTGAAATAATGAGCTGGATTTTAAGAGGAAAAAATGAACATCTTGAAGGATGATTATTGAGACTATATATATGTATATATAAAACTTTCATAACTTATAAGGATAAGAATAAACAACCAAATAGTAAATGGTAGAAGAGAACAGGCAGCCAATGGAAAGGAACAAATTCAGGAATAAATTTAGAAAAAGGTGATGAGCAAAATGCAAATCAAAGTTACATTGGAATATACATTATGATTATTAAATAAATCACCAGATGATAATTACAAATACTGTGCTGAGAATTCAGACTCTTCCAGCACACATGGGGCCAGGGTGAGGGTGAAACTGTTAGGGATGCTGTCTGGGCTATTTTGTGAAGCTGGAGAAGTGTGTAGCCATTGCACAACAGATCCACAGCTAGAAATTCCAAACAGAAGACTGTGGATGTTTGCAGCAACATCATAAAAAAGAAAGGCTGGAAGAAAGAAAAGAAAAAGAAATAAGCTTTGTGACCAAGCCAGAGCAGTCCTGGTATTTTCATGGTAATATAAAAGGCCTACAGCTACAGCAACAGGAGTGAACGTGAAAAATATAGTTGAAGTCAGGCGTGGAGAAGCATGCTTTAACTCCAGCAATGCCAGAAGATTGTGAGTGCCAGACCAGTTTGTTTACACTGTACAGCTAGTGCGAGCCTGGTTCGTTCACACTGTACAGCGAGTGTGAGCCTGGTTCATTTACACTGTATACCCAGTGAGAGGACAGTTCGTTTACACTGTACAGCCAGTGCGAGTCTGGTTCATTTACACTGTATACCCAGTGCAAGTCCAGTTCATTTACACTGTACAGCCAGTGCGAGTCCAGTTCATTTACACTGTA
>JAQHUG010000005.1:8037728-8080750 GCA_028555095.1 Dicrostonyx torquatus
TTTACACTGTACAGCCAGTGCGAGTCTGGTTCATTTACACTGTACAGCCAGTGCGAGGACAGTTTGTACTACGAGACTCTGCCTCAAAAAACAAAACAATAATAAAACTACTATAATTGAGTGAGGAAAGATAAGGGCAGAAAACTACATATGGTACAAAACCCTGTGTGTGTCTGTGAGAGAGAGAGAGAGAAGGAGAGAGTGCCTTCCATTGAGCTCAGAGAGCTGTATGTCCAGCTCCCCTTTCCATATTCCCTACTGGGATCCCTTCTGGCTGGAGTTTGCCCAGATTTGGGGGCACACTTTTGCATCTGCTGTGAATTCACATGCTCAGCTGCCCTGCAGTGTCCAGAGGAGAGCATTTCCTTGCAGGCTGTCCTTGTCTTAGGCTCTTAGGTTCTTTCTGCCCCTCTTCTGAAATGATCCCTGGTTCTTGGGAGCGGGTCAAGTATATATATATGTTCCCTTTATGGCTGAACATTTGGCAGTTTCTTGGCCAGTTGTGGGTCACTGTGTTAGCCACCATCTACTACAAATAGAAGCTTTTCAATTAGGGATGAGAGATGCATTGAGCTATAAGCTTAATATGTTCATTTAGTGGCGTGACAGTAGTAGATTCTCCCCTAGAGATTATGATCTCCCTATGCAATGGACGGCAATCTTTTTTTTAACTTTTCAGATCAATTAATTAATGTAATTTTTAATAGTTTATTTTTATGTGCATCGGTGTTCTGCATGCATACATGTCTGTTAGGAGGGTGTCGGATTCTCTGGAATTGGAGTTACAGACAGAATTGTGTGGTGCCATGTGGGAGCTGGAAATTGAACCTAGGTCCTCTAGGAGGCAGATAGTGTTCTTAACCACTTAGCCATCTCTCCAGCTCCTATTTATGTGTATGAACGTCTTGCTTGCGTGTATGCTATGTGTATTATGTGCATGTCTGATGTCTGCAGAAGTCAGAGGAGAATGTTGGATGTCCTGGAACTGGAGTTACAGGTAGTTGTGAGCCACCATGTGGGCTCTGGAAATTAAGCCTGGGTTCTCTGCAAGAGCAATACGTGCTCTAAACTTCCGAGTCATTGCTCCAGCTCCCCAGCATAAGATATTAAAAAGCTGAAAGCCAAGGCAGACAGTCAGACAGATAGACAGACAGACAGACACACACACCTGGTAAGCCACATCAAAAAATAAATCAAGGAAAAGATAAGCACAAAGTTCAGAGTACTAAGTAAAAGCTTTAAAGCCAGGGAACAAGAGAGAGACTAGGTGGACTCAGTGCTATCGTTAAGACTTACGTGTTAGTTGGACAGGGTGGCATGCTGCCTGTACATGTATCCTAGCACTTGGGAGATTGAGGCCAGAACTTGAAGCCAGTTTGGTTATTCATTGAGACCCTGTCATACACACACAAATGATTCAGCTGTTTTGTAGTAGTAGATTCATGATTTTATTACACTTCGTCAAATTCATATAAAATATTATATGATAAAAACTTTAATGAGAGCCAAGAAACTTTGACAATAAGTATAAAAAATATACCACATTATGTGATTTTTCTTTTAGGCATATATGCAATGTGGAAACAGCCATTTATATTAGCTCTTTGTTGAAGGTGCCATGGATCTATACAGCAGGTGATAACTGGTGTTCAGCAGGCTGACCCACCAGACAAATGACTCTCTCATGAAGAGCCCCACTGGGCACAATAGTGAGAGAGCTATGTAAATAAGATGTATAGCTGTGGTTGTGTAGAGACAAGGAAGATGAACTGTATAGAAAAGAGATGTAGAAGAGAAATGTATGTAAAAGACATGTAGCCATGGGAAAATAGATGTAACTGTGTATAGAGACACATAGCCATGTAGGAGGGATATGCATATGTAAAGAGAGAGACATGTAGCTGTAACTGTGTGGAAACAGATTCTCAGAGGATTACTTAATATGAAGTAAAAGAGAAAGTTACCATCAGAAAGCATGTGTTTTCTTATTTACCCCTCAGATAGAAAAAGTCTAGCCCTCAGATAGATAAGAATTTTTCCTAAGCACTTGCTGCATTTGTGGATTTCCTCTTCTTCTTCTTCTCCTCTTCCTCCTCCTTCTTCTCCACCTCCTCTTCAGTAACGGAATTTCTGCATAAGGTTTATGTCGACCAAAGTTGCCTCAAGCCTGACTTTGAATCAGCAATAAACACCTGGGAAATTGACCTTGTGTATTTGTCTCCAGGGGTAACCAGTTTGCTTTGAATTTGTTCTGAAGTCTGAAATTAGCTGTCTTTGTGCTGAGAATACTATTACTTTCCTATGCCCGGCTGAGTAATGAAAAATATCCTAGTATTACTTCTATTCATCAGAACTATATATATTAAGCAGAAATCATCTTTCTGACCATCCATAGCTATATGTGTCCCCAGTAGATGAATTTTATACAGGAGATAAACATACAAGCAGTGGGAATAATACCCATAGCTGTTATTAAGGAAGGAATGTGGTCGCACATGAGAGAATTACAGCCAGAAGCCACAGGTCCTTTACAGTCAGTAACTCCACAGCTTTGCCAAGTGGGACTCCCATCAGAGAGTCATTCGTGGGTAGGCTTACCTGCTAGCACTAGTTGTCACTTGCTGTATACTCCCCCTGCAGTTTCCAACATCTTTTAGTTTTACAATGCTATGTGAATGAAATGGAGACTCTGCTTGCTTCAGTCCACTTAGGGGAAAAGAACATAGGCACATGGAAGCACAGATTTACAAGACTATTACAAATATACTGGTTATTGCCCTGCAGACACATCATTAAATAAAGACACAGAGCGCTCTGTTGCAATGGAGAAAGACTCACCAATAAAATACCAGACCATCCTTAATAGAGCAATGGGATAGAACTGAGATCAAAGATGTTAGAGGGGAGAGGAAGTGCAGGACGTAGACTATAGACTCTGTGAAGGATGGCAAATCTTCACTCTTAACTTGACTATGTTAGGATAACTTGGGAGACCCACCTCCGAGGTTATCACTGAGAAGGATAAGACACGTGCCACATGTGAGTGGCAACATTGCATGGGTTGGGGGCTTGGACAGAATAAAGAAGAAAGCCAGTGGGGAGCCAGTATTCATTGATTTCTGCTTTGTCATAGGAGTACCATGTGTCTAGCTGCCTTGTGTTCCTGCTGCCATTCCCAAAAGTCACTCTCCACGCCTTCCCCACCATGACGGGCCATGCAGTGAATTGTGAGACTAAACAAGCTTTTCTTCCTTCAAGTTGCTTCTTGCCAGGCGTTGGTCACAGCAACTTGACGGTGTTAAGTCTGGTCACTAGACACTACAGTATCTGGTGCAGACTCCTTTTTGAAGTTTAGTAATAACAGAAGAGAACAAAGTAGTTTCTTTTGGGAAAACTCTTCAGGAATATTCTTCCCAAGACCATAATACTTAGCTCTTGTTTGACATCCGAGTTGCAGGAAGGAAAACTGTAGGACAAGGACAAACTTTGTTAAGCATTTAAGGGATGAAGATACAGGTACGGTCTAGGGACAGGTTTATCTTGTCCCCCACAGGCTATTAGTGCCGTCACTACCTGAATTTTCTTTTTTAATTGTAACTGCCATTTCAAAGCTGTTTGATATATTTTGTCTCAGGGTTGCATCAGAAGTTAATCATCGTCATACAACTCCCTGAGTCGGGGGTGAACCTTACTCCAAAACAAAGTATTTCTCAATCACTCTTTTCGCAATTCAGAATACAAACAGCACAGACCTCATTTTACATGACAGGGAGGGAGTTGAGATGTTTTAATGGACTTTAATTTATTAACTTTTTTTGAGACAAGGTCTCTGACTGCACTGGAACTCACTACGTAGACCAAGCTGGCCTCGAACTCCCAACGATCCACCTGCCTCTGCCTCTCTAGTGCTGGGACTAAGGGTGTGCCATCAGGCCTGGCCATTAGCTTACTGTTTAAAGAACTCCTGAGTTGGGGAGGGGCTGTTGACATCTCAACTGCGTCCTTCCTTCTCACCCAAGAACACTCTGTTGGTGTGGCAGAAGGCTAGGAAAGAACAATACAAGAGTCACCTCCTATGGCTCCCACTCTGGTCTGTGAGCCTGCTGTATACCAGCACACTTCTGTACAATGCTGCATTCACAGCTGCGTGCCTGTATTTCTAAGTGGGTGGCAGGCTACTTGAGGAAAAGATCTTCTGTTGCTCACTTTGGCCCTTCTACAACTGTGTCCTGAGAATGGCATATATTGTCAGATCAATAAATGTTGCATGAATCATCAAACCACTGAGGAAGGCAAATCACCTCACACCTGCTAAAATGACTAGAATCAAAAGATTCACATGAGGGAGGACATGGCGATACAAGAATTCTTATATACTGTCTATGGGGTATAAATTAGCATAACCATCATGGAGCTTCTCCAGAATGTTAGAAATAAAACCGGCACATAATCCCACAACAGGTGTATATTCAATGGAGATGAAATTTATATATATTTGCATGTCCATGTTTATGACAGCAACTACCGACATTGG
This sequence comes from Dicrostonyx torquatus, assembly GCA_028555095.1. Classification (NCBI taxonomy): domain Eukaryota; kingdom Metazoa; phylum Chordata; class Mammalia; order Rodentia; family Cricetidae; genus Dicrostonyx; species Dicrostonyx torquatus. Next base: position 8,042,263 of record JAQHUG010000005.1, read on the forward strand.
CTAAGACATGAGATCAGAATATATATGTGGAGGGAGGGAGGGAGAGACAGAGAGAGCAAGTCCAGTCATAAAAAGAACGAAAGCCTGTAATTTGTGACACATGGGTGAACCTGGAGAATGCTCATTCAAATAAGTCATGCGCAGAAAGAAAACGATCTCAGTCATGCAGGGAATTGGAAGGAGATGATCTTAGAGGAAGACTGACTAGCAGGGTGGTTACCAGAGGCGTGACTGGGGAAAAGAGAAGGGGAGACCTCCATCAGAGGTTAACCAATCAGAGGAAGATAGGGTAGTGAGAGAAAGATCCCAACAGGCAATTTTATAGAGGCAAAAAGTAGGTAAGTGCTTACCATTGGAAATGACTACTTATCTGTAGCTCTAAAGGTTCTTTCTTGACTGATAAAAGAGTTTTAAAATTGACTGTGGTCATTCAACTCTGAGAACACCCTCAGAATTACGGGTCTATATACTTTCAACAGGTGAGCTGTAGGAGATGAGTTAAGTCACTTAAACAATGTATTTATTGTTATTGTGTGTGGATATATGCGAAGTGCGCAAGAGGAGGGCTTGCTTGAGCCACGGTGCGTGTGGAGAAGTAAGGGGACAACTTTAGGAGTCAGCTTTCTCCTTTGACTTTTGGTTCTGGGGCTGTTAATGCTTGTCTGGCAAGAGCTTTGACCTGCTGAGCGATCTTGCTGGCACGAATTGTCTCTTCATAGAGCTGTTTAAAAAATAAGTTTAAAGTGAATGAATAAATAATGAATAAAAGCATTAAAAAGACTGTTTTCACTTTCTTTTGGAGTAGGGAAATTGGAGGATTGGGCTTCTCTTACTCTGTGACCCAGACTAGCGTGGAATTTGTTACATAGCCTAAACTGGCCTTGAACTCAGGGTCCTTCTGCTTCTGCCTTCCCAGTGCTGGGGTTAGAGGCATGCATCAACATTACTACAGTTTCTTCTTCTCCCCCTCCTTCTCACCTTCTCCTTTTGAGTTGGGGTCTTCCTATGTAGTCTACTTAGCTTTGAAGTCAGTGCAGAGATTGAATAAGGTATTCGAAAGTTCACCTGGTTTGTGTGTGTGTTGTGTGAGCACGCTTGTGTTTGTGTGTGCGGTGTGTGAACACGCTTGTGTTTGTGTGTGTGTTGTGTGAACACGCTTGTGTTTGTGTGTGTGAACACGCTGTGTTTGTGTGTGTGGTGTGTGAACATGCTTGTGTTTGTGTGTGTGGTGTGTGAACACGCTTGTGTTTGTGTGTGTGGTGTGTGAACACGCTGTGTTTGTGTGTGTGGTGTGTGAACACGCTTGTGTTTGTGTGTGTGGTGTGTGAACACGCTGTGTTTGTGTGTGTGGTGTGTGAACACGCTGTGTTTGTGTGTGTGGTGTGTGAACACGCTGTGTTTGTGTGTGTGGTGTGTGAACATGCTTGTGCTTGTGGACACCAGATGCCAATCTTAGCTGTCTTCCTCAGTAACTCTAGAGCTCATTCCTTCTGGACACGGTCTCTCACTGAAACTAGAGCTCAACAATAGGCTGGACTGGCTGTCCAGGAAGCCCCAGGACCCGCCTGTCCTCACCTCTCCAATTATGGTGCACGCTGCTGTGCCCAGGTTTTTACACACATGCTTGGAGTCCAGCTCAGGGCCTCATGCTTTCAGGCCAAGCACTTTACCAGTCTAACTGTTCCCCCCTGGCTCTTGAAATTTCACCTTTGAATCAAACACTTTAGCAGTAGATATTTCTTCTCAATCTGTATGTTGTTCTCTCATGGTTTCAGTTGACTTATTCATTCATCCAGTATATCTTCTGGAGTCAGACTACAGGATCATAGGTAATTATGCTTGGATAATTGGTTCCAGTTCTTTATCGGTGATGCTATGTATTTCATATTTCATGCCATCAAAACATAGCCAATGTCTTAAACTCAACAAAGCTAAATTTGACCATCTGAGTTCATGTGGTGACAGCCCAATCTCTTCTATAAAGGCAACCTTTTCTCGTTTTTGTCAATAATAAATGATCTATGGGCAGGTGGCAGGATGTGGTACTTCAAATTCCATAACCCAGTTGCCTAATGGTTTTAATATCTGTTCATTCAAATGCATTTCTTAGTTGGCACTTGTCCTCCTGGTTAGGCTTTGTGTGTGTGTGTGTGTGTGTGTGTTTGTGTGAACTTGACACAGGCTATAGTAATCTGGGCAGAAGGAGTATCAATTGAGAAATTGCCTCCATCAGACTGACATGTAGGGTCTATGGGACATTTTCCTGATTAATGATTGATGTGGAAGGGTCCAGATTACTGTGGGTGGTGTCATCCACAAGTTGGTGGTCCTGTGTGGTATAAGAAAGATGAGCAAGGCACAGGGAGCAAGCCAGTAAACAGTATTCCTCTCTGGACTCAGCTTCAATTCCTACCTCCAGGTTCTTGCCTTGAGTTTCTGCCCTGACTTCTCTAATGATGAACTACACCTATAAGCTGAAATAGACCCCTTTCTCCCCGAGGTGCTTTTGTTCATGGTCTTATCACAGCACCAGAAACCAGACTAAGACAGAATTCATCTGGAAGGAGACTTCCATCACTAGAACTATAAACTTGCTGTGTAGCCAAGGCTGTCCCTGGAACTCCTGATTCTCTTGCTTCTACCTCTCAAGTGCTGGAATTACAGATGGGTACCATCTTGTCCAGCATGTTCATCTCAAAGTTGTTTAGATAAAACTTCAAGTCTAGATTGTACCTGGCACATAGAATGTGTTTGATAAAAATTAAAAGATAGACAGTCATATCACAGATATTTTAAATTTATTATGACCTTGCCATCTGGGACTCATAACTCTGGAGGAAAGGAAAACAAGAGAATCAAAAATGGCACACCTTTTTGGGTATAAGTTCTTGAAAGCTTTTAGAAACTATTCAAATAAGCTGAAATAAAAAAAATCTGATTTCATTAAAAGAATATACTTTGTTTTCAAACAGGTGGCTTGCTTGTGGTTTTAGAGTTGCACTTGGAAATATACATCTGACTCCCCAAGATTAACATCCTTCTATTGCCTTCTGGGGTGTTTGGCAGGAAGCAGAAGGTGTGGCTTGTGATTTCTATTTTATATCTTCATGTAAGAAGGTAAGAAACAAAAGCCTTGGCGAGGTGGCTCATGTCTACACTGCCTTGGGAAGCAGCAGCAGGATGATCAAGGCCAATCTGTGCTTCGTAGGAGAATGTGAGGCCCTCCTGGGTTATAAGAGACTGTCTCAAAAAAAAAAAAAGCTTTGAACAAGGAGGAACCCATCTATTGTTAACATCGGTAGTGGTGGTTTAACTCTTTATATAGCGATTTTCACATTACCTTCTCTTGGCCTCACCACTTCCTCTTGGTTAGAACAGACAGCAGGGATCATCAACATCCTCTTTTTACACATTAGGAAACTGAGATTACCAAATGTGTTCTAAAGGCCTCCAGGGAATGCGCAGGGGGATTGCCACTATTGAAAAATTACTGTTACTTATTAAGACGTAACTAACTCTCTATTGTGCATGTGAGCACCGTTGCTGCTATGCTACGGATGAAATCCAAGGCCACTCCATGTGAAGCCAGAGCTTTACCACCAGACATGTCTCCAAACTCCTCCCAAATGTAATCCCTATCAACTGTATTTCAGGAGGAGTCATGACTTGCCGAAGGGGAAACTCAGCTGAGGAACAAAGGGACTGAAGTGACTCAGTGGACAGAAAATTACTAACAGGACAACAATGGCCGGGGTATTCTTGCTAAGGGCAGGATTTATATACATCAAAGGTGGGAGGGTAAATCTGTTCAGATATTAAGTATTAAAATATCAAGAATGATCAGACAGCAAGAAAGATTCTGAGCTCAGCTAGGATCAAAGGAAGGCCAAGGTGCAGGGGTCTTAGAGGAAAGTAACAGAAAACATTTGGTGAATGAGGGCCCGTCACGGTCCCATTCCCATGGGAGGAGTCGGGTGGAAGACAGTAGGAGCTGTGGAATGGTGTTCCAGAGTCCAGCTCTCCTTTAAAGGAAGCATCGCCTAGCACTAAGGGCTGATGGAAAAAGAGAGGGCTCCCAATCCCTGCAACTCGCCCCACCCCGTCAGCCGGCTCCCAGATTCAAGGCGGGTCCCGCAAGTCGGCGGACGGAGGTCGGAGACGCCGATTGACTGTTGGTTTCCCTGACTCCGCCCACTGGTGGCGCGCTCCTGCACCTCGCGGGAGCGCGCACGGGCTCCAGCCGGGCGGGAGGAGCCGTAGCGGCGTTCCTCCCCCCTTTCCCACCCCTCCACGGATCCTCATCCTTAAAGCTCGGGTCCGCAGCCCCGCCTGAGAGGACACCGGGCAGCGGAGAGTGTGCGGCCGCGGCGAGCCGGGACTGACGGAGCAGGCGCCAGAAGTGACAGAGCGGCGGCAGCTGGCCCCGAGTCCCCGTGAGGGGGACGTTGGAAGGAGTCCAGGTCCTGGTCCGCAGCTCTGCGCCGTCGCAGCGCAGCCTGGCCCATTCTGCCCCGGCCGCTGCCCTCAGTCGCCGAGGCACAGTCGCTGGGGGCCGCCGCCACCCCGCGTGCGAGGCTCCTAGGAATTAGGTATCCGGACCCGTCGCGGTCCTTTCTTACCGCCGCCCGCACTAGGTAGCCGTCCTGCCGGAGACCATGTTCGACAAGACGCGTCTACCGTACGTGGCCCTCGATGTGCTGTGCGTGTTGCTGGGTACGTAGGCGCCGCGGCCCGGGGGTCTTCCGGGCGGGGACTGCCGCGGAGCCGCGCACTGGTGAGGGGTGGGTGTGCCTGGCGCGCGCGCGTGCGCCGCGGCTACGGAGAGAGTGGTGGGAAGTCGCTTGCGCCAGCTGGGGCGATCCCCCGCTTCTGCACCCTTGCACTCTGGCTCCTGCGTGGGCTCCCCCTGCCTGTCTGCCGGTGCGCTGAGGCTAGCCCTGCTTGGCTGCTTTTCTCTCCTCTGCTGTTACCCTCTGTTTCCCTGCCCACTCTACCAGAGAGGGTGGGCTCCTCCCTCTCCACAGTGCAGAGAACCCTAGTCGCTAGCTCATCAGGTTCTGCAATGAAGCTGGAGGTTTGATGCACCCCGGCTTCTCGGGAGCAGGCTCCAGTGCCCGGTTGATCACACTTGTGAGAAGCACTTTAAAGTTTTCGTCTATAAAAGGCTTAGAAGGTTCCTAATTAGAAGGCGTTGCCAGGTTGTAAATTGTCAGGTTGCAGAGGGGATGAGGATGCCAGGTTTCTGCCTAGTGAGGTCTGAAGAAGCTTGTTCCCCCCATCCCCCGCCCCGCAGGAGTCCTGCTGTTTCCTTTGCCATGGTATACCTTTCTGTCTCCAGTGACAGCCCAGCAAGGAGTTCTAGGCACTTCTTTAGCTACATGAAAAGTGGGCGTTATTTTCCTGATTGGAAGAATTCAGTTTGGGGGGCTCTGGTCGCCAGGTGTTTTTTTTTTCCGGGGTGGGGGAGTGGGGAGCTGGAATCATCTGGACAAGGGACAGGCATTGGAAGGAGTGGCTTCCACCTTTCTTTCTGTATAGTGTCAGTTGTAAACCGTTGGAGGTTTGGGTGGTGGGACTTCGGTTGAAGTAATTGACTGTAGTCCTGGCCAATTCTCAAGGCGACTAGTGGCTTCTGCATCTTAGATGCAAATCTGCATAATGGCTTCTCGGAGCTAGGACAAATTTCCCCAGGCTGTAATCTAGCAGCTTTTGGCTATTCCTCTCTCCTGCTTCCAACTGACCATTTAGGTGCTTGCAATCTTGTCAGATTGTTAAAATTTCAGTACCTTTTTTTTTTAAATCTTAAATGCGTTTTCTTAGAGTTCTTTCTTTTAAAAAACATCTGTGCAACTTTATTTACTAGGACATCCCCACCCCGTAGTTTCACAGTGAATTGTACGGTTTAAAAGAGAGGATTCAGACTTAGGACAGGCTTTAGGTAGGATGTGGTAGCCTGTAACACAGGCTCTTGTGAGGTGGAGGCTACCTAGGGAGATCCTGGACCACTAAACAAAAACAGTCTTTATGAAAACATCTTTTCAGATGTTAGGGCATATTATTTAAAAATTATTAGCTTATGAAATATTTTTCTTTTTTCCTTTCTTGTCTTCTTTCCTTTCCCTCTCTCCCTTTCTTCCTTCTTTTTGGACAGGGTCTTGCTTTACAGTCTGGTTTGGAACTTGTGCCTCTTCTTCCTCAGCCTCCACAGTGTTGGGGATGTTGGCATCCTCTGCCGTGCCTGGCTAAATTATGATATCATTTTCCTATGGACCAAACACCGATTAGGAGGGCTGAAGCAATGCATACTACCCATAGGTAGCCACAGCTAATGTTATTAATAGGAAGCTACTAGACTTTTAAAAAATTCATGCGTGAGCCTGGTGTTCTGTCTCATGCTTGTAATCCCATCACTCAGAAGGTTAAGGTAGGAAGACCATCATGCGTTAGAGGCTAGTCTGGGCTACATAGTGAGTTCAGGTCAGCCTGATCTACAGAGTGAATCCCTATACTGAACAAATAAAGTAACAAAGGTCATGTATAGGGGGAAAACATGTATGCAGTGAAATTTTTAAGTTGTATTTTCTGGTGTCCTATATTTTCAGCATGATACATTCTGTTGAGCTTGCAGTAATCTGATAGTCCCAGTTGACCTCACAGTTTTAGGAATATGATGTGGTGTGTGTGTGTGTGTGTGTGTGTGTGTGTGTGTGTGTGTATTTCAAGACAGGGTTTCTCTGTGTAGTCCTGGTTGACCTGGCACTTGCTCTGTAGACCAGGCTGGCCTTGAACTCACAGAGATCCGACTGCCACGGCCTTCCTCCTGAGTGCTGGGATTAAAGGTGTGAGCCATCACTGCCTAGTCTTTCCCATACCTCATGGATTTTTTTTGAACATGACACCTGCAGCGTGAGCCACCACACGCAGCTACGGTGTCTTCGGTGATTTGTCAGGTCTATAGGTGTGAGCCACCACATGCAGCTACAGTGTCTTCAGTATTTGGAGAAAAACTCTTTTGGGGGATTCCACATTAAGTTTGCTTTTTTTAAAAAAGATCTTCATCTCTTTGAATCTTATTTTATCTGTGTATTATTGATTTTTTTTCTTGTGCTGCTACAGTTTCTTTTAAAGTAGTGCAGTGTATTGTCAAGATAGCCCGGATCTCCCTTTTCCTAAGTAGAAGATAACCTACTTACTTTAATTAGATGTGTACAAAATACCGTTAGGTTTAACAACACCAACTCTCGCAGGTAACACTAAGTAAGGGAGAACAACGATACAGATCTTTTAAGACTGACTTTTGGAAGGTAGGTTTTCCTAATAAACTTTGCCCTTTCAAGAAGAGTCTAAGGATTGTACTAAATTTGGGACAGCCAGAGATTGGCAGCCTAAGGTTGTCTTTGCTTCAAGAAAGCTTTCAGCCTGGCTTGAACTTTTTCCTTTTTCCCTTTTCTCTGTGGAGCATCTACAGGTAAGAGTCGGCTACACTGATGGAAAGATGATTAAGCACTTCATAAGTGTAGGTTATGTGAAAGTGATTCATAATTATAATGTGAATATGTTCCATATTCTGTTAATGACTACCCCAACATCACTCTGTATACCCATTTTAATATGATGATGTTACATAATTTCATTACACAAGTATTTTATAGTTTTTACCCAGAGTGATATCTTTTGAAGTGATCATTAAACACTGTGTGTATATGTGTTTATGCATGTTTGTTTCAAAATAATCTCCATTAATTCTTCTATGTGCATATTTTAATTATTAGTGCGTTCAGTGGATTTGGTAAATGCTTTAAAAAAAGAGGAATTTGAGAGAGAATATGTATTTGATTCTTCCGAAATGGAGTCCTTTGATTTGACAAGGCTACCATTGATTTTCATTTAAATTGGCTTGATTTCTTCTTTATTTATAGATATGATCTCACCATTTAGTGGTGATATATATATATATATATATATGCTGGCCTAGAACCCACCATGTGGACCAGGCTGACCTTAACTCTGAGATCTACCTGCCTCTTGCTCATAAGTGCTAGGATTAAAGACATGTGCCACCATGCTTGCCTTACTCTGTTCTTTTGACTAGTGGTTCTAGAACTGTTGGTAAGTCCATCTACAATCCCCTGAATGCGTAAGGAAAGCTACTATGTAGAGAACAGTAGAGAGTTGGTATAAAAGTAGCTATTTTAGCCCCAATGCATTATACTGTGTCCTGACTATAATGTATCTCTTAATTACTAAGGACCAATTTGTATTTTTAGCCACCAGTTAATAAATAATTAGTCTGTTAATTGATTCAGTGCATACGGAGGGCTTTTGTATCTTGAGAGTGCTAGGGGTATAAAGGTAAATAGAACAGTCACTTCCCTAAAGCTCAGAGTCTAATGAAGGAGAAACAAACAAGATGTTACATCATGTTAAGTGTGCTAATGCAGGTATGGTGCCCTTTGACCACAGATAAGGGCCATGTCTTAGATCTATACCATTATAGAGGAATGACTTATCTGTTTACTCTTAGAGATATGGAGATGCCAGAAGTTGCCTAGCATTACTCTTAGAAGTTTTTTCTACCCATTTTTTTTCTCCTTGATCTAGGAGAGTGGGAACTGAAGTCTGTGTGCTGGTGATTTATCTGCAGGCAGTCCTGGAATATATAGAAGATTGTGGAGCTGGCGAAGCCATCTTTCGCATGTCTGCGTTTTGCACTTTGTAATTCCTTTCTGTGCTGCACAGACTTAGAAATGACAGTGGCTACCTGAGGATGTGCTCCTGTTTCCCAACTGCTCTCTCTCTCTCCACATCCTTCCTATGCTTTCAGGTTGTCTCTGGTTTTTCCTCTTGACTGTATCATTTGAGTGTGCTGCGCTTTTGGTTTGTTTGTTTGTTGTGCTCTAGTTGTTTCGGTCAGGATCTGATAATACCCATCTGTGCTCAGACTGAACTGAGAAAAGTTTTTCTCTTTGCATCAGTCAACAGTTAGAGCTGTCGTGACAGCAGGTGTGACAGGAGCCCTTGGGGTCTTGTTGGCTTTTTTTTTTTAGAGGTTTATTTTTATTTGTGGGGTGTGTGTGTGTGTGTGTGTGTGTGTGTGTGAGAGAGAGAGAGAGAGAGAGAGAGAGAGAGAGAGAAAGGGTGTGCGCTAGAGAGTGCTAGAGAGCCTGTTTGAGTTTGTGTGTAATCTTTGTGCAATGCCTGTAGAGTAAGATGTTGTCATTTACTGTGGAACAGATGGTTGTGTGCCACTGTGTGGGTGCTAGGAATGGAGTCTGGGTCCTCCAAAAGAGCAAGTGTTCTTAACCACTGAGCCATCTCTACCCTAGGGTGGTCCAGTTTCCTTACCATGCTCCAAATAAAGCATCATTGTGCCAACCAGTCAGTCGGTGTAGAATAAAATTTGGCGGACAAACATTGGCTATCAACAGTAGGGACTTGTGAAATCCCTGTTACTTGTTGCCCAAATACTGATGTCTCATTTCTTATCACAGTGCTTAATCCTGCCCTGTTAACATACTCTCTAAGACCAATTCCTTTGCTAATCCCCAGGATGAGTTGCTTTAAGAGTAAAGGAAAATATGTGGAAATAGTTTGGCTTCATAGTCTTCACCATTTTTGTACCTTACCTTTTCTCCTAAAACTGATGGGTTCATTCATTTGCTAACAGCTGAGTAGGTCCTACCTTCAGTTAAGGACATTTCTTTTGCTTCTGATAAAATTCTGCTTCTTTACCTTTTCTCATTGTCTCTAATAACAGAGGAGAGAAGGGATCTCAGAGTGAAGAAAAGTCAGTCAGAGTAAGATTTTTGTTCCAAAGCTTTTTCTTAAGTTGGATGGGCAGTTTGGAACAAAAGCAGAGGCTGGAGGGGCTGCTACTATTTGGTGCCTACTTGGTTTCATGAAGTAGAGTTGACTTTACCTTAAGTGTGCCCCACTTGGACTTGGTGTGGAAATGTTAAGAGAACTTTGTCCATATATGTTTTGTGAGCTTCAAATTCTTCCTTCATATTCTCTTTGAATTATATCCTTTTGGAAACTCAGACATGCTATGAATCATATTAATCCCATTCTCATTTAGTCATTATTGGCTGAACTCTACCAACGTGTCTCAGATGTTTGGAGAATTACTCTGATTCTAAAAAAAAAAAAAAAAAAACAAAAAAAACCGAGATTTTACTTTTTAAATATGAGGTTGCTAATATTTGCTGAGAGATGGAGATGCTGGCAGCATAGGTGAGCAAACACTCAGATTCAGGTGGACTAGTTAGCGTAGCATGTACTTTCAATTTTTGTGGAAAGAAATTTGTTTCTTTTTAAATTATTTTTTGCATGCATGGTGTTCAGAGAACACCTGTGAGCAGTCTGTCTTCTCCCACTTCTGAGCAGGTTCTGGGAGGTGGACTCACATTGTCAGGTTCGCATGGCAAACTCTTACCCTAGCTGAACTGTCTTATTGGCATATAGTCTGCACAGTCTGCTAATCAGGTGTTGATCATATAGGTGCCATTTTGTCTCTATTTTCTTTTCAAAACAGCATGTACCTTCCAGAAGTTATGCATAGTGGTTGCAAGAATCTTTCAGACTTTTTTCTTTAAAAAATGTTCTTGTTCTTTCTCCTTTTTTTTTTTTCAGTTAAACCAGGAAGGGGGGGGCATCTCATGTATCTCAGACTGGCTTTGAACTTGATAGCTGAAGATGACCTAGAGCTACAGAGCCTACTGCCTATGTCTCCTGAGTGCTGCCATCAGGGGAGTGCACCACTGTGCCTGGTTTTATGAGGTACCTGGGATCAAACCTATCTGCCAGCTGAGCCACATTCCCCACTGGTTGTCATTCCTCCCAACTTCGTTTTCTTCCTCTTGCTTTTTTCTTTTAACCATTAGGTTTTTAAAGTCTAGATGGTTTAGGCAGAGTTTTGTTTTGCTTTTAGTTTTTTTTTCTTAACCAAAAGAAGTCTAGACTTGGAAATGATGTGCTCTTTAAAATCTGTAGACTTTTCTTTAGCACATTGGAGACAACGTGTTCTTGCAGTGGACTTCGGACCTATACTTCCTCAATTCAATTTCTTTTTCTTTAGTTTATTATCTGTGTGACTTTGAGAATGATCTCTCTGAATATCCGTGTTCCCTCAGCTGTATAATATCTAATAACCTATTTACATCTCTTTTGTGATATTTTAACTGAGTCAGTATGTAAATTGCTTAGAGAAGTGCCTGGCACTTACTCTATATGTTGAGTAAAATAATTCCCTGTAATTGTAGCACCCATAACACAGTAATTGGTAGAAGTCACATCACCTATTTTTGTATTAGGGCTAGAACTACAGACTTTAAAATGTTTCCCATGAGAGCTCATGGAATGCTTTTGAGGGCTGGTGTTCTATCAGTTAAGTCTAAAACCCACATATATGCAGTAGTAATTCCAGGCGAGGTAGAAACTGATCTGTTTAGTTTTGATAGGGTGTAATTGAGTAAATGGAAAAACCTGTTACTATATACAGTGATAAGTCCTAAGTTTCACCTACTTAAAAGAGAATTAGTTATACTCTTACTATTTTTACTGTTTTAAATCTTAGGAATTTAAAACTACTTGTTTTAAAAGATCTTTTTTTGGGGGGGTTGTTTTTCGAGACAAGGTTTCTCTATAACAGTCCTGGCCAGCCTGGAACTTGCTTTGTAGACCAGGCTGGCCTCCAGGTCACTGAGATCCACGTGCCTCTGCCTCCTGAGTGCTGTGATTAAAGGCGTGTGCCATCACTACCCAACCTAAGTTTTTTAGAATTGCAGTAATTGTACATTCTTATTTGTATACAAAGTCTCCCTCCTTTTTTGAGGCAGGATTTCTTGTAGTCCAGGTTGTCATAGAACTGTCAGTGTAACCAAGGGTAACCTTGAACTCCTGAGCCGTTTGCCTCTCCAGCACTGGAGCTTGAGACCTGCCCCATCTCATTTATATGCATTCTGTAATTTGAATTTCTCTCTGTAATTAGGCTGCAAAGAAACAGTTGTGTAGCAACCTCTCTCCCTCTCCTTACTTCTTTCTTTCCTTTTTTTTGTGAGCTGTGTGCTTTGTGTGTTTGCAGTGTCTGTGTACATGTATGCATGCACGTGTGGAGGTCAAAGGTCAGTCTCAGTGTTGCTCCTCAGGAACCTTGTATTAGGAGACAGTTTCTCTCATGGGGATTCAGGTCTAATGAGCCTCAGGGAGCCTCCTGTCTTTGCCTCCCCAGTGCTAGAATTACAAGCTTATGCCACTATGCCTGGCTTTTTTTTTTTTTTAAATTAATCAATTAAAGTATGGGTGCTAGAGATTGAACTCAGATCCTCAAGCTTGCTCAGTGAGCACTTTACCAGCTGAGCTATCTCTCCAGTCCTCCCTCTTTCTCTCATTTGGGTCTTTCTTTTTCTCCTCTTTTTCATTTGTCCCTCCACCCCCACCCCTACCCCCCCACAATTTTCTTTCAGGCTCCTATAGGCCAGGTTGGCTTCAGACTGGCCTTGTACCTTAAGCTGGCCTTTGTTCTTGATCATCTTGCTTCTGCCTCCTAAGTATTGGGATCGCAGGTACATGCCACCACACTGGGCTTTGTTTTACAGGTATTTATTTTGACATATGTTAACCTGAAATTGTCTTTATGTTGTGTAAATCTAGCATTAGGTTTTGGAAGGTACTTGAGTCTGTGTCCCTTTTCACTAAGTCCACAGTGGACATTTAGTGCTTGCTGCCATGCTAGGAGCTGGACGCCCCACTGTGAGAAAGGTAGGCCCCGTGTGCTACTGTGTGACAGACAGGTCAAGAGGTCATGGAAGAGCTAAGAGAGGAACACGTCATGAGGCTTTGGGGGATGGCTTCTCTAAGGAAGGAGTATTTGTAATGAGAGATACAGTGAGATGAAAATGAATTTCCCGTGGAGGAGCTGGCGGCTGATATTAACATAGGGAAGAGCAGGTGCTGGGGTCCAAGGAGGAAAGGGCATTTTAAAATAGAAAAGAGGCCTCTGGCCAATTTTGACATTGCTGTGGCATTTTGGAGTTCATCATGACTAGGGAAGTATCCCTCAAACTTTAAGGCAGAAGTGGTTTCGTTTGTTAGTTTTTAGATTCTTCATGTCCCCTCCATTTTGGGACTTTTATCTTTAAAACCTTCAGTGTTACTATTGCTGGCCACAGGCATTGCCAGCAATGAGCCGGCAGAGCAGCAGTGCCGTAGATCTGTGTAGTGAGGTAACGGGCTTCTGGGTGTAAGCAGTGATCCACAGAGGAGGCTGGGCAACTAGCCAGGAGATGCCCCATCAGCTGTTACAGCCTTAAAACAAAGCCAGTGTCTCTTTGGACTTTAAAATTGCCCCTAAGCAGCTTATTTTATTGTTATTTAATCAAACAAACATGGCTTTTCCATGAAAAAAAGTAGGAAGAAGACCAGTGTGGTTGAATCACCACGTGTATCTGTACTCCACCTAGGCTTCCCCACACCTCCTCGCTTGAACCAAAGAAAGCGCTCTACCTCTGAGCTTCTCCCCACAATTCTTAATATCAGTGTAGAAAATAATAACATTGATTAGTGCTTTCTGGGCCTGTATGGACTTGATCAGAGTGATTTGCTTGGCCATCTCCTCTCTGTAAGGGATGGAACTTAGCTACAGGATAGTTGAGAAACTGACCCAAAGCAGCTGTGGTATGGGTCAGGAATTAGGAGTGTACTTTTGAGTATTGTAACTTTTGAATAGTGATTAATTGGTTCAGATTGGGATAAGTCGTATGAGTGGATAAAGAAATGGGGGGGGCAGTGTTTGGCCAACTAAAAATAGTAATTACTGTAGGTGGCCCCAGTGTTTTCTGATTTACTTTGTTTGGTTGTGTGGTTTCAGAGTCAGGGTCTGCTTGCCATATTTTGAGCATGGAATCTTCTGTCTAAAACAGACTCTCTAAGTTTTCCAATTCAGATTTGTATTAAGTGTGAAGAGCTAGCAGTGAGGTAACTAGCTGGGATGTAATTGAAGGATGCAGCTAATTTGCCTGGTTCAGTGGCATGCCTGTAACCTTTTCCTTCAAATGGTGTTATTGTTGTAGGCATTCCTTCTGCCTTCTCACAGGAAGGGAAGAACCTTTGCCCTTCCTGTATTTCAAGTGAATCATGTGTAGTGCTCAGAGTAAGGCAGCCAGGCAGACGGAGTTGGAGCCTCGTGGTTCAGTCCTACGCTGTCAGTTCTTGGAAACGTTGCTTGAGTCTTTTTCTGGGTTAGGTGTCTAGGAAAATGACATATAGGAAATGGGTAGTGGAAAAGCTCTTTAGCTAATTGGCAGCTTCTTAAGCTGGGTTCTGCTTGGCTTCTGAGTTCATTTCTATCCATGGTAGGAGAGATGGGTTGGCTGCTGTAGGGCTAGAGAGGTAAATGAAGAGAGAACCATTGTTTATTGGTGGTTTGTAATTTACTTTTGGTAAATGTTTTTCTTAAACTCACGGGCCATGACACAGCTGTGAAGTGTATGGTATGGCTTTATTTTATGCCCTATCACAGGTAATGCAGAAATGACTGGAATAATAATACTCATGGGTTCTCATGAGTTCTTGATTATTATGGAACACAGACTCATGAGAAGTTATGATATTACTGTATGATAAGTCACTAATCCTTACACTGAGATTGCCAAGAATGAATTAAACAAGGTCTCCATCCTCAAGAAGTGCACACAGCCTTGTAAGAGGAAATGGGCTTCATTCAAAAATCTGTATTTAAAGATGATTTCCCCTAGACCATTGCTTTTCTTTATGGCAGAGGTGATATGAAGCTTAGGAATATTTCTTTTGGATGGTACTGTAGAAAATTCAGGAAACCAATCCATACAGATGACATTATCATAGATCTTAGAAGGTATGTGGTACATGGTAGGCATTCAGATGCTTGTCGTATGAATGGATGGGTGTGTCAGCTAATCTCCTGCAGCTTGAGAACACTCTTGAGTCAGCCACTCACAGAAGTCTAGCTCTGTGTGTTCCCGTGCTGTTACCGGGCAGGTCACTCTAGCTCCTTCATAATTTCCTCATCTGAGGAGGAAAAGGCTGATGCTCCTAGTGTCTCCCTCATAGTGCTGTGAAAGAGATGAGATAATGTGTGAGACACTGTTTGTGACATGTTTAGTTTAGTCTTGGCCTGCAGTAGGCACTCTTGTAATTTTAATCATTATTGTTATTAAGCTAATCAGCCAATTTTGTGTCGCTGACATATGGTATTTAAATGGGATTTCCTTTGCTAGTGAATTTTCTTTTGGAATGTAGTTGTATGTAGTACTAATTACAATTTATTGCCATTTATACCCCCCCACGCCATGTGTGTGTTTGTGGGTGTATGATAGGAATCAAATTCAGGGTCTCATGCATGTCAAGTAAGGACTGTACCACTGAACTACAGCCCTGACTACAATTTCAGTAGCATTGAAGATGCTCTTCAGAGCCAGGTGTGGTGGTGCCCACCTTTAGTTCCAGCACTCAGGAAGCAGAGACAGGCGGATCTCTGAGTTTGAGTTCCAGGACAGCCAGGGCCACACAGAGAAACCTTGTCTTGAAAAAACCACCACCACCACCACCAAAAAGAATATGCTTTTCAGTTTCTTGGGCCATTTCTGTTTCTGATCCCCAGATTACTATGGGTAGTTTTTCCTTTTCTCTTTTTCTTTCTTTTCCCTTCCTTCCCTCCCTCCCTCTCCCCCACTATTTCTTTCTTTCTCTTTTAAAACAGGTTCTTGTATATCCCAGATTTTCCTCAAACTCTGTAGGAAGCTGAAAGTGGTCTGTGACTACCTGGTTGTCCTGCCTCTGCTTCCAGAGAACCAGGGTTACAGGTGGCAGCTACCACAGCTGTCTTGATTATTTCTAACCTGCTTCCTGGAATCAGACCCTCATTGTACATCTGTTTAGTTTCTAGGCGAGCAGTATTCTCACAGCTCACGTGCAAGGTAACTAATGAACGTCCATGGCTTGCGAGAGAACAGCAGTCAACAAGGTGGTTGGAGTGGTTTGGGTAGTGTAGCTGGAGTTAGTGCTTGGCTCCCAGCACATGAGCATTGGCTTCTTGATGTAAGCTGGTCAAGAGCAAAGGTCGACCGAGCTAAGCTGTTAGCTGTCTGTATCACTCTCCGTGTCGGTATTAGCTTAAGGAAAGGATGCATGCCACGGTCGTGCTTACCACTAGTGTTCTGGGAATATTTGAACTCAGAAAGGGCATTTGTTAAACATATGACTTTATGTAATGAAAATCCGTAAGTTTTCATTACATAGTTAAAGAAACATTTACAAATGGCATCCTAATTTGGTTTAGCTATCGAGACTCACAGAGGCAAGGGATATTTGTTGTAATTTTTTTCTCCAAAGGACATAAATAAGATACAAATATTAAGTGTGCTATTTTCCAAATATTGTCTACATCTGGCCCAATAGCCCAGTTAGAGAGGTTTCTCGGATGTTATCAGAACTTGTTAGTTGGGTTAGGGTAATGGAGATTTTACAGTTACTGTCATTGTCTGTATTAATCCTGTGAGATTCCAAGTGCTGCCATTGAATGTAAGCTCCTAATAAGATCTGGAAACAAATGTATAGTTCCCTTTTATGAAGATAAGTTCTTGCATGGATTTTCCTTGCTCAAGATTAAATATTGTGGGTGGTCCTTTTTAGTGGATGGCAGTTTATTTGTACAACTAACTCTATTTGAAGAATTAAAAGCGTGATTTAATAGGAACAGCCACTGACTTAGAAGTCTGATTCTGCTCTTGCCTCTACTTCTCCCCGTGCTTCGTGGCCAACCCTGTGGCCGCTTCATTCAGTCATATGTAAATTGCGATGACGCTGCTGCCTGTCTCAGGGAGTGGTAATGAGGCACTGTCAGAACAGTCAGGACTCTGCTGCAGATTGTATTGCCCTAGTTCATACCAGCGGGCTTCGGACAAATCAGGGGACTGCTGTCTGTGTCAGAGGAGTTTGTCTTTTCATAAAATGTGTCTGTCACAATTTGGGGGCAAAGATATAACATTTAGGGGACTCCTTTCAAGCTATAATCTGCCTGTGACCTGTAGGACACTAACTAGGAGAGGTGCCCATTTAACAATAAATAAAGTAGCTGATTCATGATTGGGTGGTGATGTTTGACTGTTAGGCTTGGTTGCTACAGTTGGGCTGCAGCTAACCGATGGTTTATCACCATGTGTATCTGCAGATCCATAAATCCTTGGGGAATTTCACATACTTACCCTACAACTGCAGAGACCCAGCACCACCCAGAATTAAAATACCATAATATCTTGGCCCAAATTACAGGTAACCTTTAACAAGTTTGAGTACTATATAAGAACCATATTCCCCTTTTCCTAATAATAAAGCTTACATTTAAAAACATTGAGGTATTTGAAGAAATGGGAACAACCCATCTCTGCCATCCTCACGGTCCTGGTGATGTCAGCCTTCAGTGCTGGTAGACCCTGCAGAGATTTGACTGAGAGCCAGTACGTAGACCAGTGGCCAGAGCCTCTCTGGGGCTCTCAAGACCTGGGTTTTACCATCCACACTGGGTGCTGCAATTCCTGGGCACTAAGGGCCAGATCCAGGGGCTGATTTTCAGTGCTTTGGATAGGGGTCATTTATAGTGATTCAGATTTCCTGAAGTAAGAAATTTGTTCTTTAGGTTAGCCAATTAATTCGACTTGTATTTAGAATTTACTAGGAAAATGGGTATCTCTGGAAGAACTTCATTCCCTCAGATGTTCTATGATTAAGGATGAAATCCTAGAGCTGGGCATGCTGGCACATCTTGGGCTTAGGAGTTAGAGGCCAGCTTCAGTCACACAGGAAGACTGTCTCAGCAGCAAACAAGAAGGAGAACGACAATATTCCAAAACAGCAGCCAAAGCCTGGGTTTGGAAGGCAAGGCCTTGGCTCAGTAACCAAGTAACAAGTAAAGTTGCCGAGGCACAGAAGTTAGACATTTTGAGCTGCCAAGTATAGCAAATATAATTATGATAGAAATGTTAAGACAGGAGGCAAAGCTTTCTTGATACCGATGCAATAGGGTAATATGATAAAGGTGATAAATTAATACATTTTAGTGTGCCAACTTTGTATCTGTGAAAAACTATATTCAAAATGAGAGTCAGAATACTTGCAATTTTATCAGAGCTTTATTGTAAAACTTTGTATTAACATGTAAAACATTTTCATTTACTAGCATATTAAACTGTTGCAGAATTCTTCTGTACTCATGGCATATATAAACTCTTAAGTGTAGGGACACTGCAGCTGCTTGAATCTCAAGTTCATCGCTCCAGTTTTTTGTCTGAAAAGGACTAGATCTCTGTCTCTATATGGAACTCCTGTTCTGTGGCCTGGTGCTGCCGGCTACATTGTAGGCATTTGTTTCTTCCACAAATATGTGCTCATTCACTATGTGCCAGGCCCTGGGGTAAGTGGTGGTCACAAATAGAGAAGCCAAAACCAGCGTGTGATTTTGAGGGAGATCTTAGGAGCTATGGTAGTGTATAGGAAGAGGCTTTAGTTACTTTCTGGCTGGGCATATCCTGTTCAGTAGGTGTTTAGCATGTGCATGGGCTAAAAGTCCCATGCCAAACCAAAACAAAAAACTTTTGTCTCTCTGGTAGAGTACTAGATTAGACTTTAGAAAGAGAGGGCTTAGAGATGGAATTTGGGAGGCTATAGGAACCCATCTTAGTGACTGTATAGGCAATCAGTAAGAGATAGCTATACCAAAAATAGTTCTTAAATAAAGGGCACTTGGAGAGAACCAGATGTCAAAGTGAATGGAGAAGAGATAATGAGTTTGGTTTTAGGCTTATTAAACTTTAAATACCTTTGAAATGCTTAAGGAGAGATGCCAAGTTGTGGAACTCAGAAGAAAGTCTTATTTTTAGGAGTCAAAGACATATTTGTAGTCATTGAACTCATGAGAACTGTGAGAGTCCAGGAAGATGTTACAACACGAAAAGAGAAACACTGGTACCTCAGACTAACATGGCTGCAGTAATTGGTGAAGTGAAATTGCTGGGTATAGTTAAATCTCTTAAGAAGTTGTAATGATAGGCTGAGGAGATAGCTCAGTCTGTAAGGCATTTGCTGTACACGCCAGGACCTCCATTTGATTTGCCAGCCCCACATAATGAGCCAGTCAGAGGCCTGCAAGATGGCTCAGCAGGTAGAAAAGCACTTACCAAGCCTGATTCAGAACCCGAGTTGTATCCTCAGAACCCACAGTAGAAGGCGAGAACCAGCTGCTGAGTTGTCTTCTGACCTCCATCCTCCCACCTCATACACAGGCAATCATAATAAAATGGAAAAAGCTGGAACTGATGATGTATGTTTGCAATCCCAGGGGTACAGAAACAGGTACTCCCTGGGTCTTGGTGGCCAGCCAACCTCGCCTGCTCTGGTGAGCTTTAGGCCAATGGGAGACCTTGTTTGTTTCATACACAAGGTGGCTGATGCCTCCCAAGGGACTCCAGAAATTTCCCTCTGGCCTCCTCACACTGGTGCGCCCATGTGAGAGTATGGTTGTGATGAGGAGGGCAAGTGTGGATGGTGAAGATACCCAGCATGGACACGTTCAAGCTCATGACGATAGATCAGCCTCCACCTTTCTTTGAAACAGGTTCAATATGTGGTTCAGGCTGGCCTGGAGCTCTCCGTCCTTCTGCCTCAGCTTGCATGCCCCCTCCTTCCCTCCCTCTTATTTTGTGTGAATGTATATATGGACACATTGGGTGGGTGGGTGGGAAGAGGCACACATGATGTGTGCCGTAACCTGCCTGTGGAGGTTGGAGAACACCACTGGAGCCAGTTCTTCCCTCCCACTTTTATGTGTGTTCTTAGTGTCAGATTTAAGTCACCAGACTTACATAGCAAGCACCTTTACCAGTCTAAGCATCTTATTGGCCTAGCCAGCTCTTGAATTCAGAGATTATGGGTGTGTGCTGCCAGGTCAGGCTTAACAGGATCATTTCTTTTTGAGGAGAATGAGAGGAAGACCAGTTGAAGCACTGATAGTTGGAGGTAACAGGTTGTCACAGTTTGCTCTGACGTCCTAGTTAGGAGATAAAGTGACCAGTAGAAGTAAAGGAAGACAACTTCAGATGAATGGTAATGAAATAGTTGGTCCTTACTTAGAAATAACTTACTTGGAACTGGACATACTGATGCGTTCCTGAAATACCAGCATTTAGGAAGCAGAGGCAGGAGGATTTCTGCAAGTTTGAGGCCAGGCTAGTTTACATAGTGAGTCTTTGTTTCAAAACAATATGATAGATGGATGTGTGGTTTTTGTAAAGAGCTGTTACCAGGTATGATGGAAGATGTTTGACATTTGGAGCCTGGTATTAAAAAATTCAGAATTGTGCTGTGCAGCTTCCTTTTACCAGGTCCCACTGTTGTTGGCTGATTCTGTAATGGAGAGAGCACTGTTTCAGATTTGTTGGGTTTAACAAGAATGTCTGTAAATAACTCATTCTTAGGCTTGCTCTGTTCCAATGGATGCTCTTTTTCCTGTTTCTTATGGCTATAGGTATTTACTATATAGTTACATTATTGACTGCTACTCTTTTTTTTTAAAGATTTATCTATTTATCATGTACACAACATTCCTTTATGTATGCTTGCATGCCAGAAGAGGACACCAGATCTCACTACAGATGGCTGTGAGCCACCATGTGGTTGCTGGGAATTGAACTCAGGACCTCTGGAAGACCAGTCAGTGCTCTTAACCTTTGAGCCATCTCTCCAGCTCTTTTTTTTTTTTTTTGGTTTTTCGAGACAGGGTTTCTCTGTGGATTTGGAGCCTGTCCTGGAACTAGCTCTTGCAGACTAGGCTGGCCTCCAACTCAGAGATCCACCTGCCTCTGCCTCTCGAGTGCTGGGATTAAAGACGTACACCACTGCCCAGCTTTGACTGCTACTGTTTCTTTTTTGGCGGGGGGGTTCGAGACAGGGTTTCTCTGTGGCTTTGGAGCCTGCACTGGAACTAGCTCTTGTAGACCAGGCTGGTCTAAAACTCACAAAGATCCACCTGCCTCTGCCTCCCGAGTGCTGGGATTAAAGGCATGCACCACCACCACTCAGCTTGACTGCTACTCTTAATCTTAAAGAAGTAGCTCAGAGGAGTTCTTCCTTCTTCAACTTATCTTCTACATGAAACTACTTGAGTGGAACAAATAAACATTTTTTTTAAAAAATGGATACATGGTTTATTTCCATAAAAGTCATAACTATTAAAAAAGAGAACATTAAAAAAATTTCTTGGCCAGTATGCCTTATATTTGTGTTTTAAAAAAATTGTGCATGTGTGTGTGTGTGTGTTGTAAACAGTGTATTAATTTAGATATGCCAATTTGGTGACTTCCTACTGAACTGAGAACTTGTTTTTTATATTTCTGAGACACTAAAGTTAGTGTTATTTTAGTGTCTGGACATGTGCCACTTGGCATAATTTCACAATTAATCCATTCCATGTAAATGCTCTTACTATTTGAAAGACTTTTTTCTTTTTAATTTGGTGGTATGTAAACCATGTTGGGTCTCAGGGTGTGAAGTCTGAGGTATGGATTTCATTTGGTTGTTATATTCCCCCTACAGTTGAATGCTTGATTTTCCGCATGATAGGCAAATTTCCCTATACTACCTTGCTGTGGGACAATGGTGTGTACCCTGTCAATTGTATTTTAATAAAATGCTGATTGGCCAGTATCCAGGCAGAAAATATAGGTGCAGTGACCAGGCAAGAAATACAGGTGGGACAATGAGAACAGGAGAATTCTGGGAAGAGGAAAGGCACAGTCTGCATTTGTCACCCAGACACAGAGGAAACCAGATGTGACTGCCTTGCTGAAAAAGGTACCAAGCCACGTGGCTAACACAGACAAGAATTATGGGCTAATATAAGTTATAAGAAGCCTGAGCTAATAGGCCAATCAGTTTATAATTAATATAGACCTCTGTGTGGTAAACGGCTGTGGGACCTGGTGGGACAGAAACCTCTGTCAATACTACCTGCCTTATTTCTAGAATTCTTAAAGTTTTCTATACATATTTTGAGCACCAAGATAACTAATTTTGTATCTAGACAATGAATCAAGTCAGTTTGCTTTCTGTAGGTATGGTTACTGAAGCAGTTTCCTTAAAGATTTTAAATTTGCTCTCACTGTTACCCTATACAACGTCTGAGACTTTGACGTATTAGGTCTTGTAGATGACAACTCTAGAATTTTTATGAGCATGTGAATTTAACAGCTTTATTAAAGGATCGGTATAACAGTGAACATTTGCTATTCATAGGAATGTAGGCCTTCGATTGATAGGAAGAACTGATTTCTTTCTTACTGCTGGTAAAGAAAGCTTCATTTGTTCATGGAATTTTGTGAGTGGGCTTGTTGAACCAAATCTCACTGTTAGTTCTCTCACAACAAGAAGTACCTTAACAAGGTATTCTTTCCAAATACAAAATTTTTTTTGTTTTACAAGTTTAATTAATATGTAGACAAACCCTATAGCTCACATCTTTAAACCAGAGACTTAACTCTGGAGACTGTACTTCAAAGGGGCCATTCTCTGTGGTAACTCTCCTGCACTGTCTCTTGCTGGCTGTTGACAAGACAGGCACATGTGTGGATACAGTATTTGATGAAGGGTACCTATGGAACCGTGGTGAATTTTCCCATTTAAAAATGACATTTTCAGGTGGGTATGATAGCTCATGCCTGTGATCAACACTTGAAAGCATGAAGCCTGTAGATTGCTGTAAGCTCTAGGCCAGCCTAGGCTACATAGCAATGCTGTCTCAAAAGAAAACGATGTATCTTCTAGAGCTACATGTGCTTACATGCCTGCGATTCCAGCTATGTGGAAGGCTGAGATAGGATTGCAAGTTTGGGGTTAGCCTAGGCAATACAGTGAAATCTCATTTCAAAAACTGTACGTTACCTTTTCACTCTCCCTTTCTCCCCCTTCTCTTTCTTTTGACTTTGGAAACTCATGGTGCTTTTCACTGTATAAATATTTGATACAATCTACTTAGTTCCTCATTTTCCATATTTAAATCTTAGATGATATAGAATGCTATCAATTTTTGAGTTCTAGCTTTTTTCTTTAAAATAGTCTTTTACATTTTCTAAAATCTATTTATATTATTTGATAAAATATAAAAAGATCAAAAAAGAAAATTTGTACCACCTGTAATCCGATTGCTGTTCAGAGATAAAGACGCCTTTCCATACTGTGGAATCTTTTCTGTGTTATGTATCTTTTCTGCATTGTTTTTATATCCATGTGTCCTTTTGACAGTGTCTTGTATATAGTCTTGATTGGCTTGGAATTTTCTGAGTCTTCTGAACTAACTAAGCCCCGGGTCGCAGCAGCCCTCCTGGCTGCCAGAGGGACAGGTTATAAGCACACACCCACCACCATGCTCAACCCTCCAATTAAAAAAAAAGTTTTAACTTTGTTCTTAAATATATATATATATTTTAAGCATCAATATATATATATATAGCCTATATATATATATATATATTGAGCTAGGTATGGTGGTGCACCCTTTTAATCCCAACACTCTGTAGGCAGAGGTGGGCAGATCTGTGTGACTTCAAGGCCAGCCTGAGTTATATAATAAGTTCTAGGACAGCTAAGGTTATGTAGAGAGATCCTGTGTCAAAAAACAAAAACCAAACAAACAAACAAAAAACCAAAAAACATTATTTTATGTGTTGGAATATTTTGTTTGCATGTATGTACACACACTGCATGTCTGATAGTAAGCTCAGAAGAGGGCATTGGATCCCTGGAACTAGAGTTTTAGCTAGTTGTGAGCTACCCTGTGGGTGGCAGGAAATGAATCCAGGTCTTCTGGGAAGGCCGCAGTATCCTTAACCATTGAACTATTTCTCCAGTTTCTTCTCTTTTTTTTCCCCATGTAAATATTGGGGCTGGAAAGATGACTCAGTGGTTAAGAGCACCGGCTACTTTTCCAGACAACCCAGATTTAATTCTCAGCACCCACAAGGTGGCTTACAACCATCTGTAACTGCAGTACTAGGGAATCCAGCATCATCTTTTAGCTTCTATAGGCACCAGGCAATTCACATGATGCACAGATATACATGCAGACAAAATACCCATATAGATAAAAGAAAGAAAATCTGAAAAAAGTTATTATTGTGTCTGCATGATATGTGTGTAGGGGGTTATATACCATGATGCACATGTGGAGGGCAGAGGACAACTTCATGGGATCAGTTTCTTCCCATGAAGGTTCTGAGTCACCAGGCGTGTGTAAATAGTGCCTTTGTTTTCTGAGACATTTTGCCAGCCTATTATTTTGTTTTTAATTTTTACTTTTTAAATATATTTAATGTGTGTGGTTATTTTATCAGTATGCGTATGCACCATATATGCACCTCGTGCCCACCAAGACCTGAAAAGGGCACTAGACTCTTTAGAACTGGAGTTACAGACAGTTATGGGCTGCCATGTAGGTGCTGAAATTGAACCCAAGTCCTCTGGAAGAGCTCTTAATCACTGAGCTATCTCCTGCCTTTGTTTTTTCTATCTTAAACAAATTATTATGACTATCATTATTACTATATGTGCATTTGAGTGTATGTGCACATATGTGTGGGTGCCCCTGGAGGCTAAAGAGTGTGACAGATCTCTTGGAACTTGAAGTACAGACAGGGTGCTGGGATCCGAACTTTGGTCCTCAGGATAGAACAACAACCACTCTTAAGCATCAGAGCTTGTTGCCAGCCTGCTAATGTTTTGAGATTGGATCTCACTGTGCTGGTTGCCCTGACTACAAACTCCTGCTACAGCAGTTCTGCTTCAGCTTTCCAAATACCAGACTGTAATATACTCCAGCATTTACAGGTTATATTCTTTGTAAAATTGAAGGTAGTCTCTTTCTCCTTCTTTCCCTTCCTTCTCTCCTTACCTTCTGCCCTCCCTCCCTCCCTTTTCCTTCCTTCCTTTCTCTTATGTTTTTCTTTTGAGACAAAGTCTCAATATAGCTTAGGCTAGTCTGGAAGTTACTGTATAACCAAGCTGGCTTCAAACTTGAAGTCTTCCTGCCTTAACCTCTTAGAGTGCTAGCATTATAAATATGTGTTACTGTGCCCAGCTAGTCTTCAAAATTTTAATGGTTATATGATATTTCATTGTTTGTATTTGACACTCATTCATTTATCCCTCATTTAAAAATTTTATATATTTTAAAAAATATTTATTTGCGTGTGCATATGTGTGTGTGAGTGAGTGCCATGGCTCACATGTGGAGGTAAGAAGATAGTTTTTGAGAATTGGTTCTGTCCCTCTACCATAGGCTTTACTTTCTGAGCCATTTCTTTAGCCCACATTTGAAAATCTAGGTTATCTGCAATTTTGTTCTGTTCTGCTGCATATTATATCCTTGAAGAAACTTTGGCACCCTTGGGTCATCCTTGCTATCTCAGTGTACTCTGGTCAGTCGGCTTCTCTCTCTTTGGTAACTCCTTTAACATCTTATCAAAACAGGTGAGCAGATTAGATTGTGTTGACTCTGAGACAGTGAGTCTGCTAGCTTCTGTGAGTTCAAGGGTCACAGAGACATTTTATTTGGAGAGATAACTGCAGTACTTGGGTTAAACATTCTGATAGATTAATATATCACAGCAAGAGACCAGAAGAGAAAGATTAGGGAATAAAGCATTTTTTAAGATAAATTGTAATATGCCAGGTATGACATTAGCATATGAGCTAAATGTTCCTAACATTAAGTGGTAGGTAAATATTTTTCTCATTTACTAGATGAGGAAACTGAAATTTGGAAAGAAATTTGCTGGTGCTCATTCCAGAAGTAAACCAGTGCAGGCATGTCTGACTACCCAGCCCTGCTCAGGACTCAATCCTGCTACACCAAAGGAAGAGTTACAGGGTACTGGAGTAGCAACTCATATGGCAAGTAGGCCTCTGCTAGGAGGATGGCTGAAGTCCCTGGGAGAGTGTGTACAGGTACAGGTGAGACAAAGCCTCAGCTAAACTGCAATGGCATTCTTTTTGTTGTGATTAGTTTTGTTATACAATGTAAATTTCTTTCTTTTGGCATATAATGAATTTACATTAAAATTTTTTTTTCTATTTATGTGCACCAGTGTGTCCAAGTGCCCATGGAGGGCCAGGGGTGTCATAGTCCTGGAACTGACATTACAAGCCACTGTGAGCTGCTCCATGTAGGTGCTAGGGGCAAGCCCAGATCCTTTGCAAGAGCAGTATGCACACCTAATCTCTCCAGTCCCATATAATGTCAATTTAGCCATCTAGCTATGTGGTTGCTACAAAGTCAGGGTACAGAATTGGTCAATTTTCCCATAAATCACTGGCTTACTATTCTTTATGTTTGTTTTTGTTTTTTTGAGACTGGGTTTTTTGTGTAATAGTCCTAGCTGTCCTTGAATTAGTTCTTGTAGACCAGGCTGGCCTCGAACTCACAGAGATCCGCCTGCCTCTGCCTCCCGAGTGCTGGGATTAAAGGCGTGCGCCACCACCGCCTGGACACTTGCTGTTTTGCACTTCTCCCTACTCCTCCCTCTGCTCTTCACCTGTGCTCACAGCATTGTGCTGGCCTCTATCCTGTAATGCCGTATAATTCATATCCATGGAGTTGCAGGGTGTGTGCAGCCTTTCAAGGCTCAGCATAATGCATTTCTGATAAGTTGCCCATTTATTGTGCACATGTTCTGGTACAATTTTGCTCTCAAAATATGCCCTTATTATCCCTAACTCCAACTCTAGTTCAGTGAAGAGAATGGTTTTTGGCTAAGACATGATTAGGTTTATAGCTTCAAGCATAAAACAAAAACAAAAACCAACAAAAACCCTCAAACAGATATCTTTGATAGGTGTTGCAGAGAAGGGAAACTAGAAACAATCCCATGAGACTTCTTTATCTCCCTGCATCTTGCACACAGAAAGAAAGCCACATGGAAAGTTTGCATTGACTGTGATGTCCAACAGCCTGAAGACAGAATGGCTGTTAGCACAGGGAGGGGAGGGATGCTCCTGACCAGCAACAGGTGTGAGTAAATAGCCTGCCCTCTCCTCCCCAACTCACTGTGTGTGTGCACGCGCGCTGAGAGTACTGTAACTGCTTTGGAAGTTTGTGGCTTTGCTTTGTTTTCTTGTGATCCTGTGGGTTGAAACCCAGGGTCATACATGTTATCTAGGTACTCTACCATGCACACATTCTCAGCCCCACCTACGGATAGTTTCAAAAAGCTGTTTAAATATATACATAAAAGATCCTAAGTATGTGAATAAACTAAAATGCTCCAAGGTTGACGATACTGCAGGCAATTACCAGCTCAAAACCATAAAATGCAAAACAAACAACACATACTGCCCCCCCCAAAAGCCCAGGAAACACCAGAACCTTCATTGGTAAGTTATCATTTAAACACAAGCTACCTTTTCTCCCTGCTTTCTCTTCTGTCGCAGTGAGAGAGAAAGGGGCGGAGTACTTTTATAGCAGCACCACACAGCTAACCACAGAGAGGTGGTGCTGCAGCCCCAGGCCAGCACGCAGTGTCTGACAGCTGAGGTGAAGCAGTGCTCTGTGACACTGGCCCCTCCCACCTCCTTTTCCACCTCTACCCTAAACTCTTTGTTTTGAAGGACAGCTGTCACCAGTTCTCCTTTGGTCAAGAATACACGTGTGCTGAGGGCCAGCAAGATTGCTTAGTGGATAAAGGTGTTTGCTCTCAAGTCTCAGGACTTGAGGTTGTGGGAGAGAATCATCCTGCACATCGTCCTTGACCTACACTTGTGCTCAGAAGCAGCACGTAGCAGTTGGTCAGTAGGAGGATGCTTCATGGGACTCTGGAAAGAATCCATAACCCCACCTGGAAAGAAAGTAAGAAACTGTATTTTATCAAATCTGAAGTAGGCACAAAAGAACATTCCTTAAGGTAGGAATGAATAGGACTACCTAAGAGCAACTCAGGTCACACAAAGCAGTAAAGAGCCAAAAAATTCTCTTCTGACCTTCACCAGCTGAAAGGAACAAATGAAAGGGTGTGTGGAAGCACACTCCACAGTCTGTGGACTTCCTGGAAAAATGCAAACGTGCACATGTGGTCAAATTTACATAAGCTGATTCACACCCCTTCCCTCGCCCCACCCCCTTCCGTGGAATGTGTTTCTTACTGTGAGGTTTTTTTTTTTTTTTATTGGTGAAACGTTAGTCTAGAAGCAACTTCTTGCCTGTTTAATAGTGTAGACTTTGCTGAGGTTTTATGATTCCTTTCTGTTGTTTGCAGTAGAGTATTAGGCATCCAGATGGCCACTTATCTGAGTGTGGTAGTAAGCTGTCCCGTTCGAGTGTGCACGCAGAGCTGCGCAGGAGACCCATCCCTGGCGGTCAGGCTCCTTTCCTTGAGGACAGCAGGTGTGAGGAAGAGTATGAAGAGACATACTGTGTTAGGATCTTGTCCTCTCTGCTGAACTGACCTGCCCTGCCACACACGCGGCCACAGGCTGCCCGGGAGAGTCAGTGTCTTTCTGACACTTTAGCTAATACTCATGATAAGAAGTTTTTAGAAGTTTAAAAAAATTATTGTTCTTTTTTTTTTTTTTAAATTTCATGAGCATTGGTGTTTTGCCTGCACATGTGTGAGGGTGTTGGAGCTGCTAGGACTGGAGTTACAGACAGCTGTGAGCTGCCATGTGGGTGCTGGAAATTGAACCCAGGTCCTCTGGAAGAGCAGCTAGTGCTCTTAACCACTCAGCCATCTCTCCAGCCCCAATAATAATTTTCAATACTTTGCATTAGCTTTGTTCCTCTCTCACATTTTTAAAAGTTAAATCATGACCGATTTCATAAATCTCTAAATGCAGCAGATACCAACACATGCCAAATACCTCATTTTCCATCTTTCTTTTTTCTGTTTAGTTTCTGTTTTATATTCCTTTTATTTTCCTGGACTCCTAAAAAATAAGTTACTGCATTGATACTTTTTAAATTAATTTCTTTTTCTTTCAGCTCTTTGATTCTGTGGTTTGTTTGGTTTGAAACAGTGTCTTGTAGCCCAGATGGGCCTGTCATTCCTCTTCCTCATCTTCACTGGTGTCAGATTATAGGCATGGACCAATATACATGGCTCAAACTGTTCTTTTATAAATTTGTAATGTGGTATGGGATGCCAGATACTATATGAATATATCCTTAATTGCTATGTTTCTCATATATGAAAAATAGTTTTAATTATGATTATTGAAATTAAAGGAATTGCAATTAAAAGTCAATACTTAAGTCACACTAGCCACATACAGAGTGTTCACTGTCCTCACGTAGCCGTGGGCTGTTATATTGGACATTTGTTTCATTAGAAATTCAGCTGGTTAACCTTGCTGCACTATTTTTTTCCTCTGTTTCCCATTAAACAAAAGATGGCTTATTTTAATATACCTTATTAGTAATCAATAACTTGGAGATTTTGGTGTACAGCCCAGGTTGGCTTTGATCTTTCCTCAGCCTATGTCTTTGTAGTTGACTCTGACTCACTAGAGAAGCATTCCTTTGTTCTTCCTATAATTATGAAGATGGCACCACCTTTGTAATGGCCTTTCTGAGCATTGTCATGATTATTCAAGAAGTGTTGACTAAAGTCACCCATTCTACCAACCTGTTGAGCCTCAAGATGATTTCTCCTTTTGTATAAGCATGTTTGCATGAGCTAGCTTTCCAGCTTTGATTATTATTTTTAGGTGATACAGTTATTATGGTTATAATTATGAGTAGATCTCAAAAGTTGTGAGAGCAAAACCCCTAGAACAGTGGTTCTCAACGCATGGGTCATGACTCTCTTGGGGGGTCACGTATCAGATATCCTGCATATCAGATATTTACATTAAGATTCGTAACAATATCAAAATTACAGTTATGAAGTAGCAACGAAAATAATTTTATGGTTGTGGTCACCATGACATGAGGAACTGTATTAAAGGCTCGCAGCTTTAGGAAGGTTGAGAACCACTGCCCTAAAAGGTACATCTCTGAGGCATCAAGCAAGCCTACCAGCTAGTCATCACTATTTCCTTCATTGTTCTCGGTGTTGAACAGAATAAGAAGACAGACTGGTTTTAAACAATTTCTTACTACAACTATGGCTTTTCCAGGGGAGTTAAATGTATTTATTACAGGAAAGGGAAATTCAGGAAATGGGTAGCATGATTTTAGCCAACTTATAAGTTAGAGAATTCAGATGTAGTAGTGATCTTAATCTGTTGTTAGAAATTAGTTAAATTTGAAGGTGTATATAGCAAAAAATACCTTCTATCTGATTATGAAGATACCAACCTAAAAGTTGATTATATATTTTTTTCAGACTTCCCTTAATGTGTATTAAGTACAAACACACATGTTTGTTTTATATTAATGAAATTATACATAGGGAGTGATTTTAAGATTATTTTGCTGGATATAGTGAATATATTTTTTTTTGTATCTGATCCATACTCTTATTACTAAGTTTGTTACTTTTAACTTTTACAGATCTGTCATGGGAAATCTGAAATATAATTATGTTCTTCTATAAACATACTTATAATGTATGAGCATTAGCATGGTTATGACTTGCAATGGTTGCTCAATAAAATTTGTTTCTATTGGGATATATGAGAAGGGGCCATGCACCATGATCCAGCTGTTTCATTTGTGTGGTGAAACTCAGTAAATACCACAGACCTCTGTGCTGTGTGAAACAAATCTTTCTTTCTTTCTTTTTTTTCTTTTTTGGTTTTTTGAGACAGGGTTTCTCTGTGGCTTTGGAGCCTGTCCTGGAACTAGCTCTTATAGACCAGGCTGGTCTCGAACTCACAAAGATCCGCCTGCCTCTGCCTCCCAAGTGCTGGGATTAAAGGCGTGTGCCACCACCACCCGGCACAAATGTTTCTTTTAAACCTGTGTGTGTTTCAAGGGCTAGCAAGATGGTCCAGCAGTTACTAGTACTTGCTCTTACAGAGTCCTGGGTTTGGTTCCTAGCACCCACACCATGACTCACAACTCTAATACCAGAGGACCTGACGCCCTCTTCTGACTTCTGCAGCCAGGCATGTGGTGCACATAACATACATGCAGGCGAAACACTCATACCCCTTATAAATAAGTAACTGAATTAAAAACCCAAGACATGTTTTTGCTTCAAGAAGTGATTACAATAAGACTTACATGTTTTACGCACAGAATATAGAATTTTATGTACTGCAAAATGACACCATGTGAAACTTTCAGCGTCTTAGAATAGAGTTATAGAAACGTAGTTTCCTTGTTGAATTGTTGAACATGTGGAAATTGCATGGAGAGGCAGAATGCTTGTGCTGCATAGATCACATAGTCATAATATGTGTCATATATTATGTGCTGTAATACAGTTTCTTCTGGTTCTGGAGAATACCAGAGCTGATTGTCTACTTGTTAGGTCTTATTTTGAAACAGGATTACCGTTTGCTCCTCACCATCTCATGTGTAGGTCTGATTATTTTTTTCCTGCAGAGGATGGAGAATTCTGTTTTAGGGTCACTTAAGAAGGTGCAGTTGGGGGCTGGAGAGATAGCTCAGTGGTTAAGAACACTGGCTGCTCTTCCAGAGGTCCTGAGTTCAATTCCCAGCAACCACATGATGGTTCACAACCCATCATGTAATGAGATCTGGTGCCCTCTTCTGGCCAACATGTGTACATGCAGGCAGAACACTGTACACTTAATAAATAAAATAAAAAAAATTAAAAATTAAAAAAAAAGGTGCAGTTGAGTCCCTGACTTGACCTTGTTTTCTGAGAGAAGAGTGAGGCCCCTGCTGAGAGAAGCCCTACAGTAGTTACAGCTGAAGCTTTGTGCAGAGGCCGTGCTGGGCTCTACAGAAATTGACTTCAAGATTTTGGGAATTTGTAAATTATAAGTTTGCGTTAGTAATTAACATGGCTCTGTTCAGTCTGTTCATCTTTGTTCTCAGTGGGAAAACAGGCTTACGAAGAAACAGTGTATAGAATTGGAGATGTTCCCCTTGCACAACCTACCCCTCCTGTGTCTGTGTGTGCTGTGTATACGCGGCCTATGTGCGGTATTGCTGTTCTCTGACACTGAGCCACACCTCCAGCCTACTCCTGAGTTTCAGATTGCTTGCTGGGTTATTTTTATGATTTGTTTTTACTTGCACTTTTTTTTTTGACTTTTTGAGACATGAGACATGGTTTCTCTGTGTAGCCCTGCCTGGCTGTCTTGGAACTCTCTATAGACGAGGATGGCCTTGAACTCAGAGATCCACCTGCCTCTGACTCTGAGTGCTGGGATTAAAAGCATGCGCCACCACACCTGGCTTGAACTTGCACCTTTTTAAAAAGGAAAATCATGTAACCCTCTTCAGGATATACATTTGTTGTTACACAAGATTATCATGGGTTTCAGAGGTTTTTTTAAACTAAGATTTCAAAGAGAAAGAGTGGTTGAGTTAGGAGCTCTGTAAAGGGATCTGAGTGTAGGGGGTGACTGGCTAGCAGCTGTGGCCTCAGATAAGGGGTTAAAACCCATAGTGAGCCTGCTAGAGGGAACCAGAGAAATACCTGTCTTCTCTGTGCTCCCATCCTCTGGCTTTTGCCAGTGCCAGCCTCTCCATCCCTGATGGATGGCTAAACTGATGGCAGAGGGGAGAGTTGTGGGTTGTCTGTGTGCAGCGTCCTGTGCTGAGTGAAGAAGGAGAAGACATCTGCAGACTATTAAAACCTGCTTTCTGATAGAAATGTACACATGAGCCATTGCACGTCTGTACTGTAACAAATAATAGCACATATATAAGTATTGCAGGATTCCTAAACAAGTTCTCTTACGGAACTTTTAATGAGGAGAAAAGTATCTAGAATTATTGTTAGTGTCAGTCAATGTCTGTGGGAACTGGAAGGATGACTCATTGGCTAAGAGCACTTGCTGCTCTTGGAGAGGACTCAGATTTAAGTCCCATCATCCACATGGTAGCTCACAACCATCCATAACTCCATTTCCAGTTGTCTAGGTAGCAGGCACATATCTGGTGCACATATGTACATGCAGGTAAAACCTCATTCACATAAAACAAATAATTTTTTAAAACTTAAAAAGAATATCTATATCTTTAGAGAGTAAGGAAAGAATGGTCCTTTATGGAAGTTTGTTTAGAGAACTCTTCCTATGACACTGATTTGAATATGCAACTCTCCCTTATGCCCTTAAAATATTAAGATAATCTCTACAGCAAATAAAGGATCTTTTAAAAATTATATTTTGAGACAGGTTCTCAGAGTCTCATCTTGTCTGGCCTGGAACTCACTACATAGACCAGGCTATCCTTGAATTTACAGAGACCTTCTACTCTGCTCCAGCATGCTGGGATTAAAGGTGTGCTCAGCAAGAATATTCTGGGAATTGTAGGCATGTACAGACAGAGGCATTTTTTAGATGGATGAATCTCTGTCCCTTTTCCTTCTTGCCATCTCCCTGTAACATGTAACATCTAAGAAGAGTAAGGGAAATAATTGTATTATAACTTGCAGAAAAGGATGTTTTTATAATTACTCTCACACAGCAGACATGAAAGGAGGAGGGAGACATGTTGAGAAGAAGGGCTTCAATGGGAGGAGGGCGGTGAGAGAGTAATGAGAGGTGGCAATGACCAAAGCCCGTCATACACATGTATGAAATAGTCAAAGAATAGGAAGCCACTTTCCAAAGGAACATTGCTGAGTTAATGACCTTCCCTTCCAACTTCATGGTCTTTACTGAATTCTTGTTCTCCTTAATGTGGACATTTGACATCCTGCATTACCTGTATGGCCAGCTATGAGACACTTCAAGCTTTGGCTTCTGTAGTATAACACTGTCCTTTTCTAGTGCTTATTCATATTTTCAGAGAATGGTTTCCATGCTACCGAATAAGAGAGACACGTTCCCTGCCCTCTAGAGTGTATAACAAGTCATTCTTCCTTCTTTATAGTCTCTTTTCATGGTTTTATGAACACTATTAGTTCTTGACTGGTTGCTTTTATTCTTGGCTTTGTGCTTTCTCTGAGAACTGTTTTATCCTCTTTAAGTTATAAATTTTGAATACTTACACATCTCTATCCTGAATTTTATTTATTTATTTAGCTATTTAGTAAACTTTTATTCAGTACCCTGTACCCTGATTCAAAGGGTACAACAATAATGAAAATAGTATCTTCTGCTAGTGTTGCTGAAAGATGTACAGAAAGGCAGGGTAATGGTCTCCAGTGCCATGGGACAGGTAAGGGACGGCCTGGCTTATCTTGAAAGGGGAGGGGAGGGGCAGCTCTCATCAACAGAAGACTGAGAATATATGAAGAGTCCCAGGGTTTCAAAAGCACAGTAGTTCAGTGTGCTTGGAGCCTTAAGGACTGTGAGAGGAGTGGAAGAGAAGGCTGGCAGCCATTAGGGAGGGAGAGTGAAGCAAAGGCAGTCCTCTCCACACTGAGCTAGCACATTCCCCATGGATGATTCTGCCTTACAACTTCACATTCCTGCCTAGGGCGGCCAGTCTCTACCCCTGATGTCACTTCATGGCCGCCTCAGCAGTTGTGGGCAGCCTTCGGGTTGTGTCACTCCTATTTCAAAACATTATTCCTTGCATCCTTTTCTGTTTTCACAGTTGACACTGTCACTCAACTTCTGGATTATTTCAAAGATGTGTTAAATATTTCCATTTCCTTTCTCACTGTTAATTTCTAAAATACTTAGTTTACTATGTTACTGACTTTGGCCAAAAGAAGACTGGTTTTTTATATCCTACAGGAGAAATTCTTCCTTAGGCCAGTTTTATACTCACAATCCTTTAATAAACAACAACCTGAAGCCTTTATATTGTCAATAAAACATCAGACTTGCAAAATTCAGATATAATTAGCAGCAAAGATGCTCTTCTCACTGTGAAGTTTCATCATGAACAGATGTATTTTACTGAACAGCATGTTTTAAAAGGAGAGCTCTACTGCCTCCCGTCTGTCTTCATCGACACAGTTCTAAACTTGTACCCATAGGAGAACACATGCACACTGACTGGGGGAGTGGCCGGCGTTAGAATCCCGGCTGTCCCACTTAAAACATCAGTAAGTAGTAACTGTAGTGACCTGCACGGCCTCCAGTGATCTGTGCTTCATGAGCTGAGCTGAGGATTGAGTTCATCTGGGTAGCTGGTGCTTGGCGTGTGTGAGCATGCAGTGTGGAGAAGTTCTCTTGGTGGGATGGACCCTTTGCTCATTCCCTCTGCTCCTGTGCCTGCAGCTCTGGTGCTGCCCTTGCTCCTCCCTGTACCTTCTGCTCCCTCCTGTGCCTCCTGTTGCCTGTGCATCACCTGTTTGTCACCTCTTCTTCAGTGCTCTTCTCTGTCTCAGTTTATGTCAATCTCTGAATTTCTATTGGTTCTTTTATACCATTTTAATAATCATACTTCTGTTTTAATGGTATATTCCTGCTTTGTATTTCTTTTTGGATGTGTGTGCAGTAATAATAGTTACTAGAATTACTATCACAGTCAAGATACAGAACAGTTTTGGTTTTTTTTTTTTTTTTTTTTTTTTAGTTTGTTTTTGGCATTTGCTTTTTTGAGACAGGGTTTCTCTGTGTAGCCCTGGCTGTCCTGGAACTCTCTCTATAGACCAGGCTGGCTCTGAACTCACAGAGAGCCTCTGCCTCCCAAGTGCTGGGATTAAAGGCGTGTGCCACCCCTGCCCAACGAACAGAACAGTTCAATTACAGAATAGTTTTGTTACTTTCTCTTGAAAAACGTCTATGTTGGTATTTCTTTTTAAACAAGCTCTCAAGTGTACATTTTATTTTTATACATACAGCCTAGATCTTGAACCTGTTTTGCACAAATTAGTTTTCTGTACCTGGCCCAACCTAGTGCTGCATATACAGTGAGTGAACAGATGCTTCAGTATTTGAACTGTATAAAGCAAAGCCCGAATCAGTGTAAATTTGAACATATTTAGAAACTGCCAGCCAGGTGACATGGTGTGTGCCTATTGACTTGGTGACTTGGGAGGCTGAGGCATGGTAAAGTCGTTTGGAAACCCTGCCAAGACCAAGAAAGCCATTTTTTTTTTGTCTTGGGAAACAAGGGCTTGTTCTTTTTTTTTTTTTATTATTATCAAATATACTAAGAAGTTTTTTTGAACTTTATTCTAATGTGGAACAGATATTTACTTCTTTGTCTTTCAAATATTATGATGCTGTTATTAAATTTGTTAGTTTGTCTTTTTCCTTAAACATATTTAGGGTATTAAACTGCTAAATTAAATAGGAATTAATTATAGAATGTAAAATAAAAAAATTGCCTGCATTCTCAACTTTATTTTCTGTGGACCAATTTTGATCTTTTCCCTGGAGGTCCCTTTCTTGATTGTCCCTAAGATGAGAGGTCAGTGGAAGCAAGAGGGTCAGTTGTGAATGTGCAGGCGCTGCATGGTCTCTTCCACGGGGTATCAGAGATATTGATCTCTCCAGAAAGGGCAGAGTTTAGTTAAGATTTATATCCCATACTCTTTCCTCCCTAAAGAAATGAATTGAATGTAATTATATGTGTCTTTTTTCCCTTCCCCAACAGCTTCCCTGCCTATGGCTGTTCTAAATTTGGGCCAAATATATCCATTTCAGAGAGGCTTTTTCTGTACTGACAACAGCATCAAGTATCCATACCATGACAGTACCATCAGAAGCATTTTGCTCGTCATAGTGGGGCTTGGCTTACCCATTTCCTCTGTAAGTAAATTACTAAGCAGGTAGTGGTGGCTTGTTGAAGTGATGGTATTGGGGTGGGAGTAAATTCAAGCCCTGCCTTCACTAGTGTTACTATAGAAAATGGCTGCTGAAGGAAAGAGTTCCACTGCTTATTCCTGGAGAATGGTGATTTTTCCAGTTAAAGGTGTATGCTACAGTTTGAAGATGGACCAAATGAAGAGGGATAGCCCCACTACTGCTCGGCTCTTTCACGGCTGGGCCTAAGCCACTGTTGGCTGAGAATCGAGATCATAAAAAGATGTCTTTCTAAGTCTGAAAAGACAGACAGAGGCAAAATTGTAAGTAAAGTCTGCAGACTACATTAAGGCCGTCACTGTTTAAAGCTGTGGTATGTGAGATGGCCAACTTGTAGTGTTGGGTTTTACTGTTTCAGGTCACTAGAGACTTCCACCTCATGTTAGTGTTGACAAACTGAGTTAAGACTGCCACTTGGGGTATTGCACCTGCTTTCTTTATACTTGGTTCTGATTCCTAAGCCTCAACATTTGTCATTGTCTGTCTGAGATAAGTCTCAGGTAGTCCATGCTGGCCTGAGACATCTGGTCCCCCTACTTCTATTTACCAAGTCCTGAGATTTCAGTCTTTTTATGGGACTTGGAAATAGAAGAAAAGAAGCAGGGCAGGATTTACCTTCTTGCACATCTTTGAGTGCAGTGGGTCCACTGTGTATTTCCCCTGTGCTCTCCTGGGTCTTGTCAACTCAGCTCCTTAGGTGTGTCTAAACTTTTAGAGTCCCAGTCAGCTCAGCAGCCTGTTCTCCAGCAGGATTGGCTGGCTTTTCTTTCCTGATTTTTAATAAGCTAATTTCTTTTTTCCTGTAGCAGTTCACGAATCTGAGTTCAGTTTGTCTTTTTCACTTTAAGTTTTCTTCTTCCCTGAATAGTCTTCAGAATAGTATTCCAGTGGCTGAATGACCTTGACTTTTATTATATTCCAAGTTACATACTTCTGTATACTTAAAATTTAAACATGAGTTAACAGCTTTAAAATAGAAGGGGCGGTGAAAAATTGGGATTAGGAATTTAGTTTTAGTATCCTTTCCACTGAGAAGCAGTGTCACTACAACTAGAGTTATCTAGTTGTGGCCCCAGGATTGTGATCTGTGCAGAGGGAATCTTGCAGAACGTCACCTAAGTGCCATTAACCAGTGCCACTGTCATTGGATGGAGTGGAGGTCTGTGTTGTAGCTATTATTTTAAGCAAATGTTGCCACATCAGGTTTTTATCAACCTGTTCAGTATTGCTTGAGGCTTGGGAAGTTAACTTTAAATCACAGGGTTTGATACATTTCATCTTTTTCTTAAAACTTAATTACAGAAATCTAATAGTAAATGAATTGAACAAAGCTTATAAGTCGATCAACAATAAAAGCAGTAACCTTTAGTCTGCTACCTGCTGAAAACCAGTCACAGTGCAGTGCTGTTCAGTTTGTATTTCAGTTTTGTGTCCTTGTGATCAGAATAGGTCCTCAACTGTTAGATAGTGGACGTGGAGACCAGTGACTGTCCTTGTGATCAGAATAGGTCCCCAACTGCTAGACAGTGGACGTGGAGACCAGTGACTGTCCTTGTGATCAGAATGGGTCCCCAACTATTAGATAGTGGACGTGGAGACCAGTGACTGTCCTTGTGATCAGAAT
>JAQHUG010000005.1:8083513-8210729 GCA_028555095.1 Dicrostonyx torquatus
GAGTTCCAGGACAGCCAGGGCTACACAGAGGAACAAGAAAGAAAGAAAGAAAGAAAGAAAGAAAGAAAGAAGGAAGGAAGGAAGGAAGGAAGGAAGGAAGGAAGGAAGGAAGGAAGGAAGGAAGGAAGGACAGTAATGGCACGACAGGTGTTTTGAAATTCTTTTCCCAACCTGATGAAGGACCACAGTTGAAGATGTACTAAGAACTTTAAAAAACCAGCATTGAGAAAACAACCCAAGCTGAGTGCAGTCATTAACCTGTGGTCCCGGGCTTGGGAAACTAAAGCAGGAGAACCTCCAGTTCAAGGCCAGCCTGGCTGTGTAACTGGG
Organism: Dicrostonyx torquatus; assembly: GCA_028555095.1. NCBI lineage: Eukaryota > Metazoa > Chordata > Mammalia > Rodentia > Cricetidae > Dicrostonyx > Dicrostonyx torquatus. The sequence continues at coordinate 8,083,844 of JAQHUG010000005.1, forward strand.
GCCAAAAAGTGAGGGGTGGAGGAAAAGCAAGCCAACTGAAAGTGGACTGGAGGTCTGAAGGGAAGACAAACACATGGTAAAGAGCTGCGAAAGGATGCTCGGTGTCAAGTCAAACTGGGGCTCCACTGTACTCCCCAGAGTACAAGACTGATAATGCCAAATGCTGCAGAAAATGGTATAGCTACTTTGGAAGGTACTTTGGCAATTTCTTACAAAGTTAATTTAGTCTGGCCATAGGCTACAGCAATTTTTACCCCAGAGTTGCAAACTGGTCAAATTAAAAAAAAAACAAACCAACAACTGGACACACATGTCTGTAGCACTTTTATTCATAATTGCTTGCTGTAGAACAATCCTTCTGTACACTGTGAATATATATTACTCTCATTGGTTAGTAAAGAACTGACAGGACAGTAGCCAGGCAGGAAGTATAGGTGGGACAGCCAGAAACAGAGGACACAGGGAAGAAGAAGGCAGAGTCAGAGGAGATGCCAGCCAGCCACTGAGCAAGCAGGACATGCAGAAAATGAGGTAACAAGCCATGAGCCACATGGCAAACCATAAATGGAGTTATGGGTTAATTTAAATGTAAGAGTCAGCTAGTAACAAGCATGAGCCATTAACTGAACATTTATAAATAATATTAAGTCTCTGTGTGATAATTTGGAAGCAGCTGCCAGGATGGGGAGTGGGTAGTCAGGACAGGAAAATTTCCAACTACAGTTGTTTAGAACTTAAAAACAAAACAAGCAAGATGCCTTTCTGTAGTTGAATGGATAAATGAACTGTGGAATTGGAATGCTCCACACATAGAATATTCATATCTGATGACTCACGGAAACAAGTGGGCTGGGGTGTATAGCTCAGTGCTAGAGTACTTGCCTCGCATGGGCAAGGCCCTGGGTTGTGTCCCTAGGATTGCAAGAGCCAAAGAACAAAATCCAAGGAAATAACCATCACACCATAAAGAATCATGAAAGAACTCTAAGTGCACATTACTAAGTACAAGAAGCCAGTGTGAAAAGACTGTGCACTTTCTGATGTCAACTATGATATTATGGAAGTGCAAGACTGTAGAGCTAGTACAAAGTTAAGTGGGCTGAGGGAGGATAAAAGGGGCACCTAAAGCAGGATTTTTAGGGCAGTGAAACTATTCTGTATGGCAGGCACTATGACGTTGGATGCGTGGCCTATGCGTGCATCAGTGCAGACAGAACTATGAATGAGTCCTAAGGTGGATCACAGATTGTAGTTATTACCAGTGTGCTAAATACTGGTTCTTTAGTTATATCAAATGTGTTGGGCCGATGTAAGGTGTTTATAAGACAAGGAGTGTGATAGTAGAGAGGGTGTGTATGTGTGTATTTATTTTCTGCTCCGGTTTTAAGTAAACTTAAAAGTTTTTTTTAAAAAAATTAAAAATAAAAGCTAGGCTTAAAAACTGGTAGAGTACCTGCTGTCTCATGGGAAGCCCTGGGTTCTATCCATGTGAGTGCACATGCATATACATATACACAGTGAATATTAATTTTAAAATACACATTTTAATATTTTGATAGCCTGATAAAATAGTGTTGCTTTGTTGCAGAAAAGTAATTATTTTACAAAATATTATTCTAATATTAATTTCTAGGAGTAAGATTACCTGATAAGATATTAAAAATGTGTTTTAGAGTTTTGCACAATTTGTTAACTAAATAAAAATTAAAATTACATTTACTTAGTATGTAAATTAGTATGTAGCACCTGCTACAGTATATATGTAAAGGTTCTTCCTTCCACCTTGTGGGATCTGAGGTTGAACTAAAGTCATCAGACTTGACTTCATGTACCTTTACCTACTTAGTCATCTAGCTGGCCCTAGTTATTGATTTAACAGTGTTTATTCCAACTGCAGGCTGTTGGTTCTTTTATTTCCCCAGCCTACCCTGTACTAGAGGCCTCATGCTTCTTAGGCAAGCATTCTACCGCCAAACTCCAGCTCCTGGACCTCGTGGCTCTTAGGAAAGAGGAGTGCTTGACAGCTTAACAGCTGCATCACCATTGTTTCTTTGTATTTTTTTCTTTTTGTTTTTTTGTGTTTTGGTGTTTTTGAGACAGAGTTTCTCCATCGCTTTGGTGTCTATCCTGGAACTAGCTCTTGTAGACCAGGCTAGCCTTGAACTCACAGAGATTTGTCTTCCTCCCGAGTACTGGGATTAAAGGTGTGCACCACCACTTCCCGGCATACCATTGTTTCTTAAAGCTTAAAATTCAGAAAACATGATAGTACATAGAAATTCAGTTTTTAACATCAGTTTTGTGTTTTTACATCTGAACATCACTGCTTCAGAGGACTGTAATATTGTGACATTTATTTTTAAAGAAAGGTATAGCCAACTTTGATGGTACACATCTTTAATCTCTGCACTCAGGAGGCAGAGACAGGTGGCTCTATATGAGTTCAAGGCCAGCCTGTCTCAAAAATTGGGGTATTTAGTGCATTTACTACAAGAAGCCATTTCTATTCTAATGTTATACAATAGACCTCTATCTGATAAGTAAGGCAGAAGTTGAATTTAGAAGCATCTGTAGTCAAGATTTTCTGTACATACTGACCCACAGTCTGACTCTGAAGTTGTGGGAACCAAAACTTTTAAAATTTATTCAAAATATAATTCACATGCCTTAAGCAACACTGCTCATGAGATTCTAAGTCAGCACCTCATAACAGAAACAACAATACTTATCTAGTAAAACGTGACTAGTTACAGCAAATGGGGTGAAGTTCATGGTAATCCTATCACCTGTTCAAGTTAGATTTGATCAGGTTGAGTTTGGGCATCGGTTGTTTTGAAAGAACTGCGGTAGACTGGGGAGGGGCTCAGCACTTGAAGGCCCTCCAGTCCTGGTGATCTTCTTTAGCATCATTTATTATTTCCCATATCCTTTTGTGTTGAGAAAGACTATGGCTAAAGGTTAACCGTGGAGCTAGCACCAGGAAGTAAAGATAGGGTGTGGAGCTTTTGAGTCCTTGTGTGTGAATAGAGCGTCCCTAAAAGAATTTGTCTTAGGTAGGGTTTTTATTGCTGTGAAGAGACACCATGACCATGGCAATTCTTATAAAGAAGACATTAATTGGGGTGACTCGCTTACAGTTTCAGAGGTTCAGTCTGCTATTGTCATGGCGGGGAGCAAGGGCATATGCAGGCGGATGTGATGCTGGGGCTGAGAGTGCTACATCTTGTAGGCAACAGGAAGTTGACTGGCAGTCACACCGAGGGAAGCTTGAACAAAAGGGACCTTGAAGCCTGCCCCCACAGTGACACACTTTGTTCAATAAGGACACACCTCTTAATAGTGCCGCTCCCTTTGGGGCCATTTCTTTCACACCACCATAGAAGTCACTCATGAGAGGTGTCAGTGTTTTCCATAGCTAGAGGTGTCTAACGAGCTCTCTAGAACACTACTCAATCCTAGGTGGTGGCCAAATTCCTGTGGAGACTCCATCTTTTAATAATTTCAAACAGACAAACAAAAAACCCACCTAAATACCTTTCTGTTAATTTTCCATAAGCTTTTACATTTATTGGGTCTTCAGAATGGCAAATTTTCTGTATTACAGTCCCATGTTTCCAATATCACAAGAAATGAAATCTTTTATCACTTGTAGAAAGAAAACTGTTAGTCTGTGTACCTCTGTGGATTAGAGCAGTCTGCATGAGCTCAGTCATCGCCTGTCTGGTCACAAGGTAGGTAGCTGCGGCGAGGGATCTTTTTAACGGTGGCTTTCCGCCTGCTACCCTGCTTTCCCACAGTGAGAATGGGAGCAAACCTCCCTTTTGGGATGCTGAGCAGAAGTCATGGGCAGGTTTACTGATTTTATCAGCAGAATATCTGGGAGTTGTGAAGTATTCAATTATGTCAATGCAGGATTTTTTGAATATTTATGTAAGTAAAAGACTGTATTATTTATTGAATATTTATAAAGGGCTGTGTAGATATACTACAAATTTTTATTAAAAGAAGTCCTCAAGGTTTGTATATTCTTCTCTTTCACATCTTTTATAGCTGTTAAGCAGCCAGGTATTTAATCCCAGCAAGCCTTCTCTAACTCTGCCTTTCTTCTCCCAGCATCCAGTTCTGTTTTCTCCACCTACCTAAGTTCCACCCTATCAACTAGGCCAAGGCAGTTTCTTTATTCATTAACCAATGAAAGCAACACACAAACAGAAGGACCTCCTACACCACTCCCTACTTTATCGTACCACCAGTTTATACTGTAGCTTAAAATTGAGTGGTTAAAAGAAAAATTATACCATTGAGGTAGTTTTGTTTGTTTTGGAAAATTCAGAGTGATTCCTCCAATTTTATTCTTTTTCCAGATTTTTCTCGGTTCTATTTTTTTTTTTGTCACTCTGTATAAGTTCTACGTAAAGTGTATGTTACTGTTAACATCTGGAGATAACACGTGCACTTAGTCAGGTGCTGGTGGTGCACACCTTTAATTGCAGGCTGAGGCCGGCCTGGTCTATAGAGTGAGTTCTAGGACAGCTAAGGAACCCTGTCTTGAACCCCACCCCCCACCCCGCCACCTGTTTCCTTCTCTGTGAGGCTCTGTTCTCCATGAATGTTTCATAGGGAGTGCTGTGGAGTCACTGACTCCTCCCTTCTCTCTGGACTTGTTCCTCCTGTGATCTCGTCTGGCTTCGTGTGTGTTGTTTACATCATTAGCCTTGACATCTTCCCTACATCGCAGACATTATGTCTGCTGTCTACTATAGGTAACTCAAGCAGATTCATCCCTTTCCTCAGTTCCATTTCCAGGGCTGCATTTCTCAGTGTAACTCTGAATGACTTGCTCAGCTTGCTTTCCATCCTTAGCTATTCTCTCATACATGCATATTGAATCAGTCTACCAGCAAATCCTGTTGGCTACTTTCAGCTTAAATCTAGACATGACCACAGTCAGACCACTGCCAGCTTGTCACTAACCCCTAACTAATGACCATAAAAGTGGGGTCTCAGTTCATTATTGAGCTGATTTGAATGATTGCTTAATAATTAAAGATGATTTCCTCAGACCATTAAGACCCCACTCTCTGATAATAGATTTTTATAATGAAATGTACTTTAATGTTGACAAGAATAAGATTGCTTATAAATAAATGTCTGGATTGCTAAGACATGGAGTTCCTCAGTCTTTTGGTCTGTGTACTGAATCAAGTTAAATGTATTTAGGATTAAATTGCTACAAAGGTTATAAAAATTTAGTAAAAGAGAGGCTGGGCATGGTGATGCCTATCTTTCATCCCAGCACTTGGGAGGCAGAGGCAGGAGGATCTCTGTGAGTTCAAGGCCAGCTTGGTCTGCAGAGCGAGTTCCAGGACAGCCAAGGCTACATAAACATTAACTTGTTGGAAGTATTTTGCATTTCCCTAATATTAAAAGAGGTTTGGTTGCTTGGTTGTTTTTGTTTGCTTGTTTGTTTTGTTTTCCCTGTGTAACTCTGGCTGTCCCGGGACTTGCTCTGTAGAGCAGGCTGACTGGAGTCTTTTTCATATAAGAGACAACAGTTTCTAAGCCTTGCTCAAGTTTTAAACAGTTTCAAAGTTTTTGTTGGTTGTTTTACTCTTTTTGGATCTTTGGGGGCCCACCACCCAGTTCTGAAATAAATACACGGAGTCTTATTCTTTCTTATGATGCCCAGCCTTAGCTTGGCTTGTTTCTAGCCACCTTTTCTTAATTTAAATTATCCCATCTGCCCTTTGCCTCTGGGATTTTTCCTTTCTTACTTCTCTAATCTTACTTTCAGTCTTATTCCGAAGCTGGCTGTGTGACTGACCTCTTCTTTTCTCACTTTTTGATCTGTCTTGCTTTCTCTTTTTCTCCTTCTATTTACTCTCCGCCCGCCGCCCTGCCTCACTACTGGCCATTCAGCTCTTTATTGGACCATCAGGTGTTTTAGAAAGGTAAAGCAGCACAGCTTCAGAGTTAAACAAAAGCAGCGTAAGGAATGTAACACAAGCAAAAGTTACAGATCTTAAAATAATGTTCTACCACAGCATTTCTCTTATGGTTCCAAGATCCTGAGCCATATGTATAAGAGACAGTTAAGCTGGTGGTTTTAGCTATCTTTTACTATCTCAGGTGGAGGATGGGGAAATATTTTTGTGATATGCAGTTTGTGCAAGTTAGGAGTTACTATATTATGCATCCGTTTGAACCATTGAAGATTTTCATTATTAGAAGCAGAAAGCTGTACTATTTCAAGGATGATCTCAAGTTTCTATTCAGAGGACTTGAGCTTCAGATGTGTTCATTGTGACTGGCCACTGGACATATTAAAAATTGGGATGTGGGATGAAAAAGCTAAAGTCTCTTTGAAAAAGAATTTGGCAGTTTCTTAAAGAGTTAAACATACACTTACCACATGACCCAGCAATTCTTTGTAGGTGTCTGCCCGTTAGAAATGAAAATGTATCCACACAAAGACTCATGTATGAATGTTAGTCATAAGATCCCCAAACTGGACACTGGTGCCTGGAGAAACCAGATGTGGAAAACACATGGCACAACATGAATTAGCCTCAAGGATGTTATAGTAAGTAATAGGAGTACAAAGGAAGTACCACCTGGTGTATGATTCCATTTATACGAAATGCCAGAAGCAGGTCAGTGGTTGCTCTAGGTTGGTGTAGGAGGATGGACGGAATGCACACAGGCTCATGAATGCTCTAAGACTAGACAGTAGTGATTGTGGTGGTGGATTTACAATAGATGGACTTTATGGTACATGTTAGACTTTAAGGTTATTTATTTAAAGAGGGGAGGAAAGCTGGGAAGATGACTCTGGTTAAGAGCACTTGCTGCTCTTGCAGAGGACCAGGGTGAGTTCTCAGCACCCACATTGAGTGGCTCATAACCACCTATACTTCCAGTTCCAGGGCAGCTGATATCCTCTTCTGGCCTTTGTGGCCACATACATGCACAAGGTGTACAAATAGATAAACACGCATGATAAACATGTAAATCTTTAAAAGCAGGAGGAGAGAAGTTAAAATTAATTTCCCAGCTAGAGTATTAAGGAAAATATTTGCAGTCATTTGAAAATTATGAAAAGAGATTTAAGAGATGCAATCTTTCCAGTAAAATTAAAAGGATGTTTGATTTGAACTAACAATAACATAGACAATCCTTTCATTCTTGCCTTAGATGTCATACATGTCAAAGATAACGTCAACTATCTAATTAAAATATTCAGTTTTTCCACACTGTGTACTGTGGCTGGTAGAGAAAATTAGTACTGTACAGTTAACATTTGGGGGAAGTAATTGGTCAAAATTATAAAATGTTAATGTTTATATCCTTTAATTTTACATAAAAATATTCTAAGGAAATAATTAGGAATGCAAATAAGGATTTGAATTGGAAGTATTCTCTGTACTGTAGAGATGAACCAGAAGCCCAAAAGCAGCCTTTGTGCTGTCCCTATTGGACCATTAGGACATGGAAGGGGTAGAAACTGTTCCTCATTAGCCTAAGTAAAACTTGTTTGTTGAAACAGATAGAAGGTACTCAGCAGCCTGAGATAGTGAGACCATTGAGACCTTCTGGCACTGGGGAACCCAAGCTACCTTTTCCATTCTGCCCTGGGGCGGGTCAGGCTAGTCACTTCTTTCTCTCAGTAAATGGGCTTTGTCCTCGGTCTTTTTGCCTGTGTGCCAGTGCTGTGTGCCAGTTCACATGGACTCAGTCTTGTATTTCTGAGAGGTTCTAGAAGCATCCTTTTGAGTCTTAAGTGGGTCGTGAACACCTGTGGCTGACCTGTACTGAGCTAAATTAGTGGAAATGAAACTGAATTAGGTATTATAATTCCACAGGTTTCTGTGATGGTGACAAGGAGTGGTCATTACCAACTTAAAAGTATTCCCGACGCCTTCTGAACTCAGATTCCGGGTAGAGTGCATGTGTGGTGGATTCCTGCTTTCCAAAGCAGACCTCTCGTGTAGGGTTTCTACTCCCTTGTCCTCATTAAAGCTCCTTACTGGAGAATGGCGATTACAGCCTTCCCCTCTCCTGACACACTCCTTTCTTCTGACTCATACTTGGTCCTCCATCCTGACCTGCACCAGCTCACTGCTCTCTGTGTCCATGTAATATCACTGTTACTTTGTGATTGTTTCTTATGTCACATCCGTCCTGCACATTATCTTTCTCCTTTGTAGCTAAGGGAATCCTTTGTATCACTGTTCTCGTTTCCTCCTGTCCCTTCCTATTGGGACTCAACACTGTAAACACCCAGACAAGGCCCATGTAATACTGCCCTAGTTTTTTTCCTCTGTTCTTCTCTGAGGTAATTATGTACTGTACTCAGCTTTGTAATCCTGATAGCACTGAGGATTCCTTTTTTGCAGGGGAGGGGTCAAAGGCAATTTCTCTGTGTAACAGCCCTGGCTTCCTGGAACTCACAGGCATCCATATGCCTCTTCCTCCTGAGTGCTGGGATTAAAGGCTTGTGCCACCATACCCAGCAGCATTGAGGATTTTTTTATACAGTGTATTGAATATTTACCCAATTACACATTCCTTCATTTTAAAGTGGACTACTAATCACACTTGTATGTAAATTTTTCTCTCCATCTTAATATACATTTTTTTCTCCTCTAAATTTAAGAATAATTTAACTTGATTTTTGTGGCCAAAGGAGAAAAAAAACTTAGTATTAATGGGTATGCATATTAATATTTTTCAGTATATTTAAGGCTATTAATATAAAATTTTCCTTACACTAAAATCACAAAACCTAAAGCGTTTTAGATACTAGTGATGTATATTTAATTTCTGTACTAAATATCTTAAGAAAGAAGCAATGCTGATTGGAAAAAATGCAACCAATTCAGAAATGTGCTGTGTTGGCAGTAAAAGTTTCCAGTATTTTTTTTTTTTGTAGAATTCTTACAGCTAAAATGAACCATAGATGTAGGAGTTCTTGTGAATGTGAAATGAGTGTCCGTTCCGTCGAGTATTGTAATTGGTGGAAGGGTCAGTTCAGCTGCTGTGCAGGACAGGCAGCAGCGGAGCCCCCACCCTATCGTGTTGTTAGCACTCCTGAAGCTGTGCTACAGCCGTAGCACATGTATTGAAGGCCTGGATATTTCACCCCATTGCCCTGATTGCAAGCATGTTGTGAATTGGGTGAGCCTGGATTCAGTGAGAGGCCTAAAGTGAGAGGGTGGGCTAGCAAAGTCAGCTCTAGTGTAACTTTTTTAAAGAATAGCATCTATCAGAAGCAAGGCTTTGGGAATCTTGTTGAATTTTAAAGAGTTGGCAGCTGTCATTGGCAAATTGTATGTAAGTACATTACATACGTAATGTACTCTGGCTATTCAGTATCTAAATGAAAATGGGAAGGTAAGTAGAAGAGCTAGCAGAAAAGAATGTGACAGTATCTGCGTGCGTTGTAGATTGGACAGAGTGGATGCTAGTAAACAGAGCAGCAGAGGCTTGGTTGTCAGTCTTAGGGCTGTAGTGGACTAACAAAGACTTCAGGTGACCATCAGGGCTTGGTGCCTTGTGAAGAGGGAGCATTTGAACCTGCACTGGACAGGCTAGCTTAGTGGGTGAGACATTGCATGCAGAATTGGACACCTAAAGGAGAGCCTTCATTCTTGGATCAGCCTTGAAGTGGACTTGTTGACGGTTTCTGCTGAATCACATCTCTCTTTACAAAGCTATAAGCTGTAATTAGTAAATGGCCCTATTTAATGACATGAAGAACTTAAACATTTTAAGAGGTGTGAGGCATAATCCTCGCAGAAAACAAACGATCAAGAAGGTGTGTGTTAGGTGGTTTATGCTTGACACCATTGTCTGTCTTAAAAAAGTTGGTTCAACTTCAGGGGCCATTCCAAGGCAGCTCTAAATATTCTTTGGATAATAGAAAGAAATGAATAGTTAATCTAGACACTGTCCTAATCTAGCTGTGTCTAAGTGTTGTGGTGAAAAAGGACAAAACAGGGAATGTTAAAATGTTTTCCTCTTCGAAACAAAGTCTGTGACAGATCGAGGTTGAGAAAGTGCTGGAAACCTGGCTGGTTAAAGAGAAGACCACGAGAAGAGATTTTTCCCCAGAATTGACTGTATTTGAGCAGAAACAAAGGTTGGAAGATGCCCCGTGTTAAAGTGGCTGACAGAGGACTTGGAAGCTTTGTCTCCTGTAGAAAAGCACACTCACCCTCCATCGCGAGCGATCCTCCTAACTTCCGCTGCATGCCGTCTGCATTTCCTTGTTACATGTGCTCTTACTTCAATAGCAAATGCATTTTTAAAGTCTCTGGGATGGTTGTTGCCATGAATCAGTTTTGATAATTTTTAATGATATTTTTATTTATTCCCTTTTGCTAGCTGGATTGCCTTTTGCAATTCTTACTTCAAGGCATACACCCTTCCAGCGAGGAGTGTTCTGTAATGATGAGTCCATCCAGTACCCTTACAGAGAAGACACCATACCCTATGCGTTATTAGGTGGAATAATCATTCCATTCAGTATTATCGTTGTAAGTTAAACCTGCTTTTCCAAGTTTCTAACTTTTGAGCACGCGGTTACTCTTGTGATGGATTGTTAATGATTGAATGTGTATCCCCTTAGGACTTGTTTACTCTTGTGATGGATTGTTAATGATTGAATGTGTATCCCCTTAGGACTTGTTTANGATTGTTAATGATTGAATGTGTATCCCCTTAGGACTTGTTTACTCTTGTGATGGATTGTTAATGATTGAATGTGTATCCCCTTAGGACTTGTTTAACTTTAGTGGAAGGCTTATTGTATGGAGCTATTTTAAATGAGGTAAGAGTAAAAAATATGTAATTGGAGCCTAACTCCGTATATGTAGATTTTGTGCTAATTTTTAGCTAATTTTGTGCTAATTTAATCACTGTGAGTATTATGGTTCTGATTTGCTTCTGTTTCAGAAATTATGCGACTAATTGTTGAATGTTACAGCGGCATGCTTCTCACATAGTTAGTGCACTGGGGATCATAACTGAATGTTGTTCTTTAGTACTGTGTTCTAGACAAGATAAATTGCTAACTTATGTTAAAATTTCATTCACCTCATTTTTTAGAACTTTAAACACTGCCATAAAAAGAGAGAAAAAGTTTCCGTTCTGTGATTAGCAGTGAGCATGGAAGGAGTCCTACTAACACCAAAGGCAACACTGACAGTTTGAGCCATGTGGTAGCTTTTGTTGCCCAATGTCTCAGTGGGATGCCCAGGGAGTGTGGCTCTAGGTAGAGTCCAGTGATAGGCTGTTTCTGTGGCCTTTACATCCAAAAATTGTATTACTTAAGTAAACATTTCTGTTCAAAGAAACTTAACAATACTTATGTAAACACAGTTAAAGGCAGAATTATGATTCCAAGAGAAAAGACGACAGCATGTACCTTGTCAACTCTCGAAGTAAATGTCAACATTTAATTAATTTGGAAACAGCATTAAAATCATCAATAATTTGATTAGTAATGAAAATTAATTCATACTTTGTAGTAGACAACTAGTGAAAAAAAGCCTTCTGCTGTACGCATGTTTATTTGTAAAACTGAGATGCCAGAGGAAGGATGCTGCTGTTCCGGTCCTATTTTTAAGTGGCCGTCCTGGAGCCCAGCATACTCTAGCTGCTTAGGTGAAGCTGTGGTCGGTATCTGGTGGAGGGACTGTATTGTAACTCACATGAGTGCCTTACAGTATGACAGAAGCTAAACAACCAGGGACTCCTTCATCTGGCCAGATCTCTACACTGAGTTTTTACTAGTAAAGGTGAACAAACCCGTGATGGTTTGTAGGAGGAAGTCATCTGTGTAGAGACAGGGTCTCTCTGTTTCCCAGCGTAGGCATGGATTCATGCACTTTCACACTCCTTTTGTCTTAGCCTCCTGAGTGCCGGGAAGCCTTATTTTCTTTTTTAAAAAAAAAATATTTTTTACATGAGTCTTGCCTGAGCATGGTGGTGTGTGTCTATACTCCCAGCACTCAGGAAGCTGATGTAGGAGTGTAAGTTCATGGCCAGCTTAGACTACTTAATGAGATCAAATCTTACAGAACAAACGTGCACATACAACAGGGGAGGGGGTTCTGGGTCTTACAGTGCATAGCAGCCAAGAGTCCTGTACTGACATTTAAAATGCTAGATGTCCTGCTCTTTCAGTTCTGCTCTGTCCCTTTAAAGGTGCCCAGGTGACACTGTAGGACCCCCTAGAGTAGAGGGCAGTGGCAGAGCAGGTGCCTTGGCTGTGTGGTGTGGATGTGCCCAACACAGGGCCCAACACAATCATCCAAAGTTGAAATTAGACTTTATTAACTTGAAACTTTAAAACAAAGTGTTTCAGGAAGAAGAGATGGCTCAGTGGTTGCTGCTCTTCCAGAGCATCCAAGTTCAGTTCCCAACACCCATGTTGAGTGGCTTACAACCACCTCTAACTTCATCGTAGAGAACCTTCTTCTGGCCTGAGTGGACAACTGCACATGTGTGGCACACCCACAGAGACACATACATACACGTGTGACACACCCATGTAGACAAATACACACACGTGTGGCACACCCACAGAGACACACACGCACACGTATGGCACACTCACAGAGACACATACACACATGTGTGGGACACCCATGGAGACACATACATATGTGACACACCCATGTAGACAAATATACACACGTGTGGCACACACACAGAGACACATACACACATGTGTGGGACACCCACGGAGACACATACACACACGTGTGGCACACCCAAGGACTCACGTATACACATAAATAAAAACTTAAAACCTTTCAGCAGTCTTCCTGAAGTTATTTTTACGTTAAGTATTCAAATTAGCATCAGCAGAAACAAACTCTGCTTGGGGCAGCAGCTTCATGTACTAATTTAAAATAATTCTGGTTTACTTAATTCAGTTTTTCAAGTACTCCTTAATCAGAATTGTATACATTGAGTTTCATTTATTAGAAAATAAATTGTGTGTGGGTGGGGGGATACCTTACTAAAAAAATGTCATTGACTCAGACTTTGCACCGAGCCTCTGGCATGGCTTGCGAATGGTTTCTAATCATGCTGGCGGTATGTCGGAGAGAACCAAGAGCCAAGGGAGGGAGAGTTTCAGTAAGAGGAAACGGTCAGTGAGAAGTGAGGTTGATAAACATCTGCTCAACCCAGTAATTCATTTTGGCTTTTGAGAAAGAATCAGGAGGAGATAAAGGAATAGAAGCAAGGAGAGCTGTCTGGGAAGGGTGGAAGATACGGAGGTCTGCCAGTAATGCCAGACTTCTTTGGGCTAGCAGGCCCCGAATGAAAGAGAGAACAGTGTGAGGATGCTTTGTGGGGAGAGAGTGCTGTGAGCATAGGCCCGCAGGGATGGCTCAGCGATTTATAAGGGTTCTGCCTCTCTCCCAGACAGCCTCTTCTGTATTAATAATTATCGTTATCCTTACTGTCTTAAGTAAATGAAACACAAGAAGTACTTTGAGTTGTAGAATTAATTAGGCCACAGTTGGCTTAGGTGTAGACTTTGACCAAAGATTAAGAACAAGGTATAATGGATCAAAGGTCAGGACAAAGTATCAAAATGAGTTGAAGAATGACTGTCCTAGGCAGATCAAATAACAGAAAACTAGATTTAGAACTTCTTCTGGCTGTTTCTGTTAAAGAGGAGAGCATGTGAGTTTAAGAAGCGATGTCTGCTGACGACATTTGTCAGCCACCCCAGTACAAGTGTTAGATCATGCTCTGAACACCAGAGCTGGTTTGCTTCCATCAGTGGCAGGAGGCAGTGGAGTGCCTGCAGCTGGCGCCGAGTGTGAGTAGGACGCCACCTGTGCACCTGGTTCTGGAGCATAAGTGAGCTTGTGGAAACAGCTGACAGCTGAGGCATGGAGGGCCATACTGCTTAACTGTGGTGGATTAATACACTTGGTGTGTTTCCCGCCACCAAAGATCAACTTCATGATGTGCTAGAGAAATCCATTCACCCTAGCAGCCCTTAATGACTCAAAGGGGCAACAGTCTTTAAATCAGGGCCACTGAACATTGGTAAAGGTGAGCCTTAGCACAGCAGTGCAGGTGCAGTGACCCCAGAAGTCCAGTTTCCTAATCCTATGAGCGAGTCTCAGAAGAAGGGTTTTATGCACTCATTGACAGCTAGACTATTTTTGTGAGGTATAATGTGTTGAAGGATTTTGCCTTTCACCCCAGACAGTACCTCCTGTGTCAAATATAGCTTTCTACTGAAAAGGTAAGAAACCACCCAGCTTTACAGAATTCATAGTCTAATTGGCAAGACTCTGACTCAGGGATTCTAGGATCTGTCGAGCCAGATGAGGGAAGAATTGCTGGCATCAGATTTTTGATATTCCACTAAGAGGCAGCCATTATTTATTTCACCTATGGCACTGCTGGCTCCGCAGACAACGCTTCCCTGTAAGACTGCTTATGTAAGTTTAAGATGAGGTAGAGAAGCGGGTGTCTCAAGGGAAACTTGGTTACACAGCTCTCCACTCCCTCCCACCCACAAGTTAGCACACTTTTTGCTAACAGCCCCCCAGAATGTGTCCTCTCGTCTCATGTAAGCAGCAAATTGCTAGTGTTTATAATGAGGCAGTCAGAATCTGGGTTTCTCAGGACAGTGGTGGTGAACCTGTGAGGTTGTTCTGCCCTATGCTTGCTAAACTGGCGTGCTCACCACCCAGACTGACACAGCAGCAGTCCACAGATGCGCATGGGAAGACTTTAACTCCATTTTATAAAGCGGTGAAGAATAAGGGGGGAAATCATATGAAATCACTCCGGGCAGGAGGAGTCCAAGTATTTGTTTGGTCTCTTAGTAGGACTTTTTCAAGGAGTCTGGTTTTCTCTGAGTCTTCCAGAAGGCAGAACTTGGAGACCGTGGGACTGAATTACTCTTTTTAGTATGATGGATGTCTTTGACTCAAAGGAATGTTGAGAAAAAATGCAGACCAGTAGATTTTAAACATGGTTATATGAAGATGTTCACTGGGGAGTTTGTATTTGAGTGAGCCCCAGCTGTCTTTGGGGATCTGTCACTGTAGCTGTGGAGCTCAGTTTCTTTGAATATAGGAAAAGACTCAGGGCTGTTCCTTCATATAGACTGCACACTGCTTGTGGCTCAGCCGTGGCCTTGGCAGTGGTGCCTACAGTCAGCCTGGGGCTGTGGTTACTTTAGAATCAAATATCTTAAACTGACTTTTTAAAGGGGGATTAGAACAAAGATCATTTGCAACTTAGCACTTGCTTTTCTGTTTGCTTGTTGTTTTATCATCCTCTGTTCCTCTCTTTTTCAGATGATTGCTGGAGAAAGTCTGTCTATTCACTTTAACGCCTTGCAATCAAATTCCTTTGTTGGCAATCACTATATAGCCACTCTTTACAAAGCCATCGGAGCCTTTTTGTTTGGAGCTGCAGCTAGCCAGTCCCTGACTGACATTGCCAAGTATTCTGTAGGCAGACTGCGTCCACACTTCTTGGCTGTTTGTGACCCTGATTGGTCAAAAATCAACTGCAGTGATGGTTATATTGAGAACTACATATGTCGAGGGAATGCAGAAAAAGTCAGAGAAGGCAGGTAAGTGTGTGGTCTCTGACACTTGTGTTACTTTGATATTATCCATTGGCTACAAGGTTTTGATGACTTGGAAAAGGAGCTGACTGCCACTTTGATAAGAGAAGCTAGGGCGAGGAGTGAGTGAAATCGTGAACCCCAAAGGAATGGGTGGAATCCTGAACCACCCCAACCCCAGTTCTTGCTCCTTATTTACTGTTTAGGTCATGGTGGTTTTTGTTCATTTAGGAGCATTTTCCTGAATCCTTTTATTATGACGTATGAGTATGTAAAATGAACCTGGACCACTTACTTCATGGTCAATAACTTTTTCTTAAGATACTGGTTCAGGGGCTGGAGAGATGGCTCAGAGGCCAAACTTTCTTCACTTACAGTAGGGTTATGTCTTGAAGAGTCACTGCACGATGAAAATGTACGTAAAATGTGTATTCAGAATACGTACCCAGCCTAAACATGTCACACAGTGACATAGATTAGATTCAGTAGAGTTGGCTTTCCTTCTTGGTCATGTGGCTGGCTGGTAGCTGTGGCTAACCACTAGTGCCTAGGTTCAGAGTTCTGTACTCTGTTTTCTATATTGGAAAGATCAAAAAAGTAGTTTCTACTGAATGAATGTTACTTTCATATTGTAATGAAGTGAACCAAAGTTGTAACTTAGAGTCTGTATGCACTGAGCGACCCTTTAAAATAGCTTTACTGGTCTGTAATCCCTACACATGAGATCTGTCCACCCTAAATCAAGGTTTTGAATATTTCCATTGTATTAGGTTTTCACCTGAACTTGTTGCAGCCCTTGGGTCAACTTTCTGTCCTTACAGTTTCATATTTTCTAGGATGTCATATGTGAGATCACTCGGTGAGGACCCCGATATATCTGCCTTCTCTTTTTAGCATGTTTTCATGATTTGTCCATGTTCTTCTGGGAGGTTATTACATATTGCTGATCCAGTCATCTGAAAGTTGACTGATATTTAGGTTGTTTCAATTTGGAGTTATGAAAAATAAAGCTTCACTGGGCATAATGGCGCACACCTTTAAACCCAGCTTTTGGGAAGTAGAAGCAGGTAGATCTCTGAGTTGAGGCCAGCCTGGTTTACATAGTGGGTGCCAGGCCAGGCCAGCCAGGACTACACAGTGAGACCCTGTCTCAAAAAATGAAATAAATAAAATGCTATAAACATTGTCTGCATGTAATATGCCTGTTTTTACTTGAATGAATAATTAGGAGTATACATGCTGAGCATACAGTATGTACTGTTAAAGTTCCAGGAGGCTACCAAGTGTCACAGTGGGTGTGAGACTCCTGGCTGTCATTTTAGTCATCCTGCGGGTTTTCTGTAGCTCGGTGGTTTTCATTTGCATTTTGTCCCCAAGTAGTGTTGCTGGGTAACTTTGTGTGGCTTTTGTCTTTTCAGCCCGCCATCTGGGAAATCTCTACTCAGCTCTTGTTCTTATTTTTAAATAACAAAAAACAACAAAAAAGCGGGTCCCTTGCTCTCCTGCATTGTGAGTCACTTGTGCTAATGTTGTTTTGGAGACATTTTCATGTTTTGACATTTTTTTTTCTCCAAATCTGTTGCTTTTTTTTTTTTCCCTGATATTCCTTGAAGTATAGAAACAAACTTTTAAGAGCTTGTTTGTGTGTATGCATGTGGAGCCCAGAGGTCGGCATTGTGTGTCTTGTTATGCCCCCACCTTATGTTTGAGCCAGCCTCTCTGGAGTGTGCTGAGCTGGTTCCTCATGCCCCAGTGGCAAGCATTGTGCGGTGTGAGCCATCTCCCTAAAGTTTCCATAAAACCCTATGTTGCGTTTTCTTTCATAGTTTGTGGTTTGGGGGATCCTAATGATCTATACCCTCCTGTGCTTTATAAATCCATGTTTAAGCTGGGTGGTGGTGGTGCACGCCTTTAATCCCAGCACTCGGGAGGCAAAGGCAGGCGGATCTTTGTGAGTTCAAGACCAGCCAGGTCTACAAGAGCTAGTTCCAGCGCAGGCTCCAAAGCTACAGAGAAACCCTGTCTTGAAAAAAACAAAAAACAAAAAAAAAAAAAAAAGAAAAAATCCATGTTTAAGCTTAGCTCTTACAGGAGGTCCAGCATTTGAATTTATTTTTGTGTATAATGTAAGGAAAATATTTTCCAACAGACTACGCAGTTTCCAGAATTACTGACAAGTCCATCTCTGAGGGGAGGAGGTTGTCACAGGATTTCTCTGTATAGCTGTCCTGGAACTCACAATCTGTAGACCAAGATAGCCTCAAACTCAGAGATCTGCCTGTCTCTGCTGGGATTAAAGGTGTACACCACCACTGCCCAGCTAAACCACTCTTTTGTTTTAAATTTTACTAGGACTTTTGTTGAAATGTGGGTCAGCTGCTGAGTGCTCACTCAGTCTGTTCCATTCATCCATGTGCCCTCTCTCTGCCAGTGTTATACTGCAGCCTTATAGTAGGTCTTAAAATGAGGTCCCTTTATTCTTCCTTTTAAAGTTTTCCTTGTCCATGGTAGGTCTTTGTCTCGTTTGCTAGAATTTTGAGTTTGCTTCAAATCTTTATATTTGGGGTGGCTTATCATCTTTTTTTTTCACATATTTTTTATTTTTTGAGAATTAGTGTTTTGCCTACATGTATGTATGTGTACCAGCTTGTGCCTGGTGCAGACCCTAGAGGAGGGTGTCAGATCACTTAGAACTGGACTTACATACAGTTGAGATTTCATATAGGTGCTGGGACTCAAACCTGGGTCATCTGAGAGAGCAGCAAGTACTCAACTCCTGAGCCATCTCTCCAGCTCCCACAGCTTTTAATATTTAACACCGGGTCTCCAAACTCACAAGGATGGTGTTGTTCCATTTAATGAGGTTTTTAGTTACCAGTGATTATTTCCTTTCCCATCTCTTTCCACTTGCGACCTCTGGAGCCAAGGAGCTGCCAGTCAAGAACAGTCTAGGATTGGGGAGTGGCTAAGCAGGCACAGGCCCTGGTTTCCTCACAAGCACCAAACAGAAAAGAGAACAAAAGGAGGGGAAAGCCTCAGTTTCCAGGAAATAAAATCAACGTTTCTCTTCTTTTCTCCTAGGTTGTCCTTCTACTCGGGCCACTCTTCGTTTTCTATGTACTGCATGCTGTTTACAGCGGTAAGTACTTCAGGCGGCAGGGGCAGTTGCTGCACATAGGTGTTCTTCTTCCCGTACACATGCAGGAAGCCTGCTTCTGCCATATGCTGACACTTTCGGGGTACAAAGCTTCTGTGCTGTTTGGGCAGGGCGCTGGGCTGGAGGCCTAGCAGCTTCGTGATTTTCCTTCTACACTGTCCTGTGAGAAGTTTGATGACTGGAAGTGAAGGCAGTGTGACTACTATTGGAGCAGGCATGTCATCTTTCCGGTTTCTGAAATGTTTCCCAGAGACTTTACATACTTGCACACTCACCATATTCTAAGTTGGCACAGGAGTTAGAAAAGATGGACATACACACAGCTCACTAAACCAGAGATGATGAGTACATAAGACAGGGATTCTAGAAATCTTTGAAGTTCAGTGTGTGTGTGTATAGTATGTGTCTGTGTGTACATATATACACACACACATATACTATATAAAATGTGTGCACCACCATTGTCCCATGGTTTTTTGAGACATGATTTGTATAGTCTGGGCTCTCCTACTAGAACTAGTTCTGTAGATCAGGTTGGCCTCAAACTCAGTTTTTATATTTTATAACATTTTTTTGTACTTACATAATTACTTATGGCACTCTATGTTGCTTTTCCGGCATTTGAAGGGAAACCTTTATCCCCACAGATCAGCTAGAATTGTTTCTTAAAAAAAAAAAAAAAAAAGCAAGCTGCCGGGTGATGGTGGCGGCGCACGCCTTTAATCCCAGCACTCGGGAGGCAGAGGCAGGCGGATCTCTGTGAGTTTGAGACCAGTCTGGTCTACAGAGCTAGATCCAGGACAGGCTCCAAAGCCACAGAGAAACCCTGTCTCGAAAAACCAAAAAAAAGCTTTTATTGTGTTTGATTACTGTTTATGTATGTACTGTGGAGGCCAGGACAGCTGACGTGTTCTTTTCCCCCATGTGGGTCACTGGAATTGAGCTCAGGTCAGTCTTGGTGGCATGTGCCTTTACCTGCTGAGCCATCTTGATGGTCCTGTGTCAGTCTTCTTTGTAAGTTAATTTTTATATAGCTGTAATGCATGCAAGTTTTTATCTATCTGAAGATAGATTTAAAAAAATCCATTATATGGCTGCGATAGTGACATAGGTGACTGTCTAGCACTTGGGAGGGGTGTGAGTTCTGGGCCAACTTTAGCTATGTAAGGCAGTCTCTGATGTGAGTGAATGTTGAGTGTACTCAAAGTTAATTTGGTGTCAGAATTTATAATCAACTTTAATTTTTTTTTTTTTTTCGAGACAGGGTTTCTCTGTAGCTTTGGAGCCTGTCCTAGAACTAGCTCTTGTAGACCAGGCTGGTCTTGAACTCACAAAGATCCACCTGCCTCTGCCTCCCGAGTGCTGGGATTAAAGGCGTGCGCCACCACCGCCCAGCTCAACTTTATTTGAAAAAAAAAAAAACTGTAAAAAAAAAAATACAAATGTTATAACATTCAAGTCCACAACCTGAAGCCGGCTTTCTCTTACAACTCAGCAGCTTTGAAGAGACTCAAATCTTTCTGAAGCTATGCCATGGAGGGTGGCTCATTTCAGGGTAGAGAACAGCGCACAGCACTGACATCCTCTGTTTATCTTATTAGGAAAAAATAGCACTTGTTCCAAAGGAACCCAATGTTTTGTTTTCTAACTAGGACTCTGAGGAAGGCAGGGCTGGCCAGTGCCAGGTCTACCCACCTGTAGGACTTTGTCCAGAGCACAAGGTTGTAGGCGCCATGATGGGCTTCGGAAGTGTTCAGCTAGATCTACTTGGGGCTATGATTTGTTTTCACTACCTGAACGTCAGTGTCTCTGTCCTTGAAAGAGTTCTAGGATTCTGCTTCAGTTGCTATCAATGATTTGTATTTACACTTTAGGAAAAAAACTCTTTCTTGTAATTTCCATGTAGGGGAAGTGTGGAATGACTGCTCCTCTAGAGGGAAGAGACCTTGGAAGGGCTGCGGTCTGTGAGCTTTGCAATCTCTTGACAATCAAGGGCACTTGCTTTTTTTGATTACCTGAAACCTTGGAAGTCACACAGATGGAATTACCCTATAGAGGGACTTAGTGGAGGGAGGCTAATCTTGTCCTGTAGGATAACTTGAGGATTTGTTCACAACTATAATGTGGTAACTGGGCCACTGTGAACCATTTAGATGTAAGCATTTGACAGGAGTCTGGGGAAGTTAGAAGTGCCTGCCTGCAAGGATGACTACTTTAGTTCCAGCTGGATGTGCTGATATGCGTCTGTAATGGAAGCGCTGGGAGGCAGACAGGAAAGAGAATCTCTGGAGATGACTGGCCAGCAGTCTAGTGAATTTGTGAGCTCCTGAGAGCCCTGACTCAAAAACAGGCTCAAAGATGGCTCAGCAGTTATTGACTGTTCTTCCAAAGGACCAGGGGTTAATTCCCAGCACCTGTGTGGTGGCTCATATTCCAGTCCTAGACCCATTCAGACCTCCAGGGGCACCAGGCATGCAGATATGCATGCAGGCAAAACACACATACACAATACACAAGTGGGAAAAAAGAGGAAGATACTCAACATAGACTTCTGGTCTCAATATGGCACATACGTACATGTACCCAAATTCTTAAACTCACATGTGTACACTTAACATGTAAACACACAAAGAGGAAACAGGTAGATAGGTGTGTCATCATAAACCAAAGCATTTCTGGAGAAAAGCAATCACTTGTGGTTTCACTGACTTGACACAGTAGAAACATTTACTTGACTGGCATGTAGGCTTAGCTTTGACTTCTGCCCTGAACAAACAGTGTCACCTGGCTTTCCTATTTATATACAACATAACCTCTCCTCTCCCACATTCCTAAGGCGGTGACTAATGTTTCTCTGGGTATCTTGGCATTATAGGTCAGTCTCAGGTTTGGGTGGAGATACAGTCATTTAAAGTCTGAAGATTCCTGACAATTACAAATTAACTTCTAGTTAAAAATTTTTCCTAAAGCCAGTCCTTTGACCATCGTTGTGCCCTGACAGGCAGCCCAGACCTGAGCTCAGTGCCCGGGAGGCAGCATCAGTGCCAGAGCTAGAGGGGCCCCAGGCAGGTCTGCTTTGCACTTGCTGTCTGACTCCCCTTGAATCGGTTGGCTGCCAAAAAAAAAAAAAAAAAAAATCACACAGCTGTGTGACTGTCACAGTAGCCATGAGAAAGGACAACGAGAAATGTGTCAGTTTTTTTGTGGATCCATCTTACGGAGGTTTGCTTACATCATGGCCTGTAACAAGATCTTTCACAAAATCTGTCACACCTTCTCAGGTATAGACAGCTGCCTGTTTAAACCTATATTCCTTCACATAGCTCCTTCCTTGAAATTTGTAGTCATTGAGCACTGACCCTGTACCAACTTAGCATTGTGTTTCTTAAAGATGTTTTCAAACTATGGAGGAGCAGGTGATGAATTCAAAGACGAATTTGAATTAGGATCTCCATGAATGGCAGAGAAGCCTGAACTAACGATGCCTGTTTTGTACTTTTCTCTTGACCAGACTCATTCTCAAATGTAGGTGAAACAATTTAGATTGTTGGGCAAGTATTTGTGTTGATAGTGTTGTTCAGGGCTTGGGGATTTTGGTAAAAGGTAAAAGAGATATTTAAACTTTAAACTATTTTTTCCATTCTAAAAACAGCTCTCCCTGTTTTATGGTGTCAAACCTAGTCCCCACTACATACACATATTAGTCAGGTACCACTAAGCTACACATCCTTAGGCCCCAAATAACGACCTTCTTGGCTCCAGTTTACAGTGGGAAGTAGGGAAACCTGTGAGACAGTAACAGTATTAATAAGGTCAGCCATTGGGCAAAACAGAAATAAACAAGCTGCAAAATGTTTTGCTTACCAGTTTATTTCCAGGTGACATGATTTTATCATCTAATGGAGATTACTATATCGTTTAGTGAAAAATATAATTTTAGACTGTAGCCCCGACTGGCTCTACTGTACCGTAGGCTAGGTGGTTGGGGTGCTGTAATCTATTATACAGAGAGCTTTCACAAACACAGTCAGGTTCCAGTGAGGGCCCTCCTCTTGGCTGCACACTACTGACTTCTGCTGTAGCCTTACAGGATGCAAGTGATGCTGGAGCTTTTGAGTCCCACCCAAGAGCAATGGTCCCATTTATGAAGGCTTTGCCTCCATGATCAAAGGCCTGATCACCTCTTTGGGTATTAGAATCTGAGGGCATGTTCCTTGGCAATACAGACCAGAGGAAAATACCCAAATTGTCTCAAATGTTTAAAAAGTCCGAAGGCCCAGTGTTATACTGTTAGCATGAATTTGGAAGGCCTCTGCACTTTTGCCTGTAGGTAGATTGGGCAGCTTCTTCCACCATCTTCTCTAGGTGTAACTACTGGTCGGTCAAGGCCTCTTCTAAGGAATAAGAAGTTGCCTATAATCTGCATTTCTTACAATAACTGCAGAGAGCTTGTCTCCCTCCACTTTTTCTCCAATTTGATGGACACTTGGTCTTGCAGTAAGCAGGGAGATTCACCAGGATTTTCTAGAATCTTACCTGAAGAGTCGCTTGATAGGCACAGAACTACTTTCTTGGACACAAACCCATACCTGACACAAAACCATAGCTGCAGGGCCATTGGCCATGCAGCATTTCTAGAGGATTCTAGAGCATTTCTAGAGGATGGTTACTAAGGCTAAAATTGGCTGGGTTTACTCACTGGTGCTACTTGGCTTGCTGATATCTTAAGTCAGTGCGATCAGTAGAGCAGCAGTTCTCAACACCTTTGATTATTAGAAAACATAGTTGCTCTTGTTTGAGGATAGCAGATCTCTTGGGTAAACAGGCTAGCTAAGCAAACAGCCTTTAGATGAGCTAAGCAGGAAACAAGAGAAGTCTTGCCTAGAGCAATGGCAAACTCTTGTCTGAATTCTACCAGTTTATCCCAAGACTAGGAACAAATGAGAACACTATACACTACCAAATTTTAACTCAAACTCGAAGAACTACCTTGAAATCCTGTCTAGAGTCACATTGAAGCCCTGCTTCACATGTTGAAGGGCATGGAATAGCTAAATAGGCAATAAATTCTTTTAAATACAAGTTCTGGGGCAATATTTGTGGCTGAGTGTGTGTATGTGTATGCGTGTATGTGCACGCGCACACTTTAAAATAGTAACTTAGACAATGCCTGCCTAAAGTTCTACTTCCTATGTAAATTCTGATAATCTAAATCTCTTTAGAGGTGTGGTGAGACTCGGGTTTTCTGCTGGCTTGTTAAATGAACTATTCTTCCCCTCCCCCTTTTCTATTAGCTTTATCTTCAAGCCAGGATGAAGGGAGACTGGGCAAGACTCTTACGCCCCACACTGCAGTTTGGTCTTGTTGCTTTATCCATATATGTGGGCCTTTCTCGAATTTCTGATTATAAACACCACTGGAGTGACGTATTGGTCGGACTCATTCAAGGAGCTGTGGTTGCAATATTAGTTGTAAGTATACAGAACAGCTGACACTGCTAAACATTTTGAAAAATCATCAGTGAGAAACCTGACAAGGTAGAAAATGTGGCTCAATAATTCTGAGTAAGAATCCTGTTTTTTTTGTTTTGGTTTTTCAAGACAGGGTTTCTCTGTGTAGCCATGGCTGTCCTGGAACTTGCTCTGTAGTAGACCAGACTGGTCTTGAACTCACAGAGATCCAACTGCCTCCTGAGTGCTGGGATTAAAGCTTTGTGCCACCTTTACCACCACGCCTGGTAATAACTCCCAATGTTAATAAAATCTTGCAGGATAGATCAGACAGGTAAAAATTAAATTACTTCTTTGTGAAAGTTGTAAACTTCTTAGTGCTTTTACTGTCAAAAACATTAAAGTTAGAGTAATCAAGTTTCTTTTTGTATGAATTTGAGAATGAATTCACTTAATGAGTTATTTTTTTAAGTGTTGGTTAAATGAAGATTATTTATTAAAAAGCAACTACATTTGGAAGAATTTTCTTCAAAAGATTTTTCTTTTAGCCACTTTTTTCTTCTTTTTTGAGACAGTGTCTCACTGTGTGGCCCTGGCTGTCCAGTGTTGGTATTGAAGGCATACACCACTACCACTAGCCAGTTTTATCTTATGTTCCTAATTGCTTCTTGAAATTTTGTATATGATTTTTAGACTTCTGTAAATTATTATATACCATTAAATATTCTGCCCTCTTCTACATAGGTTGTGTATGTATCAGATTTCTTCAAGAACAGAAATTCTTACAAAGAAAGAAAAGAGGATGACTCACATACAACTCTACATGAAACCACCGCCAACACATACTCAAGCAATCGCCATCCTTGAAGGGTGTGAGGGAACTGGCCAGCTTTCTAAAGGAAACCGCTGGAGGCAGAAGGCGGGAGGATGCATATTACTTTCTGGTGTATAGGCCATTACAAGACTGCTGCTATACCTCTTGGATACACCCACTTTACCTGTGTATATAGTTACATTTAACACAATGATTATCTAATAATCTGATTTTAAAAAAACAAGCCTTCCACTAAGAACACTGCCCCACCTGTACATTTTTTAATTGAAAGATGCTATGTACAAATGTGTATGTTACATGCCTTCTTAGAATGAGATACGATTTAAATAAAATGCTTGAACCAACTCTTGAGATGGGAGAACCACTTGAACATGTGTAAGCTTTTGTAGTCAACTGTGATCAGAAAGGTGGTGATTAATGTTGAACTCTATAAGTAGAGGCTGGCAGCAAATACAATATCCCTCTTGATTTTGGTGATTCCTAAGGGAAAAGAAAATAATGCTGAAACTTTCAAGACCATAAAAGACTCGTGTACTAGGGTTTTACAGCTCAGTCCTAACTAAACTGGTAGGAAAACAACCTGGAATATAAAAAGCTGTTAGCTTAAGAGACTTCAGAGCCATCTGAAAAAACCTCAGGGACTGGCAACTGCATTGAGTGTGGTGTGTGTGCGAGTGGCTACTTAAGATGTCACAAGTAGATGATCCCAATCAAGCAGTTATCTTTATATCAGAAGACATGGGGAACTTTTATAATAAAGCAGAACAAGTATACATATTTTTAAACTGCTTACATCAGCTGCCTCTGTCAACAGCTTAAATACTCAGTATGGAATGTAAGGTGATACAATACGTAAGAAACCACTAGCATGGACTGACTTTCTGGCCTATCTTGTCTTGGCCAACATACACAGATGTGATCATAAAGCCATTTAGAAGTAACATGCTTCCCCACCCCCAGTTTACAGTCTGGCCAACCTTCCCTGCTTGCTCTCCCTATATACTCCTAGCTACACTGTAGATTTGGCCATTTCATTTCCCCCATTTCTTACTTGTACTCACTCTGCTCCAAGCAGAGTGCTGTTGCTCAGACATTTTGAGCATATATAAAAGGCCTTAAATGTCATCTCTGTGGACATCTCAAGGCTATTTTTTCTATTTTATTCTGGCAGACTTAATGTCCGTTGACTTATCTCCCTCCTATTATAAGCTCCATTAATTGCACTTTTATGTTCACTCTTACAGTTCTTAAAACAATGTTGGACACATAGTAAGTATTTAATAAATATGTATAAATGGGAATCTCTGTGCATAAAAAAAAATCCCAAAAGTGTCCCGTATAAACCTTCCAATTTAGATGACCCTCCACTGACAGTCCAAGATACCTCAAAATGTCCTTCTAAGTTGTGCCAAAGGCCTAACTTACATAAATGATCAGAAAAGGCTTATAAACTAGATTCTGACCTTCAGCAAATTTGTTCTCCAGCTCCGTGTTTCCAATGGCTTTTGCTGCTTGACACATCTGTCGAAGCAGTTCTTCCAGGCGCCTCATACAACGAATTATGCTGCCTGGACAGAAAAGGAATCAGTGAGTTTTGTGAATAAACCAGGAAGAGTAAAACACTTGTCAAGATGCAAAGCAGAACATGATTTGGCTGTCTGTGAGAGAAAAGGTTTAATTAATTAAAAATTACCTTTGATTAATGGTAGTAAAAGACACAATCTAAGGTTACACTGGCAGAGATGGGTAAACCAAATGCCCTGGCTGCAAGAATCAGAAGTCTCCGTCAGGAAGCAGGTCTATGGAGACAGTGCATAAGGGACTAACAGAGTACCACCTCCCAGGACCCTGGGTGAACCCTACTTAGAATTCTGGATACCACATGCACTAGCTATGGAGAGAAGAGGGTTAGCATGTTTCATCAGTGTTTTCTTTACAAAAGTAGCAGAGAGGAAACAAGCCCTTCCCTTTAGATTGCAAGTCCAGGACAAGTATCTATCAAAGCTGAAACTGTAGACAGTGCTCCTAGTTAGACTTGTGTAGGAAAGAGACCTGACCTTTCTCCAAGTGTGACCACACATTACAGTGAGTGAGATCTGAGACTTCACTGTAATGTCTGGACTGTATTAGGAGCATCATTTATCATTTAGTGCAAGCTGTATGAAAGGCAACCACATTGATTCCTTGTAACACTGAACAGTTCATTATTATGAAAACATAAATGTTAATCACTGCTCAATATCAAGGATCCTTCTTACTGCTTGCACCCTTCACATCAGGTTCCAGTAAGTCCAAGTGGGATACAATCCTAATCAGAATAAAAATGGAAGCTAGGTGTGGCGGTGCACAGCTTTAGTCCCTCCCAGCACTCAAGGAGCTCTATGAATTGAGGCCAGCCTAGTCTACATAACAAGACCATGTCTCCTAACAGTACTGGAGTTCAAACTCCAGGACCTTCCATGAAAGCTCTCCCACTGAGATGCATCCCTAAGTTCCAATAAATATCATCTAAAATGAAAGAAGACAAGTACAGTCTATTTCTAATATCGTTTTTATGATGTTACTTGGCTCCTGTTGAGAAAGCTCATTAAATGAGTCAAAGGTGAATGGTAGTTAACTCTATGGATTACTCATTGCCATGGTAAAAGACCC
This sequence comes from Dicrostonyx torquatus, assembly GCA_028555095.1. NCBI lineage: Eukaryota > Metazoa > Chordata > Mammalia > Rodentia > Cricetidae > Dicrostonyx > Dicrostonyx torquatus. The sequence continues at coordinate 8,111,557 of JAQHUG010000005.1, forward strand.
AGCTAAACTAAGGGAGGAAAAATTTATTTTGGCTTATGGCTTAGCAGTCCATCATGGAGAAGTCATATTAGGTGTGGTAGAGGGAGCATGTAATATGTCATGACTTTGGTTCCAGGAACATGACTACAGCACCATGGGAATGAAGAAGACAAATACTGAAGAAACAACAAACACAGAATAGCTGGGCTTGGGGGAGGCTATGCTCTCTCTGATGGAGGGCACCACTCTGTAATCTGTTTATTATGCAGAGGCAGGCAGTCTCTAGGGGAGCAGCATCAGGTTACAGTCATCTGGGAAGAAGTTGTGTGCCAGTTTGTTTATTCTTTTTCTCTCCACACACTGCCCAAGCATTTATAAAAACATGTACCTGAACTAGAGGAAGGTCTTGCCATTCCTCTGAGCTCACCTTGGGAAGAAGACTTTGCCATTTCCGTGAGACTGGGGCACTGGGATCCTTGACATGGCTGTGCCTATGTCAACAATAAGAATTCACTCAGGGCTTCCTCCACTCCCTACAAGCATGTTCCCATCTATGTGGATTTAAGTGGCAGGAAAGGGGGAGGGAGGAGGGCCAGAATGAATCTCAATATCCTCTGGTCCCACAGGTCCTACAACTTGACAAAAGAGAAACAGCATCTGGGGACCAAATACATAAGCCTACAGAGTATATTTCACACTCAAACCATAAAAATGCCAGAATAGGCAAACTCCATAAATACAGACATTAAAAACTAGATCAAGAATGATAACTTCAGTCTCATATCTTTTAATCTCAAAAGCTTCCTTACATGTTGGAGGAGTAAACCATGCTTAGAAGACGGGATAAAATCAGATTGAGTATGACTGAGGAAAGCTGGTGCTGCCCAACATCTCCTGGGCACTTGACTGTGCAGGCCTGTGCTATGTTTTCATTAGGGCTTTACAATTCCATGAGGCAAGTACTATTGCTATCCCTAGTCTGCAATGAGGTAAAGAAGAAAGTTCAGACCTATGTACACAAACTGACCAAGGTTAGAGACAGAATTCACATCAGGCCAGAGGCTTGGCTCACTGGGAAAACAGTACTCATGTCTGCCACTCAAGTCTGAAGACCCAATTTTTTTCCATGGAAGCCAAAGTGGAATAAAAACATTGAATACTGAAATTTTTCCTGGCCTCTCCATGCATGCCACAGCACATATAAAATATTTTGGAGAAAAAAAAAAGTCACACTGTCTACTCAGATTAATTCACATAAAATGATTTAGCTGGGATTTTTAAAGTATATTACATTTATAGGCCCTAAATTATACCCTTAAATATTATAAATATTGGCCGGGTGGTGGTGGTGCACACCTTTAATCCCAGCACTCGGGAGGCAGAGGCAGGCGGATCTCTGTGAGTTTGAGACCAGCCTGGTCTACAAGAGCTAGTTCCAGCGCAGGCTCCAAAGCCACAGAGAAACACTGTCTCGAAAAACCAAAAATAAATAAATAAATATTATAAATATTTTATTAAGTTTTTGGCTTTAAACTTTTCGTAGGACTATTCAGTGCCGGTAATATAAACAAACCAACAAATCTTATATTAATGTGCTTTAAGGAACAGCTTTAAAAAAGTCAGATAAAGGTTCTTCATTCTGCATGCTTAACAGTCCTTAATAACAACAGTAATCTCACTGAAACAGCAGCACCAGAATTCTGCGACTATGAAAGACACTGACAGAGGGAAACTATCTTCCCTAGAGATGTGACTGAGAGTAAAGAAGACAATATAAACACTAAGAAAGCATGGGACAACAGCACCCAACAATACTCATTAAATGCTGTCTCAAAATGCTAGTGTCAAAATGAGACTACCCTCAAGAAAACAGGTACAACTAACAATTTGTCCAGGATCATTAACCCAGGTAGGTAATAATAAACTCAGAACTATGTTTTAGCCACTGTTATGTTGGTAGTAAGAGACACAGGCAAAAATTACAAGCAGTAAGGCTGGGAAATGGCTCAGCAGTCAAGAGCACTGGCTATTCCAGAGGATCCAGGAGGGGGCGTGTCTGACACCCTGTTTTGGCTTGCTCAGGCACTGTACACACATGGTGCACATACACATAGGCAAAACAAAAGTAGAAATTTAAGCAGGTTTATGCTAGGACTGCAGCAGAAAGGATATGATTTAGGAAGATGACAGAATTAAAGATGACCTTGGGAGTCAGAACAAGAGAAGGTGAACCGAAGGCTGATGGAAAGCTGGGCTGGAGTTTAGATAGATGCACACGGAGAGCAATTAAGGTGAGGAACTGCCTTTTAAGGAATCTGTAAGGAAGCCCAGAGAGAATTTCTCCTCAGGAGAGCTCCTGAGGTAGAAGACTATGGGAGCACATTTCAGCCATGCTGTCTAAAATCTGAGAACAGTAGTCAACCAAAGGATACTAACAAGTGAAGTAGTGTGTATACACAGTGAGTGCTAAATACTGACAGTTTACTACTGTTCTTAGGAAGGTCTGCCATCATTCTGAGATGATGAGAGAGCATAGCTCTTGGGCTGGAGAGATGGCTCAGTGGTTAAAAGCACACTCTGCTCTTCTGGAGATCTCAGGCTTGATTCCCAACACCCACAAAGCAGCTCATACTGCCTCTAACTCCAATTCCAGGGGATCTGACACACTTTTCTGAATTCCTTAGGCACCTGTATGCATATAAGCATATAAACCACCCCTAACCCTGGCAACATGCACATATTTAAAATAATAAAGAAAATACAGTTTTCTTCAGCAGAGAGCACTTTTGCAAAAGCACAGAGGAAGCCAGTCAGCAGACTGACCCAGGTGACTAACAGAAGGCAGAGGGAAGAAGACTCCCTGCTGCTAGAAAGGGGAACCACCTGAAGGCTCCAGGGAATAAGAATGTGGCTAATTGATATCCACCTACACTTTCCTTCCTGCTAGTGAGGTGACTCCTATGACCCTAATAAACTTGAGAAAATTTGAAAAACAGGTTTTCTGTTTCTATTACTTGTATGTGTAACAGAATATAGTCCCAGAAGACACTTTCCAAGTAGGCCATTCCCAGCACAGCTACTGCTATTTTACTAATGAGACAAAAAGGCAGTTAGTGCCTTTTCACGTTCAGACTAATACCAGATCTAGGATCAGGTGTCAAGAGTTGCACACCTTTAATCCCAGCACTCAGGAGGCAGAGGTATATGGATCTCTTATGAGTTTCAGGCTAGCCTGGACTATAGAGTGAGTTATAAGCCAGCCAGGGTAACACGGTAATACCCTGCCTCAAAAAGGGTGACTGGCGGGAGGCGAGGGGCGTTCTGACACAGCCCTCCAAGTCTGAAAGAGGAATGCTTACTGGCTTTCCTTTACAGCAGTGGTTTCTTTTTCAATCTTTTGAGTTCAGTCATGGAAGAATCTTAGACCTTTATAAGCTAGAAGTCTTGTACAGCTTAGTGCTATCATTGTTGCTCTCATCTTGAACTTGGATGAGGAAGGCATAAAATGAACAGATGAGAATCTGTGAGCTCAATGAAGGAGAATACTCAGTTACTGGTCTACAAGAGGAAAACTAAAGCAAGTCTCAATGGTATATGAAGGACAGTTGCCTGTGTTAAGACAGGGAGGCTAAAAATGTTCCAAATGAAGAGACTAAAACACATGAAGCAAGCACATGTAGGAAAAGCTAGCCCCAGTTCTTCCTCAGCTCCACGTGGAGAGTCGGCTAACACTTCCATTCTAATACATGAAAGTATTCTCAATTTTAAAATTAGGTCATTAGCTACAAAAGCTAAAAGACAGAACAATGCCATTCTAACTAGGTGCTACATAAAGAGATGATCACTGAGGTACAGGGCAGGTCCTACAGGTACCTCAGCCCAGTAGTTCCAAAATGTACTAACAGTGCAATGCTATGCCTGCAATCCCAGCTACTTGGGAGGGTGAGGACAGCCATGATTGCACAGCAAGACCCTGTCTTAAAATGAAGGAAAGATCAAAAGTGCTGGAAATGTAGCTCGGTAGCAGTGCCTTCTGAGAATGTGCATGGCTCTGGATTATGCACACGATCCAAGGAAGTTTATCTCTTCACCTTTCCTTCCAAATCCCCTTCACTGCCCCACAGACTTGTCAGCTGTCTGGTATAAATAGTTGTACCAGGCCCCAGCTGATAGGGTTATCCAAGCTGTAAATGAAATGTAAATAACAGCTCTGTACATGAGCCCACAGCACAGCAGAACTGACACACACTGGCTTTCTCTCCTGTTCTCAAGGTTAGGTAGGGATGCAGGCTCCACACCCATCTCAGAAGGAAAGAAGAAATGTACTTAGAAGCTTCTAGAGAAACCAAAGACGTGGGACAGATGAGGTAATGAGCATGCAGCCATGTTATTAAATGCAAACTATTAAAAAAAAAAACTGAACAAGGCAATGGTTTCAATGGAAATGCACAGCACTTTGGAAAGGAACAGAACTGGTTCACATGATATAGAATTGCTCAGTCGTCCCCTATATATGACATCAAAAGAGAGGTACTCTCTCACACTTGTTTTAAATAATTTCAAATGTATACCAAGCAATACAATCTAATGTTCTTTTACTATTTCAACAAACATAGGCAATAATCTTAACCAGAATCTGCCAAAGTTAGCAGGAGCCGGAGCATTACAAATAAATTCAGACAGCACATAAAAACTAAACACAACCAGGTCAGGGTGCTCACACATTGTTAGTTGGGACACAGCTTCAGGTAACAAGAGAACACTGAGGGAGGAGAATAGGGCACTGGATACGGGCTGCATATCCAATGGCTCTGGGTATTGTCCCAAAGTCCTGGAAACAGATCACTGTGTACACCCATAAACCCCAACTGTCCACAGCTCCAGCAGCAGAGGCTGCTCCCACAGGGTGAGTGGAGACTACTGTTGAGCAGTGAATTTGCTAACACCTTTCCAACCTACTGCAGTTCTATACAGTTCAAGACTTGCCTCCCTCCCGGCAGTCTGCCTCATTAGTTAGAACCAGCTAGGTGACAAAGCCGCAAATATGGACCTCATTCCCACACTATCACAAGTTGGTATTAACTAGTGCTGGTATCTTTTCTTCCTCCCAGAAATTCAATTTTTGGTGGTCATTGCCTTTTCTTTTCCAAATAAGTATAAGTATGTTGCCATAAATCCACTATTCTAAGTACCTTTACTTGTACAGTTTGCAAGCACTGTCTTCTCAATGCTTTGGAAGAACCCACACTAGGTGAAAACTGATGTGCTCACTCGAATACTACACAAGTCAGAGGTTTTGGCCTATTAGTGGCTGTGTAACTATCACATATCAAATTCTGAACATTTTAATCAGTTCCTCAAATATCCTGTTCTTATTAAGACATCATATCCAACTCTGACTTCAAGCTATGGCAACCATTCATTAGCTTTCCGTCTCTACAGACTATTGTAACATTTTTCATGCATAAAACCATCTATCTCATCTAACATGTTTAAGACTCATACTGTAACACGTTTAAGATCCATATTGTAACATGAATTAATTAGCACTTCTTTCCATAATAAAAACTTTCAAGATATGGGTAGGCACAATTGACTTGCCTATTATGAATACATAAACTACCTCCTTTTATAGGATAGCATTTTCATATGTACTGTCTTGCTTGGAGGAAGGAACAAAACAAAATCATTCTCTTAAGGACAGAAAGCAGTTTCCATAGAGAGTATTTCTGCCTAAACTACAACAGCTTTCTATATCACTGAGGTTCACACCCTGCCTAATTGCTGCTGTTTGGTCCCACATATGTCTTGCAAACTCTTATGCCAACTCTCTCTTGAAGGAGAGAGGTTGCCTGCACAGTACTTGATCCCTACTAGAGTCTCGGAATTATTCATTAACTAAGTGTCATGCACTGATTACTAAGTGACCTATGACTAAATTTGTACCACTGTTGAAACACAAACAATGCACATAAGTAAAATATTATTCAACTATTATCAGCAAAAGTCCTTTCCAACACAGAGTATCCTGTCCTAGGAAAGGGAAGAACTGCCCTACAGACACCATCGGGAGAACATGTACTGAACAGCATTTGCCTCAAGAATACTACAACAGGTAGAAGGAAATAACTTCAACACAATTCATAAGGATCTCCCAATGCCAAACGCTTGTCAGATAATGGGAACAGCCAGTGTTTAAGTCCTAACAGGTCTACCTGGATGGTTGTACCGAAACACTAAGCATTAGCATATAGTCACTCAAATTTAGTTTGATAAACATCCTACTCGTTTTTTTAAGGCAATGTAAGTAAATATTTTAATTTTTAAAGTTCCTCAAATAGATCTCAATATAAACCAAGATATCCCATGGCTATGACCACTAAGTGTTAACTGGCCCAGTTGAAGAGCTCTACAGCGATTGTTCAAGTTCATACGTAAAAACCCTGGCACTTTCTGTATAAGAATGTTGAGACTCTTTTTAGGAGGAGATACTGTTTGAACACAGCACACTAAGGTTTTTGTTTGTGGTACTGAAGACACACTGTCTGGTGAAGCTAGAGGTTAGTGTCTAGTGTCTTCCTTAACTGCTCTCCGTCTCATGTTTTGACTCAGGCTCCTTCACTGAGCCCAGAGCTCACCTGGACCTCTGAGCACCAGCAGCTCTTCTCTTTCCACTCCCTAGTGCTGGATTACAGGTATGTGTTGCTGTGTCTGGCTTTTTACATGGTGCAAGGGATCCAAACTCAGGTTTTTGTGTTTATGTAGCAAGCACCACCACTCATAAAATTACCTTTCCAAGGCCCTGGATTTAAAACAAAACAGCCCCCACTCACCCACCCACCCCCCCCCAAAAAAAAACAACCCAACAACAACAAACACCAACAAAGCAATTCAACTGTATTTTATCTTATGCTCACTCCACTCTTAAGACAGGGTCTCACCTGGCTGGCCTGGAACTCACAAAGATCTGCTTGCCTCTCCTGCTGAGTGCTGGGACTACAGGCATGTGCCACCAAACCTGGCTATTGTTTGCTTCTTAATTATTACTTTGAAAGAAACAAACCTATCTCTGCTATGTAGCAGTATTCCTAATGTCACTGTGACTTCTTGGCGAAGCAGGCATTGCACACACATGAATGCTTATATTAGTAATTCTTGCTGTTATTATGTAATAAATGAGCATAGTTTGATCCTCATCTTGCAAAAGCTAGGCAACAAAGAAGTGGTGGTACCATTATTTCATTGCTTTGGTACCTCTGAAACACAAATTCTGTTGTACACCGACCTAGATTCCTGTGTATTAAGGAAGGCTCACATATCTGTTATGCTTCCTTTTTTTCACAGACTCTATTACTGCTACCTATTAGGAGCTATTAAAGACCTCATCATCTTTGAGCATGAGTTTTATGTGGGTAGAGATGATATGGAATATAGTAGGGGTAGACTTTAAGAGATGAAGTTTCAATCTGACATGCCATGTTTGGTTGATATCCATGGGAGGCCTGCCCTTTTCAGAATAGAAACGGAGGAGGAATAGATTGGAGGGGAGGGAGGCAGGGAGAGGGCAGAAGGGAGGACTGAAAGGAGAGGAGAAGGAAAGTGCAGTTGAGATATACAAATAATATTCATAATCATAATATAATTTAAAAAAAGAGAGAGAGGGGCTGGAGAGATGACTCAGCAGTTAAGAGCAATGTTTGCTCTTTCAAAAGTCCGAGTTCAATTCCCAGCAACGACATGGGAGCTCTCAACCATCTGTAATGAGATCTGGAGCCCTCTTCTGGCCTGCAGGCATACATGCAGACAGAATACTGTATATATAAGAAAGAAAGAAAGAAAGAAAGAAAGAAAGAAAGAAAGAAAGAAAGAAAGAAAGAAAGAAAGAAAGAAAGAAAGAAAGAGAAAGAAAGAAGAAAAAGAGAAAGAGATAAAGTTTGAAGTCACACTGCTATCATACTTCACTGGTAACATCATACACCTTTTACAAACACCTTGATAAAAATCATACCTTCAAAGACATCTGTCATTTTGCAGATATGAGCAAATGTGGCTCCAGTTGCCCAGGTATACACCACATCCATCAGGTGAGGTTTGAATGAGCTTAGGTAAGTATCTTCATCAATCTCCAGTTTTGCTTCTGCTGAAACCTTTGCAATCCTTTTAGCACATTCCTTTTAAGAATAAAGGACAGGGTTAAAATTCTTTACTGAGGATCTTCCATATCACTAATGGTTTCTGAAGTCAGGATTCTACAAAATCGCTTTCCTATTTGAGGAGAGTACAGGTTTCAGTATTGTCTCTGTGAGTTGAATATCCTTGCTTCTAAGCAGGCACAGCACACATGCTTGCAAGTGATCACATACGCAGGCCCTCCTCTGTGTCAGCCAGTGCTGGGACGTGCCCAGGAGATGTATAACCTCTATGCCAGATTACATTTACTACAAATCCTACAACTCACTATACTTACCCAACAGCAGCATCTAACTAATCTCTAATTGTCTTAAAAAGGAACAAAGGGCTGAAGATGGTGGAGCAGTTAAGAGGGCTTGTGGCTCTTTCAGAGAATCTGAGCTGGGTTCCCAGAATCCACACCAGGTAGTTATAACCACTTTTAACTCTACCTACAGAAAATCCGATGCCCTCTTCTATCTTCTGTAGATATTTGAACTCACACCCACACCACCCCTCACATAACATACAATCAAAAAAATAATAAAAACAAATATTTAAAATCATTATTGAAAAATGAAAGCTAATAAATACTAGAACTAAATGTTATTTTTTAATACTGAGGAAAATGGTGGCTGGATAGATGACTCAGTGGTTAAGAGCACTGACTGCTCTTCCAGAGGACCTGGGTACAATTCCTAGTACAAGAATAGTGGTTAAAAACCATTGCAGTTCCAGGTTTAGAAAACCCACATATGACACCCTCTTCTGGCCTGCATGGGCACTGAACACATGTAGTTTTACAGAAATACACATAGGCAAAACACCTGCATTCATGAAATAAAAATAAAATCTAAAAAAAAATCATGGGTAATACCGAAGAAGAAAAATAAGTAATAGACAGTCAGTCAGTATACCTTATTCATATCACGTAATTTTAAATCTGCACTTATAAAAATCAAAAAAGCTAATAAAATATAATCATATGGCATAACCAATATCAAGTGTATTTAATCTGTGGAGTGATACAATGCCATGACCTGACAGTCTTGTATAACCACTAGCTTACCTGCATTTGTCGAAGTGGTCCAGCCAACTGTTCTGTTAGTTTGGGCATTTCACTAGACTGTGATAAAGAAAAAGCATAGGAAATATGAAAACCTGAGCAAGTATTACTTGCTTGCTGAAATGAAGCAACACTTTTTATATTCTTTCACCCCAAATTCTAAAACTTAGATCGTTATTATTTGTTTACTAATTCTGATCAGTTTCTGGTTTTCACACACAAAATCTATGTACTCTCATCACCAGCAGTCAGCACATTCCAGAGAACACCGACTGTTCACTTTGCCAACTGTGCTAGCCAGGCAGTTCCTATGAATACACATGGCACCACCGAAGAAGCAAATACTATAAATATTAGTGTAGCTATCAATAGTTTAATCATAGCTTAATTATGAAAGTTTAGCTTACAGGAAACTTTATAGAGTGAAAATGTAGGGTGAGTATTTAAAATACTGTGCCTAATTTTATTTTTATCCAGGTATTTCTAATTGTTTAATTAAATACAAGATAGTTCCTTCCAAGTTTAATTCAACTTAATATTTTTTGTATTTGCTATATACCTGAGTTGGCCTTAAATTCAGAGATCCACCTGCATTTGCCTCTTTAGTGCTGGGATTAAAAGCATATGCTACCATGCCCAGCACACTTGAATACTGCTCTTCTCAATAGTAAAATTTGTTAAATTCTAATTTAGATAACACAATTTAATCTATCATTATAACCAGCTAAATAAAATTAGACAAGCTACTTGAATTCTCTGAGGAGATAAAAGCATGTGTCAGGATAAAGAAATACTCAAATCATATCACAGCATGTATTGGGGTGTCAAGACTTAAAGAAATGCCAAAGTGCATGTGCGTGTGCGTGGTAAAAACAGGTACAGAGGCTAGAGGCTGTCCTTCAAGTGTTGTGTAGGTTCCCACTTTCTGTCAATGTCTTAGCTAACGTTAGCTGTTCTGCAAATTTCCTGAGATTCTTCTGTTTTACCTCCCATTTCCTATGACTGCTAGGAATTCAGGTACTTGCACTATGAGGCCTGGCTAATAGGTTAACATTTTAAAAGGCAACTATAAGCAGTTGCAATATCATCTGCATAGTATACAAGACTTAGTTTTGATTGGTGTATGTGTGTAAACAAACACATTTCATAAGAAATCATGAACCATGTTTTATATTACTGCTGTAAAAACAAAAGCTTATCAACACGACTTACCGGTAAATAGGGAAAACTATATAAAATGACAGGGAAGGAATTCAAAAATGCTAACTGCCATGGATAGAGCACCCATTCATCATCAGTTCATCCACTCTGGCCACCACAAGTGGAATATACTGGTCCTGATCTGACCAGGGTAAATGGTGCTCTCTTAATGTACAAATTTGTTCCTTCATTGTCATTTAGGGATCAATTCAAATTTCATACTAGGGAGGGCTTTTCTATTCCTACACATTAAAACAAGAACCTGAAGCATCAGGTATTTTCACCCAGCTCTTCTACTTCTTCATTCACTCACACATAAGCCACTAGAGCAAAAGCTTCTGCTCCACCTCCAGTGTCCATATCTATGCATTCTAAACACTGGGTGTTTAATCAATTTTTGTGGAGAGCTGGAGAGATGGCTCAGAGGTTGAGAGCACAGGCTGCTCTTCCAGAGGTCCTGAGTTCAATTCCCAGGAACCACATGGTGACTCACAACCATCTATAATGAGATCTGGTGCCCTCTTCTGGTGTGCAGGCAGAACACTGTACACATAATAAATAAATCTTTAAAAAAATAAATTTTGTGGATACTTGATCTTCATATTTGAAAGATTTATGTAGAATTATTGCAGAAAAATAAGCAATTTTAGAAACATTTAAAAATAGAAGTATGTTAAGTACATTTCAGCTAATATATCAGTATTTATTACAACTATTCTTTTTGGCATGACATCATATGACATATAAACATGAACTAAAAAATAAGTCTTATTATTAATGAATATCCATTATACTATTTATTCAAACTATATGATGTGTGAATAAACAAAGCATATAACAAAACTATGGATATAAACTCACATTCTCTTGAAACACAAAACAACTCAATAGTGCAGTGGCCTGTTCTGCAGAAAGGTCATTGAAAAGCCCATTAAACATCATCTCTGTTAGAAGGAGTTCATCAGCACTAAAGAGAGAATAAATTTCACAAGTCAGAAGATAAAGACATAATATCTTGAATGGGTAGTTATTAATTAAAATACATAATTTAATAATGAGGAAAAATCAAGGGGTATGAATTTGTAAAGGAAATGGTAAACCTTTCTATTTGTCAGCATATAAACAGTACAAAACACACTGTCAGGAAAAATAATACTGCTTATGACTTTCAAATGGGGTAGTCAGGCTAAGGCTTCTAAGCTATTTATAACTTCTGAGGCAGAAAACATTGGTCGTGATGGAAAATAGATGGATTTTAAAGATGGATTGAAAACTTATTTTCTGAAGTGGGTCTCAACAGCATCTCCTGTTCTACATCATCTTCTACAACTGCACTGTCCATACAGGCTGCCCCCTGTGTAAGTGACAACTTCAACTTAACGTACCAAACTGTGTCAACTCCCATGGTAGCCCTTATCTGTTGAGAGGACTAGATGGGGGGGGGGGCTGAGGGGAAGCCAAGTGGGAGTGGGAGGAGTAGGAGGGAGAACTTTGGTTGGAATGTAAAATGAAATTAAAAAACTAAATTATTAATTAAAAATATACACTTTAAAATCCAGTTCTCTATGTTGAGTCACTATTTTAAGCTGAATCCTCCTCACACATGACTAAATGAACACCTTACAGAACAGTGAAGGTACAGAACATTTTAAGCACAGAAGACAATTCTATAGGATAGCCGCTACTTTCCTATCAAGACATGGAACTAATTGTTTTCTATCTGAATCTAGGAGCATTTGTGACTCAAATGTAATCAAAAGACTGCAACAGATGTACTGCTGTAGAATTGCTATGGTGGGTTATAAAACACCATCAGAAAACATGACAACATCTCACGCTGGCATCCTAAGCCTCCACGGACTCCATGTGATGAGGGCCACCATTCTGAGTTGGCTCATGCTGTGAAGACACCCATGTGTGTGTGAAGGCCCATGTGGAGAGGAAGAAAGAAGGAATGGAAGGAAAGTGGGAGGAAGTAGAGGTGAGGGTGAGGAGGGAGAAAACAAGCAAGCTCCATCTACTCCAATACTACTCACTTTTTTCAAGCTTCCTAGTATGTTACTTAATTACCATCCTATTGCGATGGGGGTGGGGAGTGGATACCCTGAACTAGAACCATGTGACCAAACCATTCCTGAATTGCTAACTCAGAACTGACAGTAAAATAACTACTGTTTGGAATTATAACAATATGGTGAAAGATTACCCAAGCTAAGAACAACACAGCTGTCCTTTAGTATCGTGAATCCTAGAATTACCCTGTCCCCACCTCCTTCAGCCCAAGGCTGCCAGCATCTGAGAATGTTCAAGAGTCTTATAACCTAAGACAGTCTTCACACACACTTTAAAGTCATCTCTCTATTACTTACAACACCTAAGACAACATAAATGTAATGTGAACAGTTGTACTATACTGGCAGGGGACAGGGACTAGGTAAAAGGACTACACATATACATTTACTTTTTTTCCAACACAAGTGAGTTCAATCTGTGGATACAAAATAGAGCTGGGCATTTTCAAATTTAAGCTCCAGCCTAAAATAAGTCAATGTGGTAACTTATTCTTACCCCCAAACTTGAGTAAATGCTGTTCACTTGTGCTCCCTCCATTACTAGAGGGAAACTAGAACTAGAGTTAAGTGTCAAGGTGAAAAAATTTTCAAAAACAGCATACAAGTTAATATATAAACTAAGGTATAATTTGTAAAGTTATAAACATAAATTATATAGAATCTCAACATACACAAAAAAAGTGTTTCACAGAAAATATAGCAAAAGGCAAGGTAGAAGTACCTACATTAATTACTGAGATTCATGAGTTCTAATTTCTCAGCCTCTTGGTCCAAACTATATATAACATGGAAAAGCACAATAACATCGTCCTATTTAAGACAGCTGTTTCCTGACGAGTGTTGTCCATGTGAGACATTTAGCAGTCTCTGCAGAAGAACATTTTACCTGCTTATTTCACAAGCCACACGTCCTTTCATCTCTATTACGTCAGAAGACGTAGCAAAGCCCAACCTCCTTAAAACACGTTTGCGACATTTAAGTTCATCCATTTGCAGGACGGTTCTTGCTTTCTTCAATTCTCGCTTTGCAGATTTAATATCTATTGCAATCTAGGGCATACAAAAGTAAAGGCAGTTTAATAATAAACTGAGTAGTATAACATGGAAAAAAACAAAACACCAAAAAGTAGTTTATAAGTTCACCTGATTGAGAGAGTGTGTGTGCTGTAGGGGTTTAGATGCAATGCCAGGAGAGGAAGGGTATACCTGAAAAGTTCTTCAACACTAGCTAAAATGTTAAACATGTGGAAAATACAAAATACCCACGTTAAAAAATTAGCTATTATTTAGTATACAGAAACGAAGAACTAAAATAAAATGTGCCTGTAGCTTTAAATAAATTTTAAAATCAGAAAATCAACAAATATTACATATTTTTTTGTGGCAAGAAAATGGCTCCAGAAAAATAAGAAAACAGTATTTTGAAAAGGAGAATGCAGAAAAGAAAACCCAAAGAAAAATTTAGGGATTAAAAAGATGGAATTTGAACCTCTGAAGCTCTGTATACTGTTAAATCTTAAGATTCAATGAGGGAGAAATAAGGGGATGAGCAGTCATGTTTCAGTGAGTTGTCACTCCTGTGCTCTTCAGTGAGGGTGGGGTGGAGCTCAGGGGCAGAGCACCCGCTTAGTGTACATAAGCAAGGTCTGGAGTTCACTCCCCAGAATAAGATAGTAACTTAATAACTGAAATTTTAAGACAATTCCAAAGGTAACAATATCAAATCTGCATTTTACTGATAAAGCCAAGACATTACTATGTAAAGAGGTTGAGGTCTTTAACAGAGCTCCTGAATAATCCTGATTTAATTCAGCAATTGATAAGAATCTAGTGCTAGAACTGATGAAGTGTCATAATGTTGTACTGTAGGAAGGAAGTAGTAATTTCTCTGCTAGATCACTGCGTGTGAACTAACATAACTATCAAACCTCTCAGAAAAAAAAAAAAGAAAGAAATATTCTAGGATTTCTTTGACTGAGATGCCTATATGAGCAGAGCCAAACACTACAGTAAAAAACTACAAGAGTCATAAAACTTAAGTTAGAAAAAGAGCCCAGTCGGGAGGTGGTAGTACACAACCTTTAATCCCAGCACTCAGGAGGGAGAGGCAGACAGATCTCTGAGTTTGAGAACACCCTGGTCTACATAGTAAGTTCCAAAGCTACAGAAAAACCCTGTCTTGAAAAACCACAAAGAGAGAGAGAGAAAGAAAGAACCCAGCATGCAAGACTATTTTGTAGTAAGACCATTTATACCTCGAGCATAATGTTGAAATGACACTTGTAGGCACACCAAGTGGACTAAAATTATTATTCATTCCATTGTTTTCCTTCAGGTGGCCACTAACAGTATTTACGTAAGTGAGCTACCCTGAATCCCTACTGTACTCTGCTGCCCTAGATCTCTGTGCGAATCCTAACTTGCTGGCAATGGATAAAAGGCTCCAGCGCTTGTAGTTTATTTAAAAGACAGACAGACATTCCCATTTCAGACGATAAAAAGAGGACAAGAAAATAACATATTTAATGAAATACATAGAATTCTACTATAAAAATTGTTTCTGGGAGCTAGAGAAGTTGGCTTGGTGTAGGACTTGTTGCTCTTGCAGAAGACCTAAGTTTGGTTCCTCACAGCCACATGGCAGCTCACAACTAACCATGACTGACTCCAATTTCAGAGGATCCAACACACTCTTCTGGCCTGCTCAGCACCAGGTATGCATATGTTACATACACATACAGGCAAAACTTATACACATAAAAATAAATCTTAAAAAAATTATTTCTGCCATACCTGTGCTTTTTTCTCACAAAGTGTATACACAGTTTCCAAATTTGGATCATTGTGAAGTGGATGAGAATACATTCGATGCTCAAAAGCCTCTACTTTCTGAATGACCTTTTTCAGTCCTTGATCTTGAATGCCCATATCATCAATAGGATCTAGCAAAGGAACACCATCAGGAAAACGCTTCTGAACTTCCTGAAATAAAAATATAAAACCCATTAACAAGATGAGACTAAACCACTATTTCCTTTTTTGTTTTTTCTATGTCTATGGCCATAAAAAGGACTCGACATATATTTTCTCCACTTAAAGCAAAGAGCAGTTTACCATGGCATTTGTTTTTGAAAACCTTCATTTTGGAGGAAGATGGGGGCAGGATAAAACATAGTCTTACTTTGCTGCACAGTTCAAACTCGTAATCGTCCTGTTCAGCTTTCTGAATTCTGAATCACAGATATAGTCTACCAGTCTGGAAATTCCTTCTCAACTGCTATGCTAAAACTAACTGCTAACAGAATATATTATAATCCACTAATATAAATAGCATTGTAGTGTAACCCATTAGTTCTGGGCATGGCGTGACTTTAGTGTAAAACCACTTCTGTATATTTACGTCATTGTAACATCTTGGCATCTTATGTAACTATATTTCCTATCATTTATGTGGGAAATTCAATTTTTACATGATTTGGAAGCATGGGTTTTTTCTTTTTTGGTTTTTTTTTTTTGAGACAGGGTTTCTCTGTGGCTTTGGAGCCTGTCCTGGAACTAGCTCTTGTAGACCAGGCTGGTCTCGAACTCACAAAGATCCCCCTGCCTCTGCCTCCCAAGTGCTGGGATTAAAGGCGTGCACCACCACTACCATGGGTTTTTTCTAGATAGGAAAAAACTACTAAGCTAAAACTGAAACTTTTAAAAAGGCTCCTTTTGCTAACTTCATCACATGATTCATGATGAGCTCATTGATATGGGATTCCCTCTGTATGCTGTGAATACCATTGGTGAATAAAGAAATTGCCTTGGCCTGTTGATAGGGCGGAATTTAGGTAGTTGGTAAAAACTAAACTGAATGCTGGGAGAAAGGAGGCAGAGTCAGAGAGAAGTCATGAAACCCTGCTGGAGACAGACACTGGAACTTTAGCCGGTAAGCCACAGCCATGTGGCAATACACAGATTAATAGAAATGGGTTAAATTGATATGTAAGAGTTAGCCAATAAGAAGCTAAAGCTAATGGGCCAAGCAGTGATTTAATTAACACAGTTTCTGTGTGAGTATTTCAGGGCTAAGCAGCCAGGAACTAACTATTACAACATATCATGAGTTCAGAGAATGGATAGCTCACTGGCTGGTTATTCCATCCACTAGAATTCAGTGTTGTGACTTTGAAGGTCAGGTAAAATCAGAATAGTTAGAAACTATCTCACATGCACTAGGCCCTGGGTTCCATCCTAAATATGGTAAACACAGAGTAGCACAGACTAGCTTAGTGGTGGTATGCAATTGTAGTCCTAGCTACTTGGGATGCTTAAGCGTAGTGCTTACTTGAGCTCAGGAGTCTGAGACCAACCTAATTAACACACTGAGGCCTTACCTCAGAAAAGGAAGCTCAGAAAGAGTAAAACCAGCTTTCTCTGCTCCTTCACCAGACACAGTAGCATCTTCTGCAATGCTAGCCTTGTCCCTGAGACTCGATGGTGATGGTAGGAATGAATGGATTTGCCATACCAAGTGCCTGGTCATGGGGGCTGCCTTCAACTCTGGCAAAGTAAGACACTGTTGCTATCAATGACTCATCTTGGGCCCCATGTTTGTGATGGGTACAAACCACCACAAGTATGAAGACTCACTCAAGACTTTGTCAACAATGCCTCCTGCACCATCAACTGCTTAGATCCAATGACCAGGGTCATCACGACACCTTTGGCATGACTTATGACCATGGTCTATGCCATCACTGCCACTCAGAAGACTGTGCATGGCCCCTCAGGAAAACTGTGGTGCTGCCCAGAACATCATCCCTGCATCCACTGGTGCTGCCAAGACTGTGGGCAAGGTCATCCCAGAGCTGAGTGGGAAGCTCACTGGCATGGCTTTCTGTGTTCCTAGCTGAAATATATTCACTGTGGTTGACATGCTGCCTAGAAAAAGCTGCCAAGTATGATGACATCAAGAAGATGATGAAAAAGGCATTGAAGGGCTCATTTAAGAGCTTCCTGGGTGCTGGGATTAAAGGCATGCACCATCATGCCCAGCTAATATGTACAAAGAGGCAAAGAGGACTCTCTAGTCCTCACATGAAGGGGTTCTTCTGGCACACCCATCTGCAGCTCTTCCTGCCTTGTGAACAGGGACTGAGAAAAATCAAGAGAACCAGCCTATCCCATGTGGACAGGAAACATGAGATCCGTGAGGGTTCTATGGAAGCTAAGGTCAAAGCAGAGCATGGCCTATACCAGGGTGTTTCAACAAGTAAGACAAGCCTGGGAGATGGTAATTGATCACAAAAAAAAAATATATATATATATTCCAATTTATGTTTAAACAGAAAAATATAAGCTTATTTCTAAAGAACAAGGTAATCATTTCCCCCAGACAACAGCAGTATTTATGCTAAGTAAAAAATCAAGTGTTTTTCTGTTCAGTTATGATATTATGAGTTATTAGAAAACAATTCATTGAAATGCTATATTTCATTTTACTTCCAAGATCTATTTATTTGCTAACAAACTGGTTCATTACAGTTCTTTTTCTTTAAGAATATTTTTTTGCTGGGAGTTGGGGCACATGCCTTTAATCCCATCACTCGGGAGGCAGTGGCAGTCAGATCTCTGAGTTCAAGGCAGCCTGGTCTACAAGTACGAGTTCCAGGACAGGCTTCAAAGCTACAGATATTCCAAAGAGTATTTTCTTAGAAAAATTCATCTCCATATTTTTATTTATTTATTTTTAATTTTCAAGAAAAGCACACATTTTAGATGCTTATGGATCACAGCTTAAAAGTTTGTACTCTAAGGGATAGAGAGATGGTTCAGCAATTAAGAGCATTTGTTGCTAAGTACCCAGGTTCAATTCTTAGTAGCCACATGGTTATTCACAACCATCCATTCTTCCAGTTCCCAGGGACCTAACCTCCTCTGACCTTCACAGGCACCAGGCATGTTTACATACATTCAGGCAAAGTCAAACAGATTAAAAGATTCCTACTCTAAAAGCAATGTATGTACCATTGTTTTCTCAAATTCTAGAGAGCTTCTCTGTATAGTATAGTAATTGCTATTCAACTGTGTTTAGCCAATTTTTTCATTTATTTCTAGCAGAAAATAAAAATTTTGAAAGTTGTATTTTTCCTACTGAAAATAAAGCATTTATTTTAATTAATTAATTTATTTGACTTTTTTGAGATAGGGTTTCTCTGTGTAACCGCCCTGGCTGTCCTGGAACTTGCTCTGTAGACCAGGCTGACCTCAAACTCACAGAGATCTGCTTGCCTCTGCCTCCAAGTGCAGGGATTCCAGGTGTATACCACTATCACCCATTCAAAAATAAAGCATCTTAATGAATAAAAAATCATATTTATTATAGAACAGTGAAGATGAATGGTACAGTTTATGAGTCTTCCTTTGTTATATACATTGATGCTGTGCTCAGAACAGATCTGCAATGATTCGTTTTATGAAGCAAACTCATTATGTGTTTATAGTTTGAAATATATTTAAAATCCTCTCAGTTATTTTTAGGTAAATCCTATTTATGTAAGATACATACATACCTGTATGGACTTTAAAACACTCTGTCTGTTGTCCACAGGCCGAAGGTCTTTCGGGATGTAAAGCCTAACAGTACTGATGGCAGACAAGAGATGCACCAAAACTGGAACAACCTACAAAATGTTATAGTAGACAACAGATGAATTCCACCATTTCCAGTTATGTCCTACACTTGCATCTGTCAAAGAAGTAGCATTTATAGTACGTCACAGATGAACTGCTTACCACTAAAGCCTAAACCCTAGTATGTAAAAACCACCGCAAATCTTAATAGTCACACAAATGTTAAATTAAATAAAGACCCTCTCTTCAGAGTCTAACTTATTCATGTTTGTATTCTCACTACTTGGCACTTTTAGAAACATTAGCACCACAGATGAATGCCTCTGTGTAAGAAGGTTAGAGAACCCAGGAAAGAACATAAAGTTCCAGATGGAGTGAGATGGGGGAAAGAAGAAAAGGCCCTTTAAAGAGGAGGAAATGCATTCCCTTACACATCATCTTCCAGAACACACATCTGAAAACTTTTCCCCATGCTTTCTCTAGTTAAGAACGCCTTCCCTCACCAACAAATTTGCCATTTTGCTTCTTTGACTGCTATAATCTGGAAGGCCTAAATCCATGAGCAGCAAGGCAACCATTTCCTAGGCTCACATCTGTCAGTACTTAGTCTTCCGCTGCCATACTATATTTATACTTATGGTCCCAAAAAGACTTACTGCCTTATTGACAACAAAGACCTGCACAGGCAAAAAGACATGAGTAAAGCACTGGCCTTATTCAGTGGAAGTAGTATGATGGCTTAGTACACATTCTATACTTGAGATTACCTGTGTTTGAAGTCAGCCCTCAGGTAGCTCCAGCACCCTGGATAAACTACCAATTAAATTTTCTATGTTTCAATTCCCTCATCATAATATGTGTTAAATTATTATGTATAAAATAGTTCAGTATGTATCCTTAAGTTTAGGAATAAGAACGCCTAAGCGTTCCTTAATTAGAAATAGAAAGTTTTGAGGCCAGAGAAATGGCTCAGTGTGTAAATGGTTCAGTATGGACTGCTTCTGCACAACCTCTTGTAACTCTAGCTCCAGGAGATCTAACACCCTTTTCCATCCTTCACAGGCAACTGCACTGGTACACACACTCATGTGTTCAGTGTACACAAAACTAAAACATAAATCTTAAAAAACAAAACCCAGGAAGATTTCTAGATTGGGGTCATAGGCTTCAAAATGAAATCAATAGGTTTCGTGTGTGCAAGCATGACTCTGAGTTTTGTTTCCAGCACCCATGTAAAAGCCAGGTGCTTATAATATCAGTGCTGAAGAGGCAGGAGGATCCTTGGCATTTCTGGATCAGTGAGCCTTATGTTCAGTTGAGAGGCTGTCTTAAAAAATATGGTAGAGTAAGCTGGGCGGTGGTGGCGCTGCCTTTAATCCCAGCACTCGGGAGGCAGAGGCAGGCAGATTTCTGTGAGTTCGAGGCCAGCCTGGTCTACAAGAGCTAGTTCCAGGACAGGCTCCAAAGCTACAGAGAAACACTGTCTTGAAAAACCAAAAAGAGGTGTCTATCCCATACTCATCTCTATCCACATGCAAACATATGAACACATGTAACACATACACCCTAAACTGCCGTTTTCACTAACTGGGGAACACGCTGTTAAAACAGTCAGCGACCTAGAATTACACAGGCCAGTGTTTGAGTATCTAACTCATGTTGCTTGGATTCTATGACAACACCTTCTATTTGTCATCCTGGGAAGCCCCTTCTTCTAGGGAAGGTGACTAAATATAGTTTTCCAAGCGCTGACAAGATTGTCTGCACCCTGACTCTACATTCCCATTCAATTCAGCTTCCTTCCATGCCAGGACAGTATAAATTGAAATAAATAAAATTTTAAAGCATCATTAGAAGCAGAGGAAAGAGCCTCAGTTTGTACAAGATTTACTGAAGACTTGCCTGAAGAGGCTTTTTTACTGAATTAAACCTAAGGTCAACAAGACTTCTTGTACCAAGTAAAAGAGGTAGGCTTTATAAATAATGGAAGACAGCAATTAGGCTTCAGCTAAAATGCTAGTACAAATAAACAATGAGGAAGTCCACTTTTATAGTAATAAATATAGCCATAATTTACTACCAACATCCTCCTGAGAAACAGAGACCCATGAGATGAGTGCCACACATCTGCTCTGTCCAGTTACAGTAGCTTCTAAGGTCCTTCAGGTACAGAATATGCATCAAAGGAGGAGTTCTTGCCTCTTTTACAGTTAGGCAATCAGTAGGTGCAGTAAGTGCTGGGAAACTAATAAAGATATCTTTTTTTATGGTAGATTCTAGAGAACAAACTAGGACACTGAAGAATAGATATCAAAAGATAGGCAGTATTCAGAATTATAGACTTCTAAGTCATTTAAAAACATTCAATATTAAATTATCTTTAAACATTGCCAATTCCAAATCCTATAATGATTTATTGGTCCAAATAAACAGTCGCAGATTTTATTTCCTAGAAACCAAGTTTACTGTAACACATTTCTTAAAAAACCTAGTCAATATGCCATATTATTTACAAACAAAATTCTAGCATGATGTTAAGCTTCAGACAGTTAGAATCTCTATAATAAGATCTTACTAATAATTATCTTACTTATACCAATATAAAAATGGTGAACACTTGCCTAGCATGCATCTATGCACAGGACCTTGAGAGCAAGCCCCACTAATTGGGAGAAAAACACCCACAGCAAACAAGTGAGTATTTCATATGGTAAGACAAGTGTTCTTGAAGTTAAATTTTTCTTTTGTCTTGTCTTTTTCAAATGTGTTACATTTAATTGAAAGCTTACCTAAATTAAATAACTTTAAGAAAGCTTATATAATAAATCTGAAGATGAAAACTCACAAACCTGCATCTCTCCTTTCTCGTCAGGTTTTGCTGGCTTTGCTGCCTCAGTTGCAGAATTTTTCAGGCTTTCTCTGCTGCAGCGCAGCAGCACTTCTACCACATACAAAGGGTCCAGTTCGCCAGAATTAGGCTAGGAAAGCAGGATAAAGAGGCAAGTGTGTTAAATCTGTGTGTGAACGGGGCTATTTTCTCAAAATTTAGCGTCACTACACACACAGCTCAGAAAATGCTCACTGCATAGGCTGTCTCTGTGTCTCTCAAAGCACTCCTGCCAATGGCAAAGCAAAAGAATAACTCAGATGCTTATTAATTCTAACTTAATATTATGACCATGATCACTTGTAACATCAAATATCACTTGCAAATTTCCAATTAGTGTGCAAAAATTAGAAAAGCAACAAAATCAGTAAGGCATCAAAAATCTAGCTCTATGAAATAAAATATAATCTTGTTAATTTAAAAGTGACTACTTTTGAAATTAAGTCTATTATTATTATTTTATTTCGTTGTAGTAGGTAACAATCTGATGGACTCAAAAAAAGGAGAAATGTGAACCATGAAATTAGAAACCCCCCATAACTCTTCAAGGGCAAAGTTTACCTTAACGTTTGACTTTTTTGAGAAATTCACTACTACACCCCAGCCAAAATCATCTCCTTCATTTTTCACCTAAAAACAAAATAAGCAAGCAAATAAAATGTTTTAATTTAAATGCAATTGTAGCCTTCTATATCTACTTACATTATAGGCTAATAAGATTTCTGAATTATCCTAATGCTTTTAAAATATCACAAGGTATCAATTCTACATTAAAACAAAACAAAACCACACAACACTAGATTCACCAGCTCTCAGAACTGCCACAATAGAAACCTCTCAACTGGAGAACAAATGCGGAAATACAACACTGTTCTCAGAATATTAAGTATTTTATATCTAATGATTTGAGGCTTAAAACTGGCTCATTTTAGATAGCATTCCATAATTAGAACTCTGAAGTGTTGCTAGAAGCCTTCATGTCCTAAATTGGGACAATGTCAAACAGGTGAAATAGGATGAATCCTAATCACATCCTATAGCAGGATCATTTTGCCAATATAAATAACAGTCTTTAATCAAAACATTTTAAGATATTGTAATATATACATAATTTATTCAGAAACCATGGAATACCTTTACCAAGCGTCCTGGCTGTAGAAATGGTAAGCAGTATTTTGGCTTATGAATATATTCTTCAATCTCTTTTCCCAGTTTGGCAAGTTGTTGTCTAATCTTGTAATAGATAACCACATTTTCTTCATTGGGAATCACTATTTTATTATACTGCTCTTCTGAGTTCTTGACCTCTGTAAATAAAGCACAGACGAAGCTATAAAAAATACTGCATAGTTCACATACTTTACACCCAAGACTACTTTTCTACTATGATTCTACACAACAAAGCCAGGCACCATGATTCTATGAGTAGGAACTGTCTCGTCTACCTTGTCTCTGTGAAGAATCACTTCATTGTCTTTCTGTAGCCATTATCCTCTGTGCTAACCTAGTGCGTATGATTCTACTCCCTACTCTGCCCTTCTTGCATTGAGCTCCTTTCCAAAAGCACTCCATTATGCCTTCAATCCAGCGTTAAAACATACTCACATAACCATTACAGTTGGTGGATGTGTGCCCGACATTTACTCTTTAGCTATTGTCCAGGTACTATAATAAATATTCATGGAGAGCCTTTGTTTGAACATGTTTTCAATTCAACCATGAGTCTCGGAGTTGCTGAGTCATGTGGTAATTCTCCATTAAACCAAAGGAACTTTTTAACAGTTTTCTACAGTAACATACCATTTTGTTGCGATATTATCTTTTTAAAAAGTACTGATCCCAGCTAGTGGTTTTGAACTGTATTTCTCAGCAATGATGCTCAGCTTTCAACTATGTACTTTTTACCATTTCTGTATGTTTTATCATTAGTTTATTAAACCCAGGGTCTTGCACATGCTAGAAAAGAATACAATCCTTAAGCCACACCCCTAGTCCGTTTGTTCATTTCAAACTAAATTGTCTTTTGTTGAGTCCTACCTAAGAGTTTATTGTACATTCTATCTATGCTGTTTGAGTTTTCTAGTTTCAGCTCATAACTTTTGAACTCATTTTTGTTCATAATGTAATGTACGGTCTCAAATTCATTCTACAGTTATTCTGTGCAAAACCCATACACAATAGATGTATGAATTTATAGTGGACTATATATTTTTCTTTGGATTTATATTGAACTTTTCTTTAACCTGTATGCTTCAAATTTTTAACTGAAGAAAAGAGAGGGTAAGAATATTATACATACATAACTCACAAATCTTTCCTAGAGATTAATCGAAACAATATAGAATATTCCTAGCTGACAGTTTAACACAGTAACCAGGAAGGGTGCTGCAACTGTATTATTAGTCATTTTATTATCTTCAAACTTTGCAGAGTGCTCCCTAAGACAGATGGTCTTTTGTGTTCCTGGTTACTTTTATATGTACAGAAACTGAGTTTAATTCACTAAAGACTAGAATAACAGCACACATGATAGAACAAAATTGCCAGGCGGGGGGAAAACCCTGATAGTCTATAGAAGGGGATGACAAGATGGCTCAGTGGCTGAATACTTGCTGTGCAAGCATGAGGACCTTGTTTAAATCCCTGGGACCCATGATAGGCACTTCTGCAACCCAGTGTTACAGGGTAGAGACAGATGGATCCTGGAGGCTTGCTGCTCAGCCAGGCTAGCCTAAATAAACAAACCCTATCTGAAAAATAAGGTAGGGCCAGAAAAGATGGCTCAGAAGATAAAAATATGTGCCACTAATTCCGATGCACCCAACTTCAATTCCCTGCATAGTGGACCCATGTTCCCCACGTGTATTCCAGGACATGTGTACTGCACTCCCAGAATAAATAAAGTAATCAGGAAAAAGAAGAAAAAGTGGAGATAGTTCAATCAACAAGAATGCTTGTTCCACACATATGATGACCTGAGTTTGGATCTAACATCGACATAAAACACTAGGTATGGCTGGCCACTCATGCCTGTAGCCCAGTGATATGGGAGAGAACAGAAAGATCACTTGGGCATGATGGCCACCAGGACAACCAAAGTAGTGTTCCAGGTGCAGTGGCAGAAGCAGTCTCAAGGGAGTAAGTGAATAATGCTAAGAGGAGGACACCTGATGCCCACCTCTGGCCTCCACACACACTTGTATATACAAACACATGCACACACCAACAAACAAGAAAGTTGCCTATGTGGTCCCTACTGAAACAATCTAATTTCAGTTTAAGTGCAGATGAGCAGTTCCTCTTTAATTCTTTGGGTGACACATTCCAAGACCCCACAGTACATGCTTGAAATCACAAATAGTACAAAAATCCCTTGACTGTTTTACAAGTACAGTCTCCATCTCTCAGTATGTTGCACTATATTTACCTATATTTCCTGTTGTATGGAGGATTAAACACATGACATGGTGCTTGCTTGGAAAGCCCTTTAAAACACTAAGTTGTAACTGTGGCCTTTGATGTGTGTGTATGTGTGTGTGTGTGTGTGTATGTGGGGATGGGGGTGTATGTACATGCACATGTAGATGAACAGGTAAGCATGCCCATGTGGGTATATGTGGAGGCCAGAGGTTGACATTGGAATACCTTTCTCAATCACCTCACCATCTGTTTAACTGACCAGTGAATCCCCAAGTGAATCCACCTCTTAGCTCAGAAATTATGGCACACTTCACCATTCCTGCTAGCTTTTTACGTGGGTGCTCAGGATCTGAACTCAGTTCCTCATGTTTGCACCATAATACTTTAACCACAGAGCCATCTCCTCAATCCTTTTTAAAATTATATATAATATTTTTTAAATCACCTCTCTATAAATTGCTTTCACTGGTCTCAAGCTTGCAATGGTTCCTACTCAGAGTTCAGTCTGTCTGCCCAACACTCGGCTTCACACTTCTTTCTGGGATACTGTGAGATGATCTTTACAAGGGACTTTACGGAGTCTTTTTGGTATATCCAAATATCCAGCATCACTACTGCTGCACTTTGGAGTCATTATTAGTAAAGTAGGGGTCCTTGCCTGTAAACCCTGTGACAATCTAACCTAGTGAGTCACTAGTGAGTATATACATGTACAGCATGCACAACAGTCACCAAGGGTATCTATCCCACGGTGGACAAAGAAAAGGAAATCACCATCTCCCTCAAATCAGCGTGTAGTTAGCAGTTAGCACATGAACTGTTTCACTTACTATTTTTGTCGAAGTTAACAGTGGATAAAAGCAACTAAGGAAACTGAAAATGTACACAGGTGAGGTTACTGAAGCTTACACCCCAGTCATGTGATCTAAGAAGTTGGTGTCTCTGTCAGTATAAGAACCGTAATGAAGAACCCCAGTATTTTAGAAAACAGCATGTAAAATACCTCTAAACCCTTAGATTGTATCCAAATGCTTCTTTAGAGAGGAGGGAAGTTTGCTGACTAGTTGGTTAGTCTAGCTGAATCTGTGAGGTGCAGGTTGAGTATGACACTGTCTCAAAAGATAAGGTAAGAGAAATGATAACGGAAAATTCTCATGTCAGTCCCTGCCTCTACATGACACATATGGGTGAGCATACAGCTGCATACCACATGGACTCATATGCACAAGTTTTTTTTTTTTTCTTTTTAAATTAATGAACAATCTGAACCCAGCTAGATGCCATTATTGAGTTCTAGTTTTCTTTTTTCTTTTTAAAGATTTATTTATTTAATACAATATCCTGCCTGCAGGCCAGAAGAGGTGGTTGTGAGCCACCATGTGGTTGCTGGGAATTGAACTCAGGACCTCTGGAAGAGCAGTCAGTGCTCTTAACCTCTGAGCCATCTCTCCAGCCCCATAAACTTGATTTTTAAAAACATTATATCGTTCTAAATGACAAGAAATCCAATTTTTTTTAACAGTATAATTCTCTGAAACCAAAAACATACTTTTCCTATCTACAGTTTATCAAACACAAATAAGTGGCATAGCTTAGTTAATTACTGAAATGTAATATGTCCTGAAATTATAAACTTGCTACTAATTTTTAAGGTGTTTCAAAAATTTACACTTTGCTTATGAAAATTTAGGTAAAAGTGAGGCTTAAAATCAGCTAGGGGCTCGGGTGGGTAAAGGTGTTCACTTCCCAAGTCTGATGATGTGAGTTCAATCCCCAAGACCCATGTGGTGGGGGAAAGAAATCAACTACCAAAAGTTGTCATCTGACCCTCAAATGCATGCCATGGCTGGACACAAACCTGACAGACAAGACGCAGACAGGCAGGCATGCAAGCACAAATACACGAGTGGGCACACGCACACACGCACAATTAAAGTGATTTAAAAAAAAAAAAAGACACCCAGCTAGTTCAATTTTTGTTGGCTACCTTTAGTCATTTTTTTTTTCAATTAAATGGTTATGTCTATGTTGTCAACTCATTATAAAGGATAAAGTCATGCTTTCAAAAAATAAACAAACAAAAACAGCACTGGTTAATATCGAGACTCCCAATTTCACCACCAATTAAATGTGTATAATATTGATTTCTCTGGACTTTCAATTTCTACATCTATAAAATGATGGCAAAGATCCTTCCAACATCAATGTATACATCGAAGAACTTTTGTTAAACTAAAGTCACAAGTATTAAAGATAAAAGAAATGGGTTGTCATTGCAATGTTCGTGAATATTCATGTGTGCACACATGTGAGAAGGGGATAATATTTGTAAGAAGGGACAATGAACTTTTTTAATGTTCAAGTAAATTAACCTCTCTAAAGACTGGCACATTATACTTCATTTTATCTGGGTTACTTTAAAAATCACCAAGTATCCTCCATAACAGTGACAGAAAGAAATCTCTAACTTGCCTTTATTAAATAAATCATTAAATCATTTTGATTTATAAAACAATACTATGTACTCTTAAAAAATCAAATTTTCATTTGATACTTAAATTTTCAAAGGACAGAATTACTAGAAAATGTAAAGCATTTAACAGTTACGCATAGGGTTTTTAATGAATAATATCAATTTTAAATACCACAATTAGTATAAAAATGCACATTAAGAAAGCAAGGTACAAGAACTATGAAATAGTATTTGTGATTGAACAACCGTTCCTGTAAGAATTAAATATTTTGAAACTTCTCAATTCAAAACCAAATTAAAATACTGTATTTTCCTAATCATTCTCAAGGTTACAGCATTCTTTGTGTGTGTGCGTGCGTGCGCATATCATATGTGTGTGTTAGGAGTGCACGTGCAAATGTGTGCATGTGTTTCTAAGCCAGAGTTGATGTTCCTTCCTATATCACTGACCTCTATTTTTTAATACATAATAATTTTTTAAATATTATTAAATAATAAATATTTAATAATAAATAAAGTTCATTATGAACTAGCTAGCTAAAGTGGCCAGTGAACATTAGGGAATCCACCTGCCTCCTAATGAATAAAACAAACTAACAAACCATGGATGCCAGGATCCCGATTCAAGTCCTCATGTGTGTACAGTAGGCACTCTACTAACTGATCCATCTCCCCAGCCTGTTACAGCATCTTCTTGTGAGATGTCAAGAATAAAATATTCATCTTATATAGCAAATTTTATATTGAGCTTTTTGTTACATGATTACTCAAGGACATGAATTTTGGATAAAATATATATTAAAATCACAAATTACACTGTGGTTGACCCAACTAGAAAAAAGTATCTTGTCAAAATTGTCTACATTTATTTTGAATGTTCTAGTCTAAAAACCCAGAACATTTCCACATGTTTTATCTTAATGGTCATGATTTGCTTTACTAGGGGAAAAAAAAAAAAAAAAAAAAAGGATCAAAACAAGTAAAGCAGTCTCATCCAGTTAAACAAATGAAATTTTACACTTACTCTCTACTACTCCTGGGATTGCTCTATAATGCTGAAACTGGTAGAAGGATTTTTCCAGCATGTACTCAGGATTTATTTCTTCTACTCGTAATAAGTTCAAAACCATGTTATAGGTCAGATGGAAAGCACTATTCAGAGGATCAGCAGAGCCCTTAAAGAAAAAGCATGACAATTTTATACATTTCTGAATTAAATTTACATAAGACTTTTAATAACTTAATAATTTATCCTATACTAACAAATACAGGAATATACAAACTATTTTTTTTGGTGTGGGGGGGAATATACCAAAGCAAAGTGATAAAATGGTTAGAGTAAAGGGTGAATGAAATCAAGTAGGAATAAAATCAGTAGGCTGTATGCAAAATATACTAAGCTCTCTCTCCTTCCAAGCACAAAGTAGGACTGCCTTGCTGGTCTCCCAGTGGATAGGATCAATAAATGTGACAGAAAATGACATGTCACTTTCTGACCACGTGTTTAACTGCTGGTAGGAAAAGCTATATTCTCCTTCCTGGTGATGCTGACACTCCATCTGGCTGGCTCTTTAAGGATGCTAAGCAGAATCTGTTCTAATAACCTGTGAAGAGTATGGAGCAGGTCAGAGACATAAATAAACCTTAGGCTACTAAGGTTGAGGCTAGTGACTACAACACAACCTGATGTGTCATGACAAAATATACTAATATTTCTGAGTGGTATCTGGATAAAAACAATACACTGGGAATTTGTGACATAAAGATGCTAATATATTTCCCATATTACAAATCTTTCTCTGTACTTTGGTAAATCCTCTTCACCTCCATAATGTATTTGTTACCAAAGAAGAGACAGGCTAACAACTAGACACTGTTTTGCTGTAGATTTTTTACTGTAGAAAACTGTTAACTTGCACCGAAGTTTTTATCCAAAATCTGCCTCAATTTCTAAGCTCACACTGTGTAGCAGCAGGTCTTGAGAAGTAATTTTTTCTTTATAAATACTTTGCAAGTGTGAGAGCAATTATATATCCATACAGAAGAATCATTAAATTATTTTGGATTCTTTTCTCAGTTCATTAACTCACTTCCATTCTTGGTAGTGCTTTTTCCTTTCTTAGTAAGTAAGTGGTATCTATTTCTCTGTCATGCCTAACTTTTCCCCCATCTCTCCTCAAGGTGGCTGCCAGGATTTTCACATAACATAAAGAATGAGCATTTTTCTCTTAAACACCCATAAACTAGTTGTGTTTAAAAAGACGAAATCCTTAGAAAATGCACACTGAAACACAACTGTTACTATTTATGCCACATAGCACTAACCTGCGTATAAATAAATTGAATAAATGCTGTTAGAGTACTTATTGGCCAACTACTGGGACGTCAGAATTTTAAATGTATAGAGAGAAATTTTTGAAGGATAGTATGTACTTTTACTCAAGTTTTGGATGAAGTATTCCTAAATAAATAAATAACAAGAGCTACCTGCACTAGGGTATCAGCTATGATGTTTCTAAAACTCTGATTTTATCTACTTTAAAAAGAAAGCCCCAAAACAGGCAATGTTAACAGAAAAACTATATTCATGGAAAAGAAATGCGGTTTAAAACAACTTCAGCTACTTTGAAATTCTACAAATTAGATTCTGCCTTTAATTTTCTGGCTTTTTTCCTCTTTATTACCATCTCTATAAAATCTGGACTTACATAAACAGCAAATACTTACTTATTCCAGCTCATCTGAGTGCTCAGTGCTTTGACCCCTAAAATGGCATTCCACATCCATATGAACCCAAGGCCCTTATTAACCTCTTCTTTTCAATTTGGATTATAAGAAATATGGTGATACCATTTATTCTAACTTGCCAGATCACATAGAAAGAATAGCAACTTAAATTCCTATTTATAAGTTAGTTCTGCTTTATTCCTTCTTTTAAGTCAACTACTGTAGATGCTTTCTCCGGTGTACTTTAGACTAATTAATATTTAGCTCATTACTGCTATCCTTCTTATTAAACGGCTCATTGAACCATGTTTGGGTTTAGTAGTTACCATCCTAAACACCCTGGGTTCAATTTCTTTTATGATGCTGCCAACTCAATAAATATTCCTAAATATAATTCCATTATGATTCATGATTTTGCTCAGTCATAAAACATGAGAAGCAAATTTCCTACATTCAGATACTAAAATCAATCACACGCTTTATACCAAACTTTGTATTTTCTGTTCATAAAACAGATGAAAAATGATAGAGAAACATGCTATTTTTAACAGCTAGTTAACTTTTCACTTATCAATAAATTTATCTGTCTGGTAGAGTTGAAGATTCAGTCTTGCATAATTTTCATGAAGAACTAAAGTTATGTGGCTCTTTTTTTTTTTTTTTTTGGTTTTTCGAGACAGGGTTTCTCTGTGGCTTTGGAGCCTGCGCTGGAACTAGCTCTTGTAGTCCAGGCTGGTCTCGAACTCACAAAGATCCGCCTGCCTCTGCCTCCCGAGTGCTGGGATTAAAGGCGTGCGCCACAACCGCCTGGCTAGTTATGTGGCTCTTTATGAACAGGTTTTCAGGGTTAGAGAGATGGCTCAGAGGTGAAGATCATTTGCTGTTCCTCCAGAAACTGGGGTTCAGTTCCCAGCACCCACACTGGATAGCTCTTACCCACCAGTGATTCCATTTCCAGGAGATCCAGCCCTCTTATGGTCTCAGGTACTT
Organism: Dicrostonyx torquatus; assembly: GCA_028555095.1. NCBI lineage: Eukaryota > Metazoa > Chordata > Mammalia > Rodentia > Cricetidae > Dicrostonyx > Dicrostonyx torquatus. Next base: position 8,143,158 of record JAQHUG010000005.1, read on the forward strand.
GCAAAGAGGTGGTGCATACACATTCGTGCAGGCACACATAAGACACAAACACACACGTCTTTGAAGATAATAGTATTACAAGTATTAATCATTGACACTGAAAATTAGATGCCATAAGATCATGAAGTGACAAATGCCTATAGTCTCAGCACTCAGAAAGCTAATTTAGGAAGGACTACAATTCAACAGTAATAGACCTTGTTTCAGAAAAAGAACTACCAGTTGGATGCAGATATGATCAAGACACATTTTATAATATATAAAATAATCAAAGAATAAATAAAAAATAATTTTAAAAAGTGCTACAAAATACCATGACTTTCATATACAGAAAGATGAGTTTTGACATCACTCACATAAAAAATACACACTTTTATCTATTTTTACTATAGTATACCATATTTCAAAAAGATAAACATATTTCATAGACACTAACTATCATAACATGCTAAAGCTTCAGTTAAAGAAGCCAATGAGCTGGCAGTTAATACTATGTTTTTAGTTGATGCTACGTCTCTATTTCATTGAGGCTTTCATAATATCTAAGTGGAGAAGGAAAGCAACCAATGCCAATTTCCTTAAGAAGTTTTTTTAAAGGCCAGTTGCGGTGACATACACCTGTAATCTAGTACTTAGGAGATGGAGAAAAGAGGATCAAGACAAGTTTGAAGCAATAAAGCAAGTATGAGGATGACCTAGACTTACTTCATGATGCCCTGCCTAAAAAAAAAAAAAAAAAAAAGAAAGAACAAAAATCCCAGATTATCCAAAATTCACAATTATAGGAAAGACATTTCCTATAAGCCTGAGGACATAACCTAATTTCAATCCCTGAAATGTATGTAGTAGTTTGAATCCTGCAGGCTGTCCTCCAACCTCCACAAGTGAGCTGTGGCACACTGCCCTCCCACACATAAGAGGAATGGAATAAAAAAAGAAACAAAACTGAGGTACAGGGAAAGGTTATGCTATAATAAAGCTGAAAAATATAGGTTTATGATTAGTATATTTGTAATTAAAGAGGATGAACCAAAGGTAAAGTACTGAATTAATGTTTTGGTTTTGCCTTTGCAATAAAAGTACTGGTATCCCATATCCTAACTCCTATCCTCAAGGTTAGAGTACTTTCCCACAGAGGAGGGAGGTAGAGAGCATTCTAAATTTGGTGGGTAAAGCCTGTATTTCTGCCCTTTCTGGCCACGTTCACATCCATTTCCATTGCATGAGCTGCTAACTGCTTTTTGCCTATTAGACGAAACAATATAAATGGTAAACCTTTTCTATCTTCCTAGGCCCTAGTTAAAGAGCATCAACTCATTTTGAAAGGCGTATGAGGCAATAAAACTTAATTTAAAGTAGTCACTAAAGTATATTTCTAGAATCCTTGAGAAAAGAACACATTCTTACCTTAAGTAGTTGTTTTCCAATCGTTGGGCTCATCTTTTCATCTACCATAAGAATTACAATTCCTCTGTCATCCATTCCCCTCCTTCCAGCACGGCCAGACATCTGGATGTACTCACCAGAGGAAATCTGAATATGATAGCATTTTCAAGTTTAGGAGAAAATCTGGTTAAAAAAGTATATCCTGACATTTTCTCTTATTGTAGAATTTGCACATTTCATGAAACCATTTAAAAATGAACTTCTGGGAAAGTTAAGGCACAACAATGAAAAGCACGTGGGACTCTCATGAAACTTAGATTTTAGTTCTAAAATGACTTAACTATCTATGCACTAAATCAAAAACTGTCAGTATCTGAAAGCCAGCTACCAGGAAATACTGGCTAATACACTAACATAAAAAAATACCTTTCAACTAGATATTATGAAAAACAAAACAAAACCCCAAAACTTAAAAACACTAACAACAAAACAAACTCAACAACTATAACTTTTTTCTTCACTATAATAACTTCTTAATTCTCAAAATTAAATTAACACGAAAATGGCACCCACCCCATGGAGAGGGGTGTACAATTCTTGGTAGATGTATCTGGGGGCTAGTATATTCACTTGTCAGAAAGACCATCTAGTGGGGAAAGATCAGGCTTTTTGACCTTACAAAGGTAAAGAAACTGACAACCTAAAATACCAGTATCCTGTTTGTCCAACAGAGGCAAGCATCTTAAGGAGGCAGTGAAAAGGCTGGTGGGGAAGGGAGGAGGGAGGCAGCAAACCTGGAGGCCTAAGACCAGATCTTAGTTTCACTTCATTGGAATGGGACAGAGCTGAGCCAGCAGGTTTCATGAAAACCACAACTTATGGGTAACCATCAGCAAGAACCCCCAAAGCCCTTCTGCTGGCTCAGCAGGTCTCCAAAGTCCTTCTGTTAGCTCAGCAGGTCCCCAAGCCCCCAAAGCCCCTCTGCTAACTCAGTAGACGCACCCCCAGATTTATGCAAGCTAAAGACAGCTTCCCCTACCCTGATATGGGAAAGAGCCTAACCACTATGCCTCCCACCAGTCAGCTCTCACCAATCAGCTCCCAGCCTAATCTTTCCTCCACCAATCAACCCCTGATAAATCCTTCCTCTTTGAAATTCCTCTAACTCCACTTAAAAGGAAGTTGTGACCTTCTTTGGGGGTCACTCTTTTGCCACCCCATGGTGGAATCAATAAAACGCTCTTATTATTGCATATAGGATTGTTGGTCTTCTTTGGGGGCTTTTTCTTGTACCCTAACAGCATGACTGAACCACCTGAACAACCAGCCATGACTTCCACATGTGCCTGTGTACTTTACTCCTATACAGAAAGTCCAGATCTATGATGGTTTGTTCCTAGACTTATAACTAAGAATTAAGAATCATTTGTTTAAGGCATACTGATATCCTAGGAAGAAGGAGGATATCAGAAAAAAGAAAAGACTACTAATAAGATCAGATGTTTCAAAACATAGCCCAAAAAAATATGAGTAGAGTCAAAAGGCATCATTACATTGCAGGTCTCCCTGTGTAGCCCTGTGTGGCCTAGAACTCACTATTACAGACTAAGATAGTCTCAAAGTTGCCCTTACATTCTAAACACTGAGCCTATAGGTGTGAGCCACCATACACAGCTCCAGTTTTTGTTTTCACTTTAGGACCCCAGTATCTATTAGCACTCTACCTCTGCATCTTATGCTTAGTAACCACTGCTGAATGGGATATTTGCCTTGAGATCAGATTTATACTTTAGCCAAATTCAATGTTTCAGCAATACTTTCAACTTTCCTTCCTCCTTGGAAATGAGACATGTATAAACTATTGTGGCCTTCTAGTCTAAAAGGTGAAGGGTTACTAAGTGGTGCTACTACAGCTGTTGTAGTAGGAGTGATTTAAAAGTAACTTCATAAATCATTGGCACGCTATTGCTGAAGGAAATCTGACTAAGGGGCTAGGGTACAAATGAAAAGGATCTAAGGTTTAATACTGATGAAACTTGCTTCTTAACAAGTGCTTGGGAATAGAAGCACTTCAGATTTTAAGATATCTCCACAAACCTGAGCATCACTTATCTGGAAATCTAAAATCTGATATGTCTCCAATTCCAATACATTTGGAGACACTATATCAGTGTTCAAGCTATAGACTTTGAAGTAGTTTAGATTTTCAGATTAGGGAAACTCCACTTATATTTGAAGGTCTTAAACATTTGGAACTAAAAACCTCAATGATATGACCCAAAGTCATGTGAGATAAAATAAAAATTAGTTATTATTTTTAAATACAGTTAGTTACTTACCCATCTAAAATCCTTCCCATCAAATTTACGGGCATTTGTAAATAAAACGGTTCTGGCTGGCATATTAATTCCCATAGCAAAAGTCTCTGTGGCAAATAAAGCCTAAATAAACAAGCAATTATATAATTAGTTAATGGATTTTAAGGTTAAAAACTGCTATAATTTACAAGTGTAACTAAACCTAGTATTTATGCTTAGTTCTTTAATAAAAATAACTGACAAGACGAATTCTGGATCTATTAAATAATACATATTACATAATATAACATGACACAATTATGAATATTGAAAATAAATATTATATTGTCACATAATATTACATAACTACTAAATAATAATTAATTTCTTTTACACATATCAAACTTATTAATTCAGGGAAATTAGTCTTTCTTACATCCCAGTGCAAGCAAATGGAGAGAACACAACTAGACTAATAAACAAAGATACAGTAGCGTATCTTTCTAAGCACAGTCAATTTTCTTGGCTTTCTCACTGATAATGAACTAGTTCTGAAGATCACTTTACAATTAGGTTTCTTTTTTTTCTTTTTCTTTTTTTTTTTTGGATTTTCAAGACAGGGTTTCTCTGTGGCTTTGGAGGCTGTCCTGGAACTAGCTCTTGTAGACCAGGCTGGTCTCGAACTCAGAGAGATCCGCCTGTCTCTGCCTCCCGAGTGCTGGGATTAAAGGCGTGCGCCACCACCGCCCGGCTACAATTAGGTTTCTTTAAAAAAAAATTAATTATGTTTCTAGGGCAGTACAGACTCATGACTGCTGAATTCAAGGCCTTTATCAACAAAAACAGTTGGTTTAGTCATACAAAGCTCTAAGTCAATAAAGTATTAAATATTCATCAACAGGAAAGATAATACTTCCTCAACTCAAAAGAATACTAGTTATTAGAAAATGAACCATCTATATGCCAAAGCAACAACAGCAATATAGTAACCCTTTGTTTGCAAAAAAGTCATATATTATTTGAATGTATGCTGTGAAGATTTTTGGGAAATAGGGGGCAAGATGAACTTTCTTCGTTTATTTACCACTATTTTACTTTAATTCAACTCATACTCTTGAAAAATGATCCATTAACTATTAAGCTTAGCAAAACTTATAAAAGAACATCATCAAGGAATTACTAGGATCTGAGTGTAAATACTAACACTTCATTAAAATAAACATTCATTAAAATAATTAAAATTTAACATTCTTTTTTTTTATTATTATTTTTTTAATAGTTTTTCGAGACAGGGTTTCTCTGTGGCCTTGGAGCCTGTCCTGGAACTAGCTCTTGTAGACCACGCTGGTCTCGAACTCACAGAGATCCTCCTGCCTCTGCCTCCCGAGTGCTGGGATTAAAGGCGTGCACCACCACCGCCCACCCGGCTTTAACATTCTTCTTAAGGCTGAGGACTCTCAGGATAAAACCAGAAGTAGTTATATGCTAAAGTTGTTTCCTATTTCTAATATCCCACTTCTTGGGATAGGCATCAGTTTTTTTTAAAAAAAAAAAAAAAAAAAAACAAACTAGACTCCCACTGAATGCAACTGAATATCCTAAAACAACTCATATCTAAACTAACCCTTTAAAAATCAATCAAGCCAGGCGGTGGTGGCACACGCCTTTAATCCCAGCACTCGGGAGGCAGAGGCAGGCAGATCTCCGGGAATTTGAGGCCAGACTGGTCTACAAGAGCTAGCTCCAGGATAGGCTCCAAAAGCTACAGAGAAACCCTGTCTTGAAAAATAAAAAATAAAAAAATAAAAATCAATCAAGTATGAGGGAGATGAGCAGTTACCCAGTCAACTCTAGTCTAACAGTACATTCTGCACAACTGTACTGCAGCCAGGTGGTGTCACTTCCATGAGAAACTAAACTTTTTCTATGCACACTTAATTTTGAAAGGGCACTATGTGTAAAAGTCAAGTTCATCACCTAAAGTAATGCACTCGCCTAAGGCGTTCTATACAAACTAATTTTGTAGAAAGTAGACAAAACACAAAGCTGGCAGGACACGATGGCTACACCCATAACCCAGCACACAAAGGGCAAAGCAGGAGGACTGCTGCTGGAGGCCAGCCTGGCAACTGTGTCAAAAAAGACGACGAGATGGAAAATGAAAAGACAGAACAAGAAAAGATTCACAAAATCTGCCACTGGGTCTGGGTGGTGAAAGGCTGGTTTGGCCTCCAACCCTGTGAATTCAAACAACAACAAACTTGTTTGTAAACAATGGTCACTAGAACTTAACATTGCCCACACAACAGAATCTTGAGACATAAAAAAATTTTAAAAAAAATACCTTTATCAATCCTTCAGAAAAGAGAATTTCTATAGTTTCCTTCAAAATAGGAAGTAAACCACCATGGTGAATACCAATCCCCCGTTTCAAAAGAGGAAGTACATGCTCAACCTGTAATTTTGAAAAAAAAAAAATGCTTATTATAAGGAAAAGGAATTTAAAATGTTAAAACATGAAAAAATATGTAACTAAACAAGAAAATATTCGTATTTAAAAAAAAAACTTTCCCAGAATAAAAGCAAAATCAAATCCATATTCCCACATATTAATCTAGAAATACAACTGTGGCCTAGCTTTAACATGACAACCATGTTTAAATACATACAAGTATTTTGCTCCTCAAAACTGTAGGCTTTACAAGTTAACTCCCACACAAATGTCCAGGCTGTGGCAGCAGAGGCTGTAAAATGGCATGGAAGTTTATACTCTCAGTCCCAGCTATTCCAGAAGTTGAGGCAGGAAACCCTTATCTCTAAAAATTAAATCAATAAACTCAAAAGATCTTGGCAGTTCAAACTCTTAACTACGAAACATTAAAGTATAAACTTTAGAAGCAAAGGAACAGCTGAAGAAGAAGTGCATTCTCTACAATGCTGCCAAAGCCCACATTCTAACTGTTTTAGGATAAAATGCACCAAGCCACAGAGCAGCCATTCAACACTCACCATTCACCTAGGAAGGAAAAGTATCTTAAAATTTCCAAGTTGAAACACCATTTGAAATTCCAAATAACATGCCCCTGTAATTGTAGGGTAACCTAAATCCTCTGAAAACCAAAACATTCATTTGTAAAACACAGTATAATCTTCAAATTTTCCTTTTGGCTTAATCTATGGATGAACAGCAAATCATATGGGGAATTTTTAAAGATTCTACCAACTGGGATTCAAACTAGATCAATATATTAAAATCCCTGGGAGTGGCATAACACATAAGTGTTAGCATATTTTAGATGCCAAATCAATTCCAACAGTGAAAGAAAAAGTATGAACTAGATTAAAGCAAAGTAGCTGTTCGTTTCTTTTTCTCTTTCTTTTGTTCAAAACAGAGTTTCTCTGTATAATAGTACTAGCTCTCTTGGAACTTGCTCTGGAGACCTGGCTGGCCTTCAACTTACCTGTCTGCCTCTGCCTCCCAAGTGCTGGGATCAAAGGTGTGTGCACCACAGTCCAGGTGATAATTATTTCTTAAAGACTAGATAATTTTCATTAGGTATACTCTCTTCAATATTCTTATAAACTGAGATAAATTTCTGTTATACAGAAATACAAGAAAAAATTTCTAGGTTATGCTATGTACTCTTTTAAAACTCCCTCAGGTGCTGGGCAGTGGTGGCACATGCCATTAATCCCAGCACTCCGGAGGCAGAGGCAGGCGGATCAGATCACTGTGAGTTCGAGGCCAGCCTGGTCTACAAGAGCTCGTTCCAGGGCAGGCTCAAAAACAACAACAACAAAAACAAAAACAAAAAAAAAAAAAACCTCCCTCAGGCAGCAAATCTTTGCTTGGCACCCTTTTAGCAGGTTGAAACATATATGAAGGTGTGTGAGAGCATAGGCTAACTTATGCTACAGTGCAATAAAATCCCCAACTATGAGGAAATGCCTGCTACCTGTGCTACCTGCTAAAATCCATACTTACTGCAGCAACTCACCTGAGGGAGCTTTTTATCTTCATCAGACAAGCAGTCAATTGCATTACTGAATACTTCTTCAACCATCTTCTTTTCTTCATCTGTGAGAAAAAAATTGAAGGGCACATAAATATGAAAATGAGTCAGTGATGCTAGGCAGTGGTGGCATAAGCCTTTAATCCACTCGGGAGGCAGAGGCAGGTGGATCTGAGTTCAGGACCACCTTGGTCTATAACATGAGTTCCAGGATAGCCAGGGATGTTTCACAAACAAACCCTGTCTCAAAAAAACAGAAAAAGAAAAAAAAAGTCAGTGATCCCAAGATCCTAAATTTCATTAAAAAGAATAAGAATCTATATAAAGCTAAAGAATCAGTATTTTTTTAAGCAACCGACCACATAATAAAATTTACTGTCCTTGACACTCACCTAGCAGTCTTAATCTAAGGCAAGGTTAATAACAATGGTAAGAATTTCAAGGGGCTGAGGCAAGAGTGCTGCGTGAATTCCAGGCCAGCTAGGGCTATAGTAACAATAACTACACCAAAGTGATTTAGAGGCAACATTAAATTCTACTATCTGCAGGTTTTTATACATCTGTTACCACTCTGAGGTAACTGAGGCTTAGTGTAAATAAGCACTGCACTTAACTGTAGTGTAACAATTCCAAAGCCCATATTGTTAGTGACTACATTTCTTTCTTTACTGTGTCAAATAACATACTGTTCAAAAAATACTTGTTAAATTAATCAAATTATAACCCTGAGTCCTAGGATACTTACAAGTGGTGTTTATAATACTGCAAGCTATAAGCTATGCAATTTATCTGTCATCTCACTTTTAGCCATGGAAAAGATTGTAAGTACATAAAGAGAATAGGACAACTAGTTTTAGTTTGGGTTGTTTTGAGACAATGTCTACCATGTTGCCCAAGCTGGTCTCACATGCAGTCCTCCTACCTCAGCTTCCCAAGTGATGGCACTACAAGTATGCATCTCCATACCCAGATACAACTAAAACTAATTTTGGGTTACTCAGTATTTCTTAATATATTTATTATTTGGATTACATGCACAATAGGCAGGACTGAATAACTCCTTGGCTGGCAGTCTTGGCTAGGGTATGCTACTATACAGCTGTATAATTTTAAGTGAGGTACATTTACAGTGAATGTACATCTGCTAAATGTTTTAGAGAAATTCAGCATACCTGCGGCAAAGAGTGGGTCTAGTTTGCTGTAAGAATGAAGGACAGTGCTTTCGATGAATTATTCTGACCAAGAGACCTACCCTTAATGAATCAGAGACAGATGCAAAATAACTTTATAATAATGAAGTGTAAGAAGGTATGACTGTAATTGCTCTCAGTAATGTTAGAACTATGCAGTTATTATATCTTCCAGTAAACTAGGAGAGGGCCAAAGATTTAGCTGTAGTGGTACAGTGCTTGCCCAGCATGCACTAGGGCCAAGGAGAGAGGGAGGGGGAAGAAATTCAGAGAACCTTATAAAGCTTTTACAGGTGTTGAGCACATACTATTTATTATGATTATAAACAAACTGCATATGCTAGTATACAGATTTATGACCAACATAACATCAAAACTTTATGGAAGCTATATAATACCTGTGTTGAAATCTAATTTAGTCATTTGAAGAGCATATGCTTCACAATCTTTCTTACTAAAACTGAAGATAATTACAGGTTGAAAATTTCTTTCCATAATCATCTTCACAATCTTGAACACATTTGATGGACCTGCAAAGGGCAAATAAATCACACCCCAAATTAACTCAAAATGGACAATACACTTAAATATAACTATAAAATAAAAAAATAAGAAAGATTTTCATAATCAGCCGAGCAAGGTGGTGCACGCCTTTAATCCCAGTACTCAGGAGGCAGAAGCAGGTGGATCTCTTGTGAGTTTGAGGCAAGTTCTAGTAAGTTCCAGGACAGACAGTGCTATGCTGAGAAACCTTGTCTTGAAAAACCAAAAAAAAATTTCAGATCTTCACAATCTTGATTAGTCAAAACTGACATGAGGGGTGGAAGCAGTTATGACAAAAAAGACTATGTTCACCAACATGAAAGACACTGTGCTTTGATAGATAGAACAGCAAGTGGAGAACCAACCACAGTCTACGATAATACAGAAACAACAAACTCAATTTTGTTGAGTTTGTTGTATATATCAATATATCTATTGATATAGGTCTACCCAGAATATAAAACCTTTTATAACTCAACAAAGACAATTCAATACAAAGTCAGGCAGTGGAGATGCTGAGGGAAGAACAGCTCAGCAGCTAAGCTGAGGACCAGAGTTGGCATTCCAGCACTCATGGCACATGGCTCTAAAACATCCGTAACTCTAAAACATCCGTAACTCCAGCTCCATGGATCCCAATGCCCTTTTCTGGCCTCCAAAAGCACAAACACACACACACACACACACACACACACACACGCACGCACGCACGCACGCACGCACACGCACGATAAATTTTAAAAAAAAAAGAAAAAAAATTTTTTTACAAGCATGGTAGTGCATGCCTTTAATTCCAGCACTTGGGAGGCACAGTCAGACAGATATCTGTGAGTTTAAGACTAACTTGGTTTCCAAGACAGCCTTGGCTGTAACAAAGAAAAACCCTATCTTAAAAAACAAAAAAATCAAACAAAACTTTTAAATAGACAAGATTATAACAGATATTAATCCCATACTGTGAGATGCCAAAAGTATACAGTACAAAGTTCAGCATCAGTGACCACAGGAGACAGAGACGAAGAGCATACTGAAAGACCGCTTCACTTTAACTAGAAGGATTATAATCAAATAGATACACACTAAGTATCAGCCTAAACGTTCAAGGAAACGATACCCCGATACACTCCTCAGAGGAATAGCATGAAGAATGCTAAATGGTGTAGTTACTTTGGGAAATAATTTGGCAGTAACCAAAAAGTTAAACTTACCCAGGAAAAAAGAAAACACATATTCCCACAAAAACCTATAGCATAAGCCAAATGTTTATGGCCTTATTCATAACCAACAAAAAATAGAAACAACTCCACATTCACTCAAATAAAGTATCTTCTTACATTATTTGGCCACATAGAACACAATACATAATCATATGAATCCCCTCCTTTTTATTGAGACAGGGTTTCTCTGTAGCTTTGGAGCCTGTCCTGGAACTAGCTCTTGTAGACCAGGCTGGCCTCGAACTCACAGAAATCTGTCTGCCTCTGCCTCCTGAGTGCCGGGATTAAAGGTGTGCGCCACCACTGACTAGCTGAATCTTATTTTACTCAAAGGAATCAGCTACAAAAGACCATATGATTCTATTTTTTTGAGACATCCAGAAAAGGCAAATTCACAGACAGAAAAAAACAAAACAAAACCAAAAAGACCAAACTACTGATGGCCTAAGCCTCTGGTATAAGAAAAAAAAAAGATGAAGAATGATTGCTAATGCACAGGGTTTTGAGAGAGAAGAGTTAATGAACATGCTTTAGAAATATACGGTAGGGATAGTTGTACAGTTCTATGAATAGACTAGAAATTATCTTAAAATAATGAATTTCGCCGGGCGGTGATGGCACATGCCTTTAATCCCAGCACTCGGAAGGCAGAGGCAGGCAGATCTCTGTGAGTTCGAGACCAGCCTGGTCTACAAGAGCTAGTTCCAGCACAGGCTCCAAAGCCACAGAGAAACCCTGTCTCAAAAATCCAAAAAAAAATAAAAAAAAATAAAAAGAATAAAAAGAATTTCATAATATATAAAGTATATGAAAATTTAGGGCTGACTTTGAATTATGTGAATATACCCAAACCCACTAATTACCTGCTTAATGTGAGTAAACTGTATACTATATGTATTACATTTAAATTACTGCCATGTAAGAAAAACAGATCACCCATTATGCATTCAATTATGTCATCTTTACATAGTTTCCTCAAAAAACATCAAATAAAAGACTATATATAGAGTAATTTAGTTATTCAATTTACATGTACAACTCCTGTCTAAAAGCTAAGTTCCAAATTACCTTTTGTTCCTCCTTTCCGTCCCTTTTGGTCTCCTTTGGCCAAATCACCTGCATCCCGAAGCACTTGCATTGCAGTATTAAAATTATCTTCTCTGAAGTCACCCTAGAATTATATTTTTTTCCATGTAACTGTGGAAATGTATAATCAAGGCTAGAGAGATGATTCAGTAGTTATGAGTAGTTCTTGCAGAGGGCCTAGGTTCGGTTCCTAGAACTAACGTGCTGGCTCAGAAATATCTAATTATAATCTAAACGTTTCTCTTTTTTTGTTTTTTTTTTTTCAAGTCAGGGTTTCTCTGTAGCTTTGTTGCTCGTGTACACCAGGCTGGCCTCGAACTCACAGAGATCTGCCTGCCTCTGCCTCCTGAGTGCTGGGATTAAAGGCGTGTGCCACCACTGCCCGGCTTAATCTAAACATTTCTTAAACACAAAATTTCTCCAAAGAATGAAACTTTAAAGCAAAAATAATAATAACAAAATTCACTTAAAATAAGTGACCTGTGATAACAAAATGTGATAAGGGATAACTGAAGCTGAGAAGCAAGATATAAAATGTCTGGCATTTCCCCAGCCCTTGATTCTCTAGTATTTCAAACACTGGAAATGGAAGTAAGTAAAGTCATGCGTTGGAAGAAAGTCTTGAATACGACTTATCTTTAAAAGCACCATCTCACTAGGTTCACCTCAATGTCCTGGGGACAAATAACCTTCCTATCTGAGCTTCCCAAAGCCTGCAGGTGAGCACCACCACAGCATCATCAAATACAGTACCTGAAATAAAAATACTTTTAAATAATCATTTTTGAAGAGTGAAATATTTGAGACTAGAAAAAAAAAGTATTATCTGTGTGCAGAGGGTGGTTAATAGTTCTCACCAGCTCAAAATTAAGGGAAAGCAACTTATAAAAGATGACATTACATGTGAATTATTCCCTTACATTTTCGTCGACCACAAGGTGAAGGCCATCTCCCCCTGCTGGAAATATATAATGTTGTAATGGAGTAGGTCGATAATCAGTATAAATTACATGACAGGGCTATAAAAAGAAAGAAAGAGAATTTTATTTCTTCAAGCCAAAAATGTATATTTGATCCACTCAACAAAAATTTAATGCTTTCAAATAATTTTAAAAGCTAGGCAAGGGAAAAATGGGGGAAATCGGCCTACTAATTCATACGACCACCAAATTAATTTCCCAGTTCCTTAATCAAGACCAATCATATGATCTGAACTTCCATTACCCATTAGCTCATCGTAAAATACTGTAATTACAGACAACAATGCCTCTAGCTAATATGGCGACACAGGCATTCTTGATATATAAAAACAAAACAAAACTCTTGTAGCACAGAAGCTTTTTAACACAGTAGATCCGGCTCTATCTGAAGATTCACTGGGCTTCTTCCATCTTACAGAAGCAACAGCGAGAGGAATGTGACTGGACAACTTATACATAAAAGTTCCTAAAGGTAAAACGAGTGCAGAAAAATCCAATGTTTTGTTCAACACTCATAAACAAGTATTTGATGCAAACAAAGTCTTATAAGACATTAGAAACAGTGATTACTAAGTGTGAACATATTTATATAAGAACTACCAAATCAAATGGTCAAGAGATGAGTAGGTTTTTCTGATCCAAGACCTTAGAACTCTTACTATGTACTTATACCTCACTGTCAGAGTAAATGTACTACATTTTTTCCAAACTTGGCAGATCATCAGAATTAACTTGGGAAATTAAATTCCAAAGCCCACCTCTTAGAGGCTTAGCTATACTAGCCTGGAGATGGTAATTTCTAATTAGTCCGCTCATTCTGATAATCTGCTTGACTTAAGAAGCAGATTCACATTAAACTGTCTTCTTTATCCTTAAGAGCACCAGGAAAATGTATAAGAAGGGTATGGCAATCCCGATTGGTAAATAATAAAGACATGAAAAGTGTATGAAAGTACCTGTTTATGTAGGTGGCAAATCCATTCAGCAAACTGTCGAGCATTTGGGATAGTAGCAGAAAGAAAGACATAATGGACATTATCTGGAAGCAAAATAATAGTTTCTTCCCATACTACACCACGCTCTGAGAAAAACAAATAGAGTTTGGAATTAAGTGTTAACTAAGTGATAATATCTAAAATTATTTTCTCTAATGCTTACTAATTGAACATGCAAACCACTTTTAAAAAGCGTACTTTTAGCCATAGACCCTTACTGAAACCTACTTTAGTTCATGAACCTATGGAGTAGACACAATAAGGAAGCAACTTCACACAGGATGGACTCTGAAAAAGCAGTTCCAGACTGTACCCTTCCCCTAACAAACAAGAACTCCAGTACCAAGGCAGCTAATAGTAGTTCTGCTTCAGAGAACCAGGACATTGCAGCAACAACATTTGAAAGATATGTTATTACTAGTCCATATGATATGTTACTCAAATTACCCTCATGATCTCTGAAAATAAAAGATGGATCTAATGAACAGTAGATATGAAGTTGGTACAGCTCTGTTAAAATGTCCTAGTAACATTAAATCTATCTCTAAATTAATAATATTTGCACTTGTTTTATAATAGACAATAAGTATTAAAATTCTTTTAAAGTATCAATGACTTAAAATACTTAATTGAATATTTTATACAGTTTCAAAGTTTTGAATATAGTTTCAAAAGCAATGGCTCTTTGTTCCATGTAATTTTTGTTTTCCTGTTTGCATCTGAATATTGATTTGAATAAATCAACTTTTTTAGAACTTACACAGTATTATATTTAACTTCTTTTGATCATAGTTAAGTTTGCAAATCACATGATTTGGGTTAAGATTCTATTATAGAGTACTCAGTGTCTTTATGTAAGAGTGTGTGTGTGGGTGTGGGTGTGTGTGTGTGTACTCTCCCATGGTACAGTACTTGTTTGGATGTCAGAAAAGAACTTTTTAAGAGTCAGTTGTCTCAGCCAGGCATGGTGGCGCACACCTTTAATCCCAGCACTCAGGAAGCAGAGACTGTGGGTCTCTGTGAGTTTGAGGCTAGCCTGGTCTACAGAGTAAGTTCCAGAAGAGTCAGGGTTAAACAGGGAAACCTTGCCTTGAAATACCAAAGAAAAAGAGTCAGTTCTCTCCTAATCCAATCTTCTCCTGGGATTGATCTCAGGTTGCCAGTATTAGTGGCAAGAGGCATAACCCACTAGCTGGCCCAGAACCCAGTATTTTTAAAGCAAATAGAAAATGTGTTCAGAAGTATCTATGTGAATTTGTCAAAGGTAAGAAAAGAAAACTGATGTTTTCTTACATATTATTTTTTATCATGAACATATAGATCAGCAGTTCTCAACCTGTGGGCCATGACCCCAGGGGGATACATATCAGGTATTTACATTACAGTTCCTAAAAGTAAAAATACAGTTATCAAAGAACAATGAAATAATTTTTTGGTTGGGGAGTCACTACAACATGAGATACTGTATTGAAGGGCCGTAGCATTAGAAAGGTTGAGAACCATTAATATAGACTAACTCAGTTCTTTAAAAAGAAACTCAATCTTCCCCTCCCCAAGACAGGGCTTCTCTGTGTATCTCTGGCTGTCCTGGAACTCATTCTGTAAACCAGGCTGGCCTCAAACTTACAGAGATCTGCCTGTCTTTGCCTCCCTGAGCACTGGGATTAAAGATGTGTGCCACCACTGCCTGACAATAAAACTCAATCTTACTTTGAGTGTGTACATTTTAATTAAACATTAGCTTTATCAAATTTCCTGGTATACCCCAAATTCTAACTACATTTATTTTTTCTAATTAAAGTAGGGTAACAGCCTGAGGAAAAATACATTTATAGCAGTTTTATTTACTTATTTATTTCATACCTATCATATTTTTTCACAAATATGCATTCATAGGTTTATAAAACCAAATTAACTTAAAAATTACTAAAGTCATCTTTGTAAACCAGGAGTTCCATAAATTTTTTCACATTTTTTGAAAATAATTACTGAGAATTGAGTTTTGGTAATACACAACTTTAATGCCAGCACTCGAGAAGCAGAGGCAGGTGGACAGCTTTTAGTTTGAGGCCAGCCTGGTCTACAGAGCTAGTTCCAGGACAACCAGCGTTACACAGAGAAATCTTCTATGTAAAGCCAACCCCCTCCCCCCACAAAAAACCAAACATTTATTAGGCTTCTAATGTGGGGGAGAAAAGCAAGGTCTTGGTAGGTGGCCTAGATTCCCATTTATCTCATTTCTTCCTACCTCTGTCTCCCCTATCTTCCTGTCTCAGCTTCCCAACTGCTAGTATTATAGTCATGCATCATGTCTGGCTTAGTGAGTTCTATGTAAAAGCAGGCTACTTTTCAATTCCTACTGGGAATATTTCATGTTGTCCACAATTTGAATATGTAATAGTATAGTAGAATTATAGACACAAGAAAACTGAAAGTAAATGCAACAATTCTTAATCAAAAATATTAATGGCATTTGTTTACAAAAAAAAAAAAGGATGGCATTTATCTCAACACTGCAACACCACAAAATATACCTGAATCTCTCATGTAATGAATTTCATCAAATATGACCCAAGCAACTTCTCGCATAACTTCAGAACCTCTATACAGCATACTTCTCAAAATCTACAAGGGGGGAAACAGATTAAGCAGGACTTTAATATAACATCCAATAATTAGACAAATACTGCTTTTTTCCAACAGGGAATTTAAGACCTTTGCTTTGTGGATATATTAAATACTATAAAGTTACATATCTTTGACTTCTCAACACGTATAATCAGATATTCACAAAGATACTATTATCATATCTACTCTTTTGTTTACCTGGAATACGAACTCAACTTCCTCTGTGCAACATCTTCCCAAAAGCCACACTATGAAAGTATGTATAAAAGTCCTAATAAGGGAGCTGATGAGATAGCTCAGTGGAATCTAAGTTCAATCCCCAAAAATAAACACATAAAGGTGGCTCCACGACATTCTCCTCTGACCTTGACACATGCACTGTTGTACATGTGTCCCCCCACACCATACAGATATATGTACATACAATTTTTAAGTACCAACTACAGTAGAAATAATCACACCCAAATCATGTTATATGCAAAACTTAACAGTGATTAGAAAAAGCTAAGTATAATGTGGAGTATATATTTTTTTAAAGTCGATTATTTATTTACTGATTGTAATAAATACCCAGGCACAAAAGTAAAAAACAAAACCAACCAACAACAACAAAGAAAACCCCATGAAACAAATAAGACAGTATTTATATGAAACAATGTATTCAAATCCTTGAAACTATACATATATAAAACAACCAAGTATTTTCAAGTCGCAGTAATAATAAACTATTAAAATTACTTTTAAAGGTGTCTATGTTTTATCAGAAGTAATAAATATTATTAATTTAGAGAAACAGTCAATGCTGCTAGGGCAACTTACAAAGTGGCTTTTTCAAACAATTTTATCCACAGATAATTATTACATTTTATCTGATAGATACACTGATTAAGCTACAATGAAAAAGTCATGAGACTCAATGTAAGTCACCTCTGTAGTCATAACAAGACAAGATGCTGTAGGATTGATAGTGACATCTCCAGTCATCAGACCGACATCTTGAAACTCTTCATACATTTCACGGTATTTCTGGTTACTAAGAGCCTTAATTGGGCTGGTAAATATTACACGCTGCTTTTCCCTTAAAGCCAATGCAATTGCATACCTAAAAATATAAAAACAATAAGTAAGATTTCAAGTTTGGAGAGCATTCACTCATATTCTATTTACTATAAATAAACTATTACACTATAATCATGGTTTATCTGAAATCAAATAGCTAGACCAAGAAAAAAATTAAATATTGGCCTGATACAAAACAAAAAGAGACAATAATGAATGAAAAAATTCAATGTCCCTCAGAATAAAGATGTGAAATTTCTAAATAAAATTTTAATTCATCAACCCAAGAAAATATAATCATACATCAAGACAAAACAGAATTTATCTAAGGATGATTCATTGGACACCCAACAACACATTTCATCACACTAGCAGGGAAAGGCAAAAATCCATATTCAAAACAAAACAAAACCCCACATCATTTCAATATAAGAAAAGGAATTTAAAAAAGATCGAGTTTATAAATTCATGGATATAAACAGAATAAGAGACTAACTACAAAGGAGGAACAATAGTCAAGCTTGATAAAAACACATCTATGAAAAACCCACAAGTAACATCATGCTTAATGATTAAAAAAAAAAAACCAAAATATTTCACAAATAATGGGAACAAAGGAAAAATTGTTCTTGATTATATCTATTAAAACACTATACTAAAAATCTTCAATATTTTAATGAAGGCAAGAAAAAGAAACTAAAGGTTACCTAACAAGCAAAACCACCCTTATTTGCAGAATACAGACAAAAACTTTCAATAGCTAAAATAACTAAGTGATTTGACTATTTCATTTGAGAACACTGTTACTTACTCAGCACACACAGTTTTTCCTGCTGATGTATGAGCAGACACTAACACAGACTGATTATTATCGACACACTGAATGGCTTCCCTTTGGAAAGCATCAAGAATGAATGGGTATTCCTATAAAAGCAAATTGACAGATACATGAGGATATTAAGCTATCTAAGGCACACTTAAAAGAACAACTAGCCTTCTAGGATTCCTTTATGATTCAACCACCACTAAGCAGTGAAAAAAATGACTTTAAAACAGTTTTACCAGACAGAACAAGCCTTAATTCTAACGTTCTCAATATATTCTATTTACACTAAAATCAGGAATAAAATAATCGTTCTATGTTTTGTGGTATAACTTTGCATATAACATAAATCTTCATAATCCCATATAATAGGTGCATGCTTAACTTCCTTTCTTAGAGGAAAACTCTAAAGTTCCAAAAATAAAATCCCCAGCATTATTCAGCAAAGGCAGAGAAATAATTTCTTAAACATAAAGAGTTCATATTTGCTTCTCTGCGCTTCCTCTTTTTAGAGAAAGTTGTTTGAAAACCTTAGCCTCACTGTTTCAACCTTTACAAACTTTTTAAAAATCTAATGAAGAAGAGTTTGGAGTGAGAGGTGTACACATGTAACCCCAGCACAGTGGAGGCT
This sequence comes from Dicrostonyx torquatus, assembly GCA_028555095.1. Lineage (NCBI taxonomy): Eukaryota > Metazoa > Chordata > Mammalia > Rodentia > Cricetidae > Dicrostonyx > Dicrostonyx torquatus. Next base: position 8,162,006 of record JAQHUG010000005.1, read on the forward strand.
GCAGCACACACATCAGGAGTCTGAGGCCCTTCTGGACAGCCAAGAAAGCACACCACAACAAAACAAACTGAACTTTGGCTTCCTTAGAACTTTCAAACTATCAGCAAAACTTATACATCATGCAATTTTCTTCTACAGGAAGGCTGACAATTTGTTAGATTCTTTAAAAAGGGTGATGAGCACTCTTTAAATGTGTAAAAACTGGGGCTGGAGAGATGGCTCGTGGTTAAGAGCATTGCCTGCTCTTCCAAAGGTCCTGAGTTCAAATCCCAGCAACCACATGGTGGCTCACAACCATCAGTAATGAGATCTGGTGCCCTCTTCTGGCCTGCAGAAATACACACAGACAGAACATTGTATACATAATAAATAAATAAATATTTTTTTAAAAAATGTGTAAAAACCTCATCACACAATGCTTGGTTTCTAGCATGGTTCTTTACTCAGTTACCACTGTATTTTGTAGTAGGTTTTTTGCAAGGCACACACACAAGTAAATTTATAAATCTCATTTGAAATCTTTTCTTTTTTAAGATCTCACAAAATTTTCCAAATAGTATAGTACAGACCTTTGCTGCCTTTCCAACTCGAGGTTTAAGTGGTATATATTCTTCATCTGCAGGAAGAGCAACCTAATGTCAAAGTTTAAGGAGAAAACAAGAAATGACTATTAAAATTCAAGACTACAAAACAACTAATGGTTTAGAGAATAAAAATGATCAACAAATGTTTCTGTTAGTCTTACATGTTAGAAAGTCAACTGACTACAAACAAGAACAAGGGGGAAAGTTAGTTACAACGCTCAAAAGACGCCTCTATTAATGCTGGCTTAAAGGCAGTACAATCAAAAACATGCACCACTATTTCCCTGAAGAAAATTCATTAGCCAAGATAGAGCTACAACCTATCATGACTCCCATTATCTTTCCATACCTAATATACAGACTTTACATGGCACAGATTAGTTCCTTTTCCTCTCAGGGGCTATGACAGGAGAAGTGGGCTTGCTGTAGGGGTTACAGTCAGGACACTCCAACTTGACATGCTCAAGCATCTCCGTGAAGGAAGACACAGGTATATGAGGAGAAAGTGACAAAATCAGGGGGTGAGGGTGGGACAGGAAGGATAAAGAGCTTCTGCCCTTTTCACAGCAGACCCTGGATTGTTTGGGGATTATTATTACTATTTCTTGTAAGTCAAGGCATTAGACAGGGTCTAAAGTAAGTGCTAAAAGTGATTAATTGGGCATTATATCTCACAAACAAGTGCCACTTCTAGAAAAAGGGATTTTCAGCAGGAAAAAAATTTTAAACATATAACATTCTAAATCCATACCAAATGCCATTCTTACTAATCTGGAATTTCTCCACTCATTAAACAGTCTTTAAAGTAAGAGTAATAATAACCTGCTGTGAGTTTTTAAAAAATACTTCTAATATTTTATTTACAGCTATAGGAAGGTACATGTACCCAGTACAGTGTGGTCATCTCTCCTTCCACCCTGGGTCCAGGGATTGAAGTCAGGCCACCTAATTTGCATGGCAAACTCTTTTATCCATTGAACTATTTTGGCAAGTCCAGAATGACACAAAGTTTTATTGTAATGATAAAAGATTTAGCAGAATGAAACTGAATGTATAACTACACTATATCCTATGTGTATACATTCTCACTTCTAAATGGATGCTATAAGCCGTCAGTGACCACCATCTAATAGGAATTTATTAGTCACTGGAGCATAACATGAAATAGCATGCAAACTGCAAAATCAGTGCTGGTCACTTTAAGAATACGAGAATAAACAAATCCTAAACACTAGCTTTGTGCTGGGTAATTCCCCTACTTTTTTTTTTTTAATATAATCTTTACAGCTATCCCATGGGGGCACATCTCATTGTTCTAAATTTATAAATTAAATAGACAATGTTTAAAGAGGTTAGAAAACTTGCTCGATTATAGTTAGAAGAAATGCTGGGCTATCATCTGAACCCAAGGCTTCGTCACGGAGCTATAGCTCTTCCACCATATTACATGCATCCCACAGAAATGACTTGATCCCAAGGCCTTCAATGCTGAAGAGCCTGCTGACTATCCCATTAAGCAGTATAAAGAAAACCAGCATTTGTAATGCTAACCTATTGTAGGTTGCTGTACTTACCTCATGTGTACAGCCTTCAACTGTTTCAACTGATTGTACCTTCACTCTCGGCATCAGGTCTGCCAAACTTATAGTTATTAAAATGACAAGAATTATTTTCAGTAAGTAGATAATAAGCCTATCTGTACTGCTAAACAAAATGACACCACCCAATTATAATACTGTAAATCCAAAATATTTTAGCTATTATATTCAGACATGTCAAGTGTCTTAAATAAGCTAAAAATTAAAAATGCTAAGATCATATTTTGTTATATATAACAGACTGCTACATAGATTACTCAATAAATATCAGCTTAGCTCCACTATTTTAAATAAAATCTACCTATTCAAGCACTGTCACTACCTCAAAACACAAAGCTGATTAAAAAAAAATTACTTAACAGAAGGGTAAAAAAATATATTTAGATGTTGCTATAATTATAGAGATATTCTCATCAAAATTCCACTCTATGTTCATCTAGGCTCTTTGAATTCTGAAAGGGCTAAACTATAAATTAAACTAGATGTATTTCTATATTAGACTAATTATTATGTATTATATTTGTGATAAGTACTTTAAGACAATAAATATATTTTGGTAAAAATTCAAAAGTTAAACAATAGGAAACAAGGACTTTTTTTTAGTGACCCTTTTAACATCGCTTATAGCAGATAATTTACGAATTAAGGAAAAACAAAATCGTAAACAGCATTATCACAGTGACAACCAAGTCAATCAAATATATTGGTATCAGGAGTAAAAGTTCCAGCTTTAAAATTCCGAGAAATATAAATATCAGAAAATCTTTAGTCAGAGACATCCATGGGTCTCTCCCATCAAGAGAAGTAGTCTTGACCATCAAAGCACTGTAAATCTACTCTTTATACTTGTACATACTTATTCCTACCACTGGGTCAGTGTTATCCTATCAGTCATGAGCATCTGTAAGAAAACATCTTTCTTTTCTGCTCTTAAAAAAAAAAAGTCTTCAGGATTTTTCTCAAAATTGGATTCTAAACAATATCAAAAGAGGAATCATTTGTCTCCTAACTCTCCATATTTAAACAGTTGTTATATGTTTCCATGCTTATAAAATTTTAAAATAACACATTTTAGAAAACTTTATGACTATAGAAACACTACCTTAAGTCTTCATTAATTGAATCATCTATTCTGGGCTTCTTGCCAAAAATTGGTTCATCTGTGCCTTCAACATCTGCATCTCTCTTGTTTTTAACACCACTGGCTGATTCTAATTGTAATTTGGCATCCAGTCGCTTCCTGAAAAACAATTTAGGAGTGATTCTCAACCTACTGCTGTGACCCTGTAGAGAAGACCAAGCAGGTGCTCTTTACCATCTTGCCTTTGTATGGGATGGCAGGCCCCAGCATGCTGGAATAAAAACACTCTTGCATATGTGGAGGGTGGTTTGTGGGACTTCTCCAGAACCTAACACCTTTAATACAGTTCTTCATATGGTAAACCCCACCATAAAATTATTTCATTGCTCTTCATAGCTGTAATTTGTTACTGTTATGAAGTGTAATGTAAATATCTATCAGGATCTATCTGCAGGATGTCTGACATACAACTTTCAAAGGGGCTGTGGCCAACAGGTTAAGAAAGGCCAATTTAGAATAAATTCCATCGTCTCAATTCTAATTTTAAAGTAACCCCATATTATTTAATATATTATATTTACTTAAAAAGCAAAGCCATCTTTTAAGTAAATGTTGCTTTAAAATACTAAAATTCCCATTTTAAAAAATAGCAACAAAAATTTTGTTAAGTTCATTATTCCTTAAAACAGTAGACATTAACATGAAGACTGTAAACTTTTAAAGCTTTCTTTACTATTATGATATTATCTGCAAGAAAAAAATTGTATGGTTAGAGTTGAAGGTCAAAGTCACAGAACTAAGGAGGCTAAGGTAGGAGGATGGAATTCAAGGGCAGCTGAAGCTGCACTCTATTTCGAAAAAGACAAAAACAAGAAAAAAAGTCAAAAAAAAAAAAAAAAGGAAAAAAAAAAATTCAAAATAACACTAACTGGGGCTTCCTAGCTTGAATATCTGTAATGAATTCAATCTAATTTCTACCCAGACCACAGACCCCCAAAAATCAATTCCATGAAAATTTTAGATTTAGCTGCAAAGGTCAAAAAGAAATAAAATAGGGATGGAGAGATGACTCCGCAGTTAGAGCAGCACTTGCTGCAATTCCAGAAGACCCAGCAGCTCTTGAATCTCTGTAATCTGAGTACCAGGGCATCCACCACTGCCACCTTCTGGCCTCTATGGGCACCATGCAGGCAAGTGGCACACACAAAACAGACATGAAAGCAAAACACTCCTACATGTAAAAGTTTTTAAAAATTAAATAAACAATAAGGCATGGTGCTGCATGCAGGACTTTTTTTTTTTTTTTTTTTTTTTTTGGTTTTTCGAGACAGGGTTTCTTTGCAGCTTTGGAGTCAGTCCTGGAACTAGCTCTTGTAGACCAGGCTGGTCTCGAACTCACAGAGATCCACCTGCCTCTGCCTCCCGAGTGCTGGGATTAAAGGCGTGCGCCACCACCGCCCGGCCTGCATGCAGGACTTTAATCCTGGTACATACAGACGTATCTCTGTGAGTTTGAGGCCAGTTTGGTCTACAGAGTTGAGTTCCAGGACTGCCAGGCATATACAGAGAAACCCTGTCTTAAAAAACAAAAGAGAAGTAGAGAGTTATTTTGTGTTTTACTTGAGTGCACGTATGTGCACTGCATGCATGCCTGGTCCTCAGGAAGGTTAGAATTATTTATATGATTAGTATTTCCCCATACTAGGTATAAAACCAAAAATTTTAAAATATTGATTTTATTAACTCACTTTGAAATGGCAGTAAGACTAATACATATTAGCATAACTCTGTATGTGTGTATATATACTTATACATCCAAAGGTACACATACACGTATGCCTACAGAAGCTAGAGATCAACAACCTGTTTTACTCAAATCACCTTCCATCTTATTTTTTCAAAATCTCTGACTGAAACTGAACTTGATTCAGCTAGACTGACTGGCCAACAAGTCACAGATTTTCTTGTCTCCACCTCCCCATCGCTGGGATTACAAACATGCACTGCTCTGTCTGGCTTTTCACATGGACCCTAAGGATTTGAACTCAGCTCCTCATGGTAACATGGAAAGCCATTTTCCAACTAAGTCATTTCCCTAGGCTCCTTTTTCATTTTCTTAAAACAGGTTCCACATTGCAGCCTTAAACTCATGGTAATCTTCCTGCTTCAAGCCTCAAGTATTAGAATTATGAGACACTACTCTTACATTTAAACTATCACATGTCGAGTAAGACTAATATGTAGCCTGCCAGTGGTGGCTTGTACCTTTAATTTCAGCACTCGGGAGGCAGAGCCAAGCAGATCTCTGTGAATTGGAAGGCAGTTTGGTCTACAGAGCAAGTTCCAGGACAACCAGGGCTACACAGAGAAATCCTGTCTAAAAAAATAAAATAAAAAGACTATTATGTAATTTTGAAGAATAATTTAGAGCAAAAAAATAGGTATTCATATTGAAGTTGTTTAAAATCCTGCATTAATTACATCAGAAGTGTACAAATTTTATTTTTCCAAAGAAAGATTCCCTAAGCAATTTGTACTGAAAAACCTAAAGGTAATGGAATCAAATAGCACAAGCACTTTCTGCACTAACTAACATTCGCTATTACAAGAAACCTAAGGCTATTTAGGATACAGCTTATTCCAGCTCTAAGGCAGTGACTCTATAGAAAGCATATGAGGTACAAAGACTGATGAGGTCTTAAAAACTCACAAGATAGGCCTGCAGAGATAGTCCAGTCTTTAAAAGCACTTGCTATTCTTGTAGATGACCCAACTTTGAATCCCAGCATGGACTTGGTGGCTCACAGTCATTGCTAAATCTAGTTTTGGGGGATCCGAAAGGGACATATATGTGCATATACATGCATTCATATAACACATTCATACACATAACTTAAAGAAATCTTAAGAAATAATCCATAAGAGCTAGCTTGAAGAGCTCTCACTGGTTTAATGATTGCAAATTCAAAGAGCAAGATAATGGAAATAGTGCTCAGTCATAAAAGCACTTGACACACAGCCTGAAGACCTCTTCCAATGGAAAAAAAATTGCCAAAAACCCCACCCTTTTAAAAAGCCAGATGTGGTGATCTACATCTGTAATTCCCAGCACTCCTACAGTGAAGATGGAAGGCAGCAACAAGACCATTGGCCAGAAGCTCACCTATACAGTGCCTCAGCTGAAACGAGATTCTTGCCTCAAAACAAAGTGGATCTCCACAAGTACACTGTGGCACAGATGTGCCCATCCCACACAAATGGTAACAATATGATAATTAAAAGTATGAGCCGGGTGATGGTGGCGCACGCCTTTAATCCCAGCACTCAGGAGGCAGAGGGGGGAGGATCTCTGCGAGTTGAGGCCAGCCTGGTCTTGTACAAGGACAGGACAGGCTCCAAAAGCTACAGAGAAACCCTGTCTCGAAACCCCCTTCCCCAAAAAAGAAAGAAAGAAAAAGAAAGGATAAACTATGCTGAAATGAATTCAAACATTAAATTTAAGCAAATTCTAGACGATGTAAACTGCAGCACAGAGATGGGAAAAATAGGTTGCGTAGGTGGAAGGCTAAAGATGAGAATGCACTACAAAGAAACTCTTGAGAGGTGCAGAAAACATTCTGATGGCGGTGAGGGTTTAGAGAGTACTTCCTTTAACCAATGAAAGGACAGAGGGTAGGAAGAGGGAGGGGAGGGAAGGGTGCACACCTCATTTCCCTAATACTGATAAGCAGCCAGGTGTGGTGATGCACGCCTTTAATTCCAATAAGCGGTCTACTAGGCCAATAATGGCTACATAGTGAAACCCTGGCTCTAACAAAACAGATACAAACCAAGCACTAAGCTTGCCTTTTCTTTATGAACTGTATTGCAAGGTAAAAATGGACAGCTGATGAAAGTTTTAGCATGCTTTTTGGTTGCTGTGATAAAACCCTGACCAAAATCAACTTGGAGAGGAAAGGGTTTATTACAGCTTGTGGGTGTTTACAATCCATCATCCAAGAAAGCCAGAGCAGGAACTTGGAGGCAGGGACCTAAGCAGAGACCACAGAGAGGCTTGTTGGCTAGATCCAATCCCTTAAACTGCACAGGTCCACCTGCCGGGAAGGTAGCACCCACAGTGAGCTGGGCCCTACCAGCAATTAGGAAAATGCGGAAGACTTGTCCACAGGTTAAATCTGGTGACCACAGGTCAACCTGGTAACGACAACTCCTCAGACTGACTACTGAAACTGACAATGAGGTGGATTTTTTTGGGGGCGGGTCTTATTTATGTGGTACCTACACTTGTGCACATCTTGGAGACTGGAGGACTTCCAGCATCCGACATTATTCCCTTGACACGGAGTTTCTCGCTGCAATTACTCTGAGGCTAGGTTGACAGTGAGCCAGCCCCAGCATTCTCCTGTCTGGTGTCCCACAGTGCTGGGGTTACAGGTGTCACGCATCTGTGCACAATCTTCTATGTGGGTCCTGGGGACTCGAAATTAGGTCCCCATTCTTGCACAGAAAGCACTCTTACCCACTGGCCATCTCCTCAGGCCCAAGAGAACAATTATATATGTCTATATAGAGAGCAGGTAAGAGGTGCAGAAAGAAATAAAGACTAGTTTTACTGAGTGTAGTGGGGCACACCCGCAATTTCAGCACTAGGGAAGCCGAAGAGAACAGCGCGTTCGAGGCCTGCCTAACGTACACTGGCGAGATCCTGAATCCGATTTAAAATAAATAAATAACAAAACCCTACAACTTGGAGATTAAATCACTTCCTTCTGTAGCTATTTGCCTTTGCGTTTTAAACTCTTCCTACTCATTTCAACCTTGGCGCAACTAGTTCTTAACTTTTTAAAGACTGCATGACACGTTTTGTGCTGGGGACACACACACACACAACGTAGCCAGCAAGCATGGCCTCAGGAAGTGTAGCGGCAGAACCCACGCCGTCTGCGGACACGCGCGAACGCCAAGACCGTATTTCTCCCAATCAATGTCTTCTTCCTCAGACTCCTTCGCCTCCCGACTGCACTCAGCGAATACCCACTTTCTGTGAGTCGGGTTCCTTCACTAACACCCAAGACAGGAAAAACAAGAACAGCTCGGAAAGTCTTCCTTACCCGGCCTTGTCCGTGATCCCTGGTGGCCCCTTCCATTTCTCTTTCTCCTTTTCTTTGTCTTTTTTGGCTCCGGCTGCAGTGGTCGAATCATCCTCGAAAACGCTGAAAAGCTCGTCCCCGAAAGCGTCCGCCATCTTTCGGAGCTCTCAGACCGAATCTCCCTCCTACCCAAGAGGCCCCGCGATCGCACCGACAGTGACGCCAAGAGAGACTCTACGGTGGCCCGCAGGCATCAAAAATGAGCGAGTCTTGAGGCCTGCGTGACTTTCCCCCTTTTAGTCTGGGTTTTGTCCCTTTTCTTTTCCGACCCCTGAGGGGTGGGCAGTTCAATCACCAGAAACCTAGCGCTAAAAGACTCACGACCCCAGACACGCCGCTAGGTCCCGGGAGCCAAGAGGCGGAGCCTGGCGAAGCAGACCAATTGGACTGGAGCCCCAGCCAAGGAGCCCGGATGGAGGAGGCTGGGTGGAGGCGTGGGAGCCGGCTAACGTGAAGCGCTCTCCGGCGTCTGTTGTGAGGCAGCGGGATCTGGATTTGGAAGAACGCTCTCCTGTAGCTGAAACATGGGCGGCAAAAACAAGAAACATAAGGCGCCGGGAGCCGCGGCGGTGCGGGCTGCGGTGTCTGCTTCCAAAGCCCGAAGTGCCGAGGCCGGAGCTGTTGGGGAAGCCCAAAGCAAGAAGCCCGTGGCCAGGCCTGCGCCCGCCGTACCCACCAGCGCCCGGGAGCCCCGAGTCAAGCAAGGTACGCCCCGGTCCAGTGCCCCAGGCTTACGCCCGAGTCCTTGCTCCCTGTCCAGCAGAGGATAGTCAGAGCCGTGCTGATGGGATCCGATCTTCCACACACGAGCTTGCTAGCTATCGGTGGAGTGAGTGGCCTTGTAGATCGGTCTAAGGGCCTTTGGCCATTAAAGTTACGAAAGTTACTCCGTTACGGCATGGCATCGTCTTTCTGACCCACTCGTTTTCTCCTTCTAAGAGCAAAGTAATGGCATGTACTGTAGAAACGGCAGGAATCTACCCTGAGCTGTCAAAACAGCTACTCCGCTAATGCAGAGTAGTAAGTAGTACACAGTCAAGTCCTTCTGTCCTGATGCCAGCGCTGTTTGCTTTCTGATCTTTCATGCCTTCTTCAGCATCTATGCAGTGACCTTGTATGATTTCTAAGTCAATATTTCCTAAGAATAACAGCACTTTCACATTGAACACTGGATTAATTTACTGTAAAATCCCTGTGCTGCTTCCTGCAGACTTACATTTTTGCTTTCTCTGCAGATTGACTTGATAACCTGAACGTGACTAGTACCTGCCACTATTACGACATTTCAAAAATAGCAAAATTATGTACTGTTTTGTTCTGTTTGCTTTGCGTGTAATTCTTATTGTGTTTCATCAAAAACTTGCAAACATATGTGTTTATATATACACAGATACTTATAAACTGGTGGTAATAAGACTGACAAAATGGAAATGTCACCTCTAGGGCAGCTTAGGAAACTAATTTACTAATCACACAGACATATTGCTTTATAGTTGTTAAGCTCCCACAAAGAAAAGTCTGGGAAGAGAGTTAACAGTTTATTCCTGTTTTTACAATGAGGAATAATGAAAAAGTGGCAGTCGAGGGACATCAGAAGTTAACTTTGTAAAGCCTGGTAGAATAACATTCCAAAGATCTTGAGTTAAGAAAGAGTTTGGGCTGGGCCGTGGTGGTACACGCCTTTAACCCCAGCGCTCGGGAGGCAGAGGCGTGTGGATCTCGGTGAGTTTGAGGCCCGCCTGGTCTACAGAGCGAGTTCCAGGACAGCCAAGGCTACATAGGAAAACCCTGTCTCAAAAAAAAAAAAAAACAGAAAGGAAGGAAGGAAAAAAGGAAAGAAAGAAAGAGCTTGGAGCCCTTGAGGAGTTGGTAGAATAAGCAGAGGAAAAAAGATGACTGGCGAAGTAAGCTAGTACTACACTTCTATACTAGAAAGTAGTCCTTTGTAACTGCAAATTATTATTAGGTTTGTGGTTTCAGATATAACACATTTCCTCCCGAGTATTCATGAGCAGTCGCAAACTGTAGGCCTAGGTCTTTTTCTCTCCCTACCTCAACAGACGTCTCTTCTGATAGTCATTTGTTGAATTGCCTTCCTTTCCTTCATGTCCTAAAACGTTAACTTTCTCCAGGTGTCTGCCCTTGACAGTGTAGTTCCCTTTTACAGCCCTCCCAGGAGAGGTCCCTACTTACTTGTGCTTTGCCATTGTGTTGTCAATACCTTCCAGTCCTGTAGATGACTTCTCATTGACGTTTCTTAGACTGGCTTCGTTTCTAAGCTCAAGACACCATTCATCATTTGCTAATACCATTTTCATGTGTGTGTGTGTGGGGGGGGTGTTCTTGTTTATCCCAGATCAAAGGTTCCTTTTACAAATAGTTTTAACATCTATTATTTTGTGTATGTGTGATATACGCCTGTGCATGTAAGAGGACAATTTGTGGCAGTTTTCTCCACTGCGTGGGTTCTGGGGATCAAACTCAGATCGGCAGCAAGCTTCCTTATGGCCTAGGCCATTTCACTGGCCCCTTAAGTTACTTTTGATGTTTTCCTTGGTTTGCATTTAATCTTAACATACCCTTTGATTTGTCATGTCTTGTCTGCATTCTCGTTTAAGTATTCACATGGAGTACTGACAGAACCTCTGAATAGGTCCCCAGAGTTGTGCTCTTTTTTCCTCTAGTTAGTCCAACATGACAAAGGAGTGATCTTTCAGAAATGCTACTTTGATTGATCATGTCTGTGCTCTTCCATAGCATGCTTATTGACTGCACTAAAATCCAAACCATTCAGCTAGCATAATCTAGTGTCTTTGCTAATCTGTTTTTGGCTGTTGTCAATCTGGTGTCTTCTTGGTTCCAAATAGAACTTGGCTTTCTGCCTCGTCATCTATTTTTTTCCTTGAATGGGATGTCATCTGTCCCTAAAAGCATCTACAAAAACCCTATTCCACCCATTTTAGATATCAGTTCTTTTTTAAAAATTCTTCCTGACCTCTGTAGTTCATGTGTCATGATTGTTTATATCATTCTTTTTGATAGTTAAGTCTTCCTTTACATGGGAATTATACATTTTATATAACTTACAAAATTATAGTATATAATGGATATGTGTTAACATCTCTGAAATATCTATCCAATGATTTTTGTAATTAAAAAAAATCCTTGGATAAATGACAAGGAGACAGTCAGAGGAGTTATTAACACCAATAAATTCAAAGGGGGTTACTTCCAAATTTGCACAACTTACCAAGCAGACATTTCATGAAAGACAAAAAATAGTAACTTGGTAAGAACTGGATGAGACTTCTGTTTTGGTTTAGAAAAGGGATGGCTCCCCATATAAAACATTTAAGCTGAGATAAAGTGAACAGTAGAATTCCTGGAGACAGTAGTAAGGCAGAGGAAACCAGAAGCTCAAAGCCCTGAGGGAACAAATGTGGTAGGTACAGGAAGAAGGTGTGGTAGGAAAGGAAGGGCAAGTATTAAAATGAGGCAGGCCCCTGGGAAGGGGCTAGACGAAGTCCAGTGGGGAGTGAGCACTACTGGAGGTCCTTCTGGGTAGTGAAGAGACTGTTTTGCATTCTTAGCTGACAAGGTCCAAAGTGCTGGCATCTGTGCACAGTCTCATAGGTCCTAAGAATTCCAATTGTCTTTCTTATTGAACCCTCTTAGCACTCGGGATTTTCTGGTCACAACTGATTCTGGTATTCATTTGCTTATATTACTCCCCTACGATATGGGCCCCATGAGGATAGATGCTGGATTTTTTTTTTAACCACCAGAGTCCCTGTTTGAATCTTTGGCTGATGAAAAGGAAATTAGAGTTAACTCAAATGTCTTGGTGATAAGGGGGACATTAGCATGGTTGTGGATATGAAAAATAACACAATATAAGAGGAACAGGCTCCAAGAAAGTATTAGGCAGTATGGAAGTGACTCTGGTTTATTTCTTTTTTAATCGGTTGAATCACTTTGAAGATGTGCACTGTTACATGATCTTTCGGTTATAAATTTGGAATTTATAATACTTTTGTTTTAGAGCTAGATGCTGCATACTGATACCCTCCTAGTTAGATTTCTATTAACTTCTAGCATCTGAAATAATTGGTAAGAAAAATAGCTGTCATAAATCTTAAGCATTTTGCTTGACATTAGAATGGAAACCAACTTTATTTAATGACTATTGACTTAGAATTATTTTTATTGTATTTTGTTGTTGTTGTTTGTTTTTTTGTTTTGTTTTGTTTTGTTTTTGGTACAGGGTTTCTCTGTGTAGCCCTGGCTTTCCTTGAACTCTGTAGATCAAGCTGGCCTCAAATTCTGATCTGCCTGCCTCTGGGATAAAGGTGTGTGCCACCACCGCCCATCTTGACTTAGAATTTTTATGGAGAGTTACTAATTTAGCAAGCATTTAAATAGCTGCTTTCTCCTCCACGTTTCCCTGGAGAATGGGTTAGAAACACACCAGAAGCTGGTAGCTTGACATTCTGGAAATTGGCAACAGACAGGGGAGGGGAGGAATGAGCCATCAATGGGAAAATTGGAGCGGGGGTAGGGAGCAGGATGGCTCAGATTTAAAGCCTAGTGGCCTGAGTCCCCTGAGTCTGAACCCTGGAACCATGAGGTGAGAGAGCACTGGCCCTTGGAAACTGTCTTCTGACTTCCCCTGGTGTTATCTCTCTCTCTCTCTCTCTCTCTCTCTCTCTCACACACACACACACACACACACACACACTAATATAAATATAATTTATACTAAGCAGCTTTATACAACCAGCTATTCATGATGTGCAGCTAAATCATCCCACATATATTTACTGCTACTCAATTATAAAAGCTTTCAGATGTTGAAAAACATTCATAGTAGTAAAAACTTCCCATAGTTCCTTGTAGAACAAAATGTGAAATGAAATATGTCACTTGAAACGGGGAAAATTCAATACAGAGCCATACTTCACGCTCTTCTCCTACTTGTACAGTACAAGCTGAAGGTTTTAGAAAGTGAGTGACTTGTGAGCCATTTCACTTGACATATTTTGCATTTATCACTTCATATCTTCTATAAACATTTTAATAATTATACTTTAAAGCAGAGTATTTCAAGACACAGTATATCAGTACAAATGACTTTCAGCAAACTACCTCTAAGTGGCAGTATTATAGTGTGTGATTAACTTTGAAATTTATAGTCCCTGGCTTTGACAGTATTGTGCTTTGATGGGATGGCCATCTGAAGCTCACCACACATTCTCTGTGTAGAATACTTGGTTTTGGGTTTTTGAGTTTTGTTTTCATTTTCATTCTTTCGAGACACGAGGTTTCTCTGTGTAACAGTCCTAGCTGCCCTGGAACTAACTTTGTAGACCATGCTGGCCTTGAACTCAAAGAGATCCGCCTGCCTCTGCCTCTTGAGTGCTGGGATTAAAGGCGTGCATCACCACTGCCCAGCTAAGATACTTGCTTTTTGTGTTAACACTAGTTTTGAATTTTAGGAATACCTAATATTTCAGAAAATGACTTTAAAGTCCTTGTAGCCTTTCTTTTTAGAAGCAAACCAATATAATTCAAATGACTTATTTTTTTCAAGACAGCGTTTCTCTGTGGCTTTGGAGCCTGCGCTGGAACTAGCTCTTGTAGACCAGGCTTCTCTCAAACTCACAGAGATCCGCCTGCCTCTGCCTCCCGAGTGCTGGGATTAAAGGCGTGCGCCACCACCGCCTGGCTTCAAATGACTTTTTAAAACAAAAGCATTTTTCTAGTCTCCTAAGTGAGTTTGCTGGCAGAATAAGCATCCCAAAGTCCAAGAAACCACTGTTTATTAAACAGTCTGTCTGAGTGGAGAAGACAAATGTTTGTTATGTTCTCAGGCCTTAACATATGGCTTACAATGTTTTATATATATGTGAGAAAAAAATTAAAGAAAATTAGGATTTTCTAGTTAATTAATTAATCCTAAAATTAGGAATTTTTCTTGGGAAATTTGAGGAAAAGAGAACCTATGAGTTTTCAGCATTAATAAATATAACAATGTATCATAAAAGACTTTGAGTTTTTATTACTGTACTTTGTAATGTGCCAGGAATTGGGTATTCATTGGGATGAATTTGAAAATGAGAACTGGTAGTATCTCTCTGGTAAGACTTATTTCCTCAGTCCCATAGAATACTGTCTAGTATGAACATCCTCCCCGTGAATGCCTCTGTGTCACCTCATGGTCTTTCAGGAAGTCAGCTCTTTTTTATTTATACTGGAAGGTGGAAATGAAAGCAAGAAAGTAAGACAAGTGAAAGTTTAGGTGAAAGGTTCTGGGGACAAATGGGAATTTGTTCCACTGTGTTCAATTTGCCAAATTCAAACAAACCAACAGTGTTTGTACAGGAATTTACAGTCTCAACTCTGAGGATACCATCACATTTTTCACAGTATAGGCTTGGTTATTTATTTATTTGAAGACAAGGCCATACTTGATAATATATTATTTTTCTTTATTGATATTTATTGAGCTCTACATTTTTCTCTGCTCCCCTCCTTGCGTCTCTTCTCCCCCATTCAATCCTCCCCCAAGGTCCCCATGCTTCCAATTTACTCAGGAGATCTTATCTTTTTCTACTTTCTACTTCCCATGTAGATTAGATCTAGGTAAGTCTCTCTTAGTGTCCGCATTATTGTATAAATTCTCTGGGATTGTGGTTTGTAGGCTGGCTTTCTCTGCTTTATGTTTAAAAACCACCTATGAGTGAGTACATGTGACAATTGTCTTTCTGTGTCTGGGTTACCTCACTTAAAATAATGTTTTCTAGCTCCATCCATTTTCCTGCAAAATTCAAGCTGTCGTTATTTTTTTCTGCTGTGTAGTACTCCATTGTGTAAATGTACCACATTTTCTTTATCCATTCTTTGGTCAAGGGACATTTAGGTTGTTTCCAGGTTCTGGCTATGACAAACAAAGCTGCTATGAACATAGTTGAGCACATGTCTTTGTGGCATGATTGAGCATCCTTTGGATATATACCTAAAAGTGTTTTTTTTGGGTCTTGAGGAAGGTTGTTTCCTAATTTTCTGAGAAATCACCACACTGACATCCAAAGGGGTTGTACCAGCTTGCATTCCCACCAGCAATGCAGAAGTGTTCCCTTTTCCCCACACCCTCTCCAGCATAAGTTGTCATTGGTGTTTTTGATCTTGGCCATTCTTACAGGTGTAAGATGGAATCTCAGAGTTGTTTTGATTTGCATTTCTCTGATGACTAAGGATGTTGAGCATTTCCTTAAGTATCTTTCAGCCATTTTATATTCCTCTGTTGAGAGTTCTCTGTTTAGGTCTTTACTGGATTATGTGATCTTTTGGTGTTCAATTTCTTGAGTTCTTTGTATATTTTGGAGATCAGCCCTCTGTCTGATGTGGGGTTAGTGAAGATCTTTTCCCATTCTGTAGGCTGTCATTGTGTCTTGTTGACCGTGTCCTTTGCTTTACAGAAGTTTTTCAGTTTCAGGAGGTCCCATTTATTAATTGTTTTTCTCAGTGTCTGTGCTGCTGGGTTTCTATTTAGGAAGTGGTTCCCTGTGCCAATGCATTCAAGTGTACTTCCCACTTTCTCTTCTATAAGGTTCAGTGTGACTGGCTTTATCTTTGATCCATTTGGACTTGACATACTTGATTATATTTTGGGGCTATTGCTATAAAGCAGTGGCTCTCAAAAGTGTGCTTGGGAAGTCCCAAGGAACTCCTGACACTTCTGGGAACAGCTCTGATGTTAAAACTGTTATTGGAAGAATTCCAAACTCATGAGTTGTACAGTATAGTTTTCTGGAGTCTGCATGGTACATGTTAGACTCATTAGACTGAGTGCAAAGCCAGATGGTACAGAACAAATGGGTGTGTTCCCAAATATGTGTGTTGAAACTCTAGTGCCCAGGGCAGCTGTAGTTGAGTAAGGCCAGTAAGGAAGTGATTACAGCTAATAATATTGGAGGGTAGGATCTGTTCAGTAGACTTAGTGTCCTCTTAAGAAGGCCTCCTGAGAGCAGTCTTTCTCTAGATAAGCACACATGAAGAACCATGTGAGCACACAGCAAGGTGATGGCCACCTGCATAACAGAACGAGAGATACCAGAATAAACCCATCTAGCTGGCACCTGGATCTTACCATTCCCAACTCCAGACGGAGAAATACATTTCTTGAGTAAGCCACCCACAAGTATTTACTAGTTTGTCATGGCTGGCCAAGCAGATTAAAACTCCAACTATGTGAGATTTTTACATAAGGCCATGTGTGTCCAAGAATGAGCACAGAACAAAGAAAGAGCTTCTCAGGGCATGGAAATATATTTTGTTTGTTTTGGAAACTATGTTTTACTAAAGTTTTGCTCACATTAACATATAGCCTTATTTTAATGACTAATGAATAAAATCTACTTTTTAATTTATATAATGATGAATCAATAGTTATAATCCATGTAAATTAAAATATACTTGAATCCTCAATAATTTTTAAGAAGACTTTAACCAGACCTGTTGGTAGAGGCCTGTAATTTCTGTAATTTCCTCGGGAGGCTGAGGCAGGAGGCTTACAAATTCAAGGCCATCCTGAACTACAACACGAGTTAAATGTTAGCTTGAACCATTTAGTGAAAGCCTTTCTCAAAACCTAAGAAGGGGCTGGCAGGATGGCTCAGCAGGTAAAGGCACTGGCCACCACCAAAGCTGAGTTTGGTCATCAGCCCCCATGTGGTGGGTGGAAAGAGCTAGCTCCTGCAGTTGTCCTCTCACCTCTGCACACGTGCTGTGTACATTCGCAGGCACACTCACCCTGGTGGGAAGGCATGGCAGCAGGCAGGAAAGTGTGGAAGTAGGAGCAAGAAGCTGTTCTCATGTTTGTCAACACATGGGAGGCAAAGAGCACGAACACGAACAAGAGGGGTGAGACTGACGACCTCAGAGCCTTCCTCCAGCAAGGGTCCACTTCCCCAACAGCACCGCCATCTGGGAAATAAGTGTTCAGACCAGCACAAACTGTGAAGTTTGGAGTGTACATATTAGTTACATCTAACATGATACAGGGGAAAATACAGGGAGGAGCTGGAGGAGGGAAATGGGGGTATGTATGTGATCATATATCAGTGTATACATGTATGAAATTCTCAGTTTAAATATAGGCTTAGTTTAAATATATGGCTTAAATCCTTGAGAGGGAACTCCTATCTACCTTGGTTTTGGACTTTGGAACAGAAAGAAAAGATTTCCCTTGTGTGTAGGCATCAAGCGTGGTGACTTCTTTTTTTTTTTTTTAAATATTTTTATGGTTTATTTAACTTTATTTTATGTGCATTGGTGTGAAGGTGTCAGGTCTCCTGCAACTGGACCTTCAGACAGTTGTGAGCTGCCATGTGGGTGCTGGGAATTGAACTCGGGTCCTCTGGAAGAGCAGTCAGTGCTCTTAACCACTGAGCCATCTCTCCAGCCCCCGCGTGGTGACTTCTTCTGACAGTCCTTAGAAGCTAGTGCAAGAGTCCTGGGCTGAAGCCAAGATGGAAAGATGACTCCTCTCTCCAGCCTTTCTCCTCATTCAGCATCCCACATTCAGGGAAGAGTTATTTTCTCAGCAGATTTGACCATCTACTAGAAGCCCCCAAGACATCCCAGCTAGATGTCAAGAGTAAGAACATCTGATCTGGGCAGCTGTGGTGCACACCTTTAATTCCAGCTCTTGGGAGGCAGGGACAGGCTGAACTCTGAATTTGAGCCCAGTCTGGTCTACAGATTGAGTTCGAGAACAGCCAGGGCAATATCAAAAAACAAACAAACAAACAAACAAAAACAACAAAAGGATAAGAACACCTGATTAAGAAATTTGAAGATATGCTGGGTAATGGAGACACACGCCTTTAATCCCAACACTCGGGAGGCAGAAGTAGGAAGATCGCTGTGAGTTTGAGGCCAGCCTGGGCTACAGAGTGAGTTCCAGGGCAGCCAAGGCTGTTACACAGAGAAACCCGTCTCAAAAAACCAAAAAAAGAAAAGAAAAAAAAAAAAAAAAAAAAAAAGAAAAGTGAAGATGAAGATATTTGACCCCAAACATATAGACATTTGAATTTTAGGCAAAACTAGTTTTCCTTGAGGAATGCTAATTGGTAAAGTGGTTTTGAAATTTTTGAGGGTTTGAGTTCTTGGTGAAGTGGGGGGAAAGAGCTAAAATCAGAGGTTTACTCTTTAGTGCCCTTAAGAGGAAAGTTAATGGCATATTGAATGTTAATCATTAAATTCCCTGACAATTTGTTGTCTATTATATACAGGTCCAAAAATTTATAGTTTCAATTCTGCAAATGATTCCGGAGGTTCTGCAAATCTGGACAAATCTATTTTGAAAGTGAGTAAGCAAGGTTTTCCTTCATTTCCTGAAGCATTAAAGACAAACACAGACTTGTCAGCAGTTAAGAGTGCTTGCTGCTCTTGCGGAGGACCCAGCATGTTTTCTTGCACTTACGCCTCCAATCTGGGGGTGGGGAGGAGCACCACCTTCTGGCCTCTGCAAGCACCCGTACACATACACACACACAAACATAAATAACTAAATAAATCTCTTTTAAAGTTATGTCCTCAAATAACAAGAAAATTATGAGATATTTAATTTTTTTTATAAATAGTATCCTATCTCCCAGGTAGATGTAAGTCAGACACGTGTTGAGAGCTCGGGAGAAGTGAAGTCTGAATAAAGTTTTCTTTGGCCCCATATGATATACTTCATAATTTACAAGTCAACATCTTAGTGGTGATATTAGCATTTAATGTGTCTTCTTTAAGCATTGTCATGTTGGATTACAGCTTTCTATTCTCCTAGACTAGACAAAATTTCTGAAGTATGTTTGTGCTCACTAGAAAACATTTAGTTAAGTAATAAAGGGAAGCTATTTTTGTGGGTAAAATACTCGTGTGTTTTTTCAGTTAAAAATACCTAAACAACAGGTAAATGGCTTGTGCAAACATAGGAAACAAACAGGGAGCCAAAGAATTTATGACCTCTCGTTACTCGATAGATGAGCTTTACTTTGACTTGGCACTTCCTCTGTAGTGTAGTCGTCAGTCTGTGACGCTGTTTTCTTGGGCTGCTTCACCTGAGGCAGGATTCTAGTTCAATGTGGCAGTGTTCTGTAATCCTCACCCTGGCTACCCAAGAGTGACGAGTGACTTAAGACATAGACCTGGGAGGCTTTATAAGAGGGTTTTCCCCCTTGCCATTTGTGATAATGTTTTCCAGACTCCAGTTGGAACACAGCCATGTTGTAGCAATGCAGTCAAATCCATGGCAGTCCAAAAAATAAAGCTATTTGCTGTATCTTCTTTTAGCTAAAATTTGGGGTCTGTTGGAAGGAATATAAGAAAACTGTATGATTTGCCAATAATATTTTGATAATTTAGTTTCTAATTACTGTAAATATTCTTAACCTCAACAGGTGGTAATCAATAATAAACTAGAGCAAAGAATTATTGGCGTGATTAATGAGCATAAGAAACAAAATAATGACAAGGGAATGATTTCTGGAAGACTTTCTGCCAAAAAATTACAGGTATTCACCACCACCACTTCTTCCTTTCTTCCTCCCTCCCTCCTTCTTTCTTTCTTTCTTTCTTTCTCTTTTTTTTTTTGTTTCTTTGTTTTTTAAGACAGGGTTTCTCTGTGTGTCACCCTGACTGTCCTGACTCACTCTGTAGACTAGACCAGCCTCAAACTCACAGAGATCTGCCTGCCTCTTCCTGCCAAGTGTTGGGATTATAGGTGTTTGCCACCACTGCCCAGCTTATTTTGCTTTTCTTTGAAGCAGGATGCCTCTGTACCCTAGGCTGTCAATACCCGACTTATTGGGGCTATTTTCCTCCTTCCAGAGGTAGGCATTTGTTGGGGATACTTGGACAGTCCTGAATGTAAAAGTGAATCTTTTAAACTTCCATTGGGGTCACATGTAGATGGCTTCTAACTGCAAACACAGGGAGAGAATTGTCTCTGATACAAGTGCAGACACTGAAATGGTGACACACACAGTAAGTTATATATCCAAGCTACATCATTGAGTGCCTATGTGTTACACTCTGCCCTGCATTTTGCTTACATGCTCTGACATGATAGTCCTACAAAGTTGATGCAATTGATCTTTTCAAAGGAAAGACATGAGACTTGGAAAGATGCCACATTATGGCATAAAGTTATTGATTAGTAAGTATCTGAATAAGCTTGAAACCAGTTTTGCTTAACTTTTTAAATATCATGGTAGAGAGGTATATTTAAATACTATTTACAGAGAGATGTTTGTTAAAACACTAAAGAAAATCCTAAGCATTCACATAGAAAAATGTGTATTTAAATTATGATATATCTAACTAACTACTAAAATATTAAGGAAGGGTTCATTTCTACTAAGTAGACATAAGTCAGACACATGTTGAGAGCTTACGAGAAATTAAGGAAAGGCTGAATAAGGAAGTTCCTAATAATCTGCTGGGTATGGTGGCCCATGCCTTTGATCCCAGCATTTGGGAGGCAGAGGCAGGCAGGTCTCTGTGAGTTCAAGGCCAGCCTGGTCTACAGAACAAGTTCCAGGATAGCCAGGGCTACATAGAGAAACCCTGTCTCAGAAAAACTAGAAAAACAAACAAACAAAAAAACCCTGTAGTTCACAAATTTTTATTATAATGAGCGCATTTAACTTTAACAGGTTAAACTACCTTCCCAACCTCCCTCCCTTTCTCTTTCCCTGTCTTTTAGGGAGTGCTAGGGGTTGAGCCCAGAGTTTTTAACATGTTAAGAAAACACTCTCCCACTGAGCTACCTCCCAGCATTCCACAATAAAATATTCTTGATATTACAATGTATCCATTTTTGATTTAAAATTAATGAGAAAATGAAATTAGGAATTAAAAGCAAAAATCAAATTAGCAAATGTAACTTATATTTCTCTTTGATAGGATTTATACATGGCTTTACAAGCATTTTCCTTTAAGACTAAGGACATTGAAGATGCTATGACCAATACACTCTTGCATGGAGGTGACCTTCATTCTGCCTTGGATTGGCTCTGCTTAAATCTTTCAGATGGTAAACAGTATTGTCATTAATTATTTCCTTGTCTAAAACAGACTTTGTCTTTGGTTTGGGTTTTTTTTTTTTTTGATTTGGTTAAAAATTGGGTGTGTCCTTGGATAAATAATAGCAGAAGGATATAGTTGTAACCTTTGGTAAGGACCTAAGGTACAGATAGCCTTTGTAATTTATGGCGGATACAGCCACAAAGCCAACAAGTGAGGTAGGTTAAAAATCTTTTTAAAGAAAATTTCAGAGTTTAACTAGTGTGGTAAAATAAATAGCAGCTAAAAGTGGGCCAGCTGTCACCTGATGAGGTCACACACTTCTAATTTGACACGTAAAAGCTGATTTTTCCTAGGATCCTCTTAGGAGGTGAGGGAAGAATGGAATTAGATGCTCTAAATCTTGATGGGGTTAATATGTATACTTAAGTATTTGTGTGTTTGGTGTATAATATGTATATCTATCTTCAACACATTTTGTTTTAAGATGCACTTCCTGAGGGATTCAGTCAAGAATTTGAAGAGCAACAGCCAAAAAGTAGGCCAAAATTCCAGTCTCCACAGATACAGGCTATTCTTTCACCCCCATTGCAGATGGAAACCAGAAAACAGGAAGAGCCTAAAATTAAGGTAATTGAAGGATTAAATATTTAGGGGGTTGGAGAGGTGGCTCAGTGGTTAAGAGTACTTGCTGCTCTTTTAGGTGACCTGAGTTTGCTTCTCAGCAACCGTATCAGGCAGTTCATAGCTGCCTATAATTCCAGCTCTAGAGAATCTGATACCCTCTTCTGGCATCCACAGGCACCAACACAAATGTACACTCACACACATGTATACATTAAAAAAATTCTTTTTATTTGAAATAAAACTTTAGGCTATATTTTTATCATTCATAAGGCAGAGGCAAGAGGATCACTAGGATAAGGGTAACTTGGCTATAAAGTGAGACTCTGTGTCAACAAAGAGAGAGTGTCTTAGTTAGGGTTTAACTCTTTATACACATTCTTAAGTCTCTGCTTTAATCATGCTTGATAATGTCATATTGGTTGAAGCAAGTCATGTGACCAAATCCAAAGTCTCTACATGATGGCATGAATACTGGGACTCTGGGAGGTGTAGTTCATTATTGCATTTCTCTTAAGTACTCTGTGTATCATCAAATATCTGGAAGGCGTTAACCTTGTAAAATCACTGCTTTCAACAACAGCACTAGCTTTCAAGGTGCTATCTAATTCTTTTTTCATTCTGTAAAGTAGCATACTTAGATAGCAACAAAAAGACTAACATGTTCTTCTCGTTTATTTGTTTAGTATTCCGTGGGAACTGGCTATGTATCTCAGGCTGACCTAAAACTCACAGTCCTCCTGCCTCAGCCTCCCTGGCACTGGGATTATAAGCAAATGAGTAATCATATTCCTTGTCTTTTGTAAGGTTAGACTTCTTTTAAAATGTTTAGCTTGTTTGTCTTTTGCTATATATTAAATAACATGGCTTTTGCAATTTTTCTGTCTGATGTTTTTGTAGTATGAAGAACTTATAAAATCAGAGCTTAATAGTTGGGCAACTTTCTCTAACTCAGCCTTTCAGACATATGCTTTCTCTTTTCAGCCAAAAAAGGAAGAAAAAAATATGGAGATAAATATGAAAGAGTGGATTTTGAGATACGCTGAGCAACAAAATGAAGAGGAAAAGAATGAGAGTTCTCCAAGCTTGGATGATGAAGAGAAGTTTGACCCTGTGAGTAGAAGCCTGGATCCGGCCTCTAGTGTCCTGCGCACTTCCAGGCACAGTGTTGACCCTTATTTAACTCTTTGTTTTTCTCACTTTTGAATTGGACAGATAACTCTCAGGAGCAATGTAAAAACTAAATAGAATAACATACAGGTAAAACATTGGCACATGGTAACTAGTAAGTGTTAATTACATTTCTCCCGTGTTTAAAGAGTAAACATAATATTTTAATATGACTATTATGTATAAATAGTATGTTAAATTCTTTGAGTAATAGAAGAAAGGAAAGTGTATTCCTGTATAGAGGAAGACAGTAGTTGGGGAAGAAAAATAGGTATCTTAAGCCGGGCGGTGGTGGCGCACGCCTTTAATCCCAGCACTCGGGAGGCAGAGGCAGGCGGATCTTTGTGAGTTCGAGACCAGCCTGGTCTAAAAGAGCTAGTTCCAGCGCAGGCTCCAAAGCCACAGAGAAACCCTGTCTCAAAAAAAAAAAAAAAAACCAAAAAAAAAATTAGGTATCTTAAGAAAAAAATAAAAGCATGAGGCTGAATGTGTTAATTAGTTTTGACAATTAATTGACCATGACAACAACAGTGAAGGGGGCCAATTTAAAATATTTAAAGTGTTTTTTGTGACTCCCAGCTTCAGAGGTTTTAGTCCATGATCATTGGGCTGCATTAATTTGTGGCCTGTAATAAGGTAGGTAATGTCATGTTGGCAGTGCCAGTATAAAGGCTGTTCACCTCATGGTGCATAGAAAGCAGTTTCCCCTTGGAGGGCACGCTCCTGTTCATGTAATGTCCAACAGGCCCCATCTGCTACAGTGCTACCAGAGGCTAGCAACTAAGCCTTTAGTATGTGGGCCTTGAGGACACACTTAAGATCCAAAATACTAACAGTGAGAAAGCAAAGTTATAGGAAGAAATTGCATCATACAAGGAAGTTTTTGTAATTAGATGAAGAACTTCTAAAAGAAAATACCTCACAAAAATAGTATGAGTGGACAATAGACGTTAAAATAATTCAATGTTACTAGTCACAAAAATAAAATACTATAATGAGATACCATTATGGTTGGTTAGAATTTAAAGATCATTAATTCCAAGTGTAAGGGAGGCTGTGGAGAGTAGTGGGATTTGTTGACCCTTGGTAGCTGAGTTAAACACATTGACTGTTGATAAATTCTCAGGTAAGGTAATATCTTCTTGCACCTTCCTAAGTCTTTTCTTAGTTAGCTTTCTATTTCTGTGATAAACACCATGACCTCAAACAACTTGGGGGAGAAAGGGTTTATTCTAGTTTACAGTCCATCATGAAGAAAAGTCAAGGCAGGAACTCAAGTTGGGCAGGAAACTGAAGGTAGGAACTGAAGCAGAAGCCATGGAGGAACACTCCTCATGGCTTGTTCAACCTGCCTTCTTATATAACCCAGGACCTGCCCATGGATGGCACTGTCCCCAGTGGGCTGAGGCCTTCCACGCCAAACATTAATGGAAAACAAAACAAAACAAAACAAAAAAAACCTACACACTTGTAGAGAAGTAATCTGATGGAATGCTTTCTCAGTTGAGGTCCCTTTCCCAGATGACTCTGGCTTGTGTCAAGTTGACAGAAAACCAACCAGAAGAGGTCTCAAGGAAAAGCCAGATTTCAATTCTTCCAAAATTCACCAATGATTTTATTAGTCTTCCTTACAGATTGTGAGTGAGGAGATATAGGAAGGAGCATGAGTGACCCTAAAGCAGCCATACTGGGTTGTCTACACCTGCATGGATGCCGATTCCCATGTGTTTGAGTACATGCAGTCCCCTTCCTTAGTATTCCCATCCTACCTACTCTAACATCTCCACTAAAACTGGAGACCACATGAAATTTGAGTAAAGTTGCATGCATATATCTGGGAGAAGTGGCTAGAATGCCATTTCAGGGTCCAATGATCCAGCGATTTTGTATATAGATACTGACTTAAGAAAAATGAGAAGTTTGTATACAATCTTTAATTCTTTAATAGCCACTTTATTCACATAGCCAAATACTGCAGGCAGCCCTGTCTGACCTAGACAAATGGGTTAAGAAATCGTGGTAACCAGAGTTACAAAGTAGCATGTGTTATATGATGGATCCATTTGTGTAAAAGACTCACATTTGTAATATATTTGAAAAGATACCCAAGAACTTTTGCTAATGATTAGAACTAGAGTGGTAGGGAGGAGTAGTCTGTACATACAGATTTTCAATTATGGGCCTGTATTAGGATCATATAAGTATATAACTAAATGTAGGACAGTGCAAATCCACTTTGTGACTCAGAAAATGGACTCTTTAAATAAGTGAAATTTGAAGGATGCAAGAGTTCAGATAGGCAAAGAGTGACAGGAATGTGGTTCAGACATGTAAAAATAATAATGTGATCACGGGTTTAACTGCAAGGCTCCCTTGGGCATTACAAATACATGTACACATGAAGAAAATAAAAACATGGCTGAGTACTGGCAGGTAGGAGTCAACAGCTGAGTTCACTGGAAACTGGAAGAGTGTGACTGCTAGAAAATGAATTTGACAACCGAATAGTCAAAAGCCAGTGAAAGCTTGAAGGCAGGTGACTGCAAAAGGAACTTGACATTTTAGGTCAGGTTTAGTGGTGTCCAGGTTGGTTTGCCATATTGAGTGGTACTGGGGATACTTTAGAGCCCTTCCCTACCTTGTTAGGTGTCGGACTTGCGCCTGTGAACTGAGATCAGAAAGGGGACAGCTGTTTTAAAGCAAGAGACAGCAGAAATCAGCGGTTTCTCAGATATGAAGGCTCAAGAACATTTCTTCAAAGAAAATATACAAATGACCGATAAGCCATGAAAAAATATTCCACATTATTAATTTCCAAAGAAGTAAAAATCAAAACCATGGCAAGGTGCCTTCTGACTCATTGGAATAACCAATTCCAAAACACACACACACACACAAAAATAATTGCTGGAACTGTGGGAATAGGAACCGTGTGTACTGGTGGCAGAATGTAAAATGCAGCTATTGTGGAAAACAGTTTGACAGTTCTTTAGACAATTGAAAATAGAATTACCAAAAAAAAAAGAAAAAAGGAAAAGAAAATAGAATTACCATGTGTTAGAGTTCTCGAAAGGAACCTGTGTGTGTGTGTGTGTGTGTGTGTGTGTGTGTGTTTAAATTTATTAAGCTAGCTTACAGGATGTGGTCCAGGTAGTCCAACGATGGCAGTCTCATGACAGAAGGTTGAAAACCTGGTAATTGTTTGGTCCACTAAACTGCATGTCTCTGCAGTTTCAATCTGATGCTGAAGTCTGGGGAGAATTCCTGCAGAGCTGCTGGCTTTCAGTCTGTGTTAGAATCCTGAAGGAGTTAGATTTAGTGTTGGTCATAGCAGCAGAGTGGACAGATCTGCCAGCAAGAATGAGAGTGAGCAGGCCAAAGGAAAGCTTCCTTCTTCCATGTCTTTTTCTCTGGGCCGCCACCATATGCCCAGATTTAGGGTGGGTCTTCCTTCAGATAATCTGACTGAGAAAATTCCTCACAGGAGTGCCCAGAAGCTTGAGTTTAGTTCATTTCAGATGTCAAATCGGCAACCAAGATTAGTCATCACGCTGTATGCCCCAACAATTCCACTTCTAGGTATATACTTAAAGCCTTAAAGTCAGAGTCTAGGAAAACGTATCTGTACGTCATATTTACAGCAATAGCTAGAATGTAGAAGCCATCTAATATCAACCAAAGGGTAAGTCAGTAAACAAGAATGTGTATACAGAACGGAAGGACATTCCTGGCACACAGGATATCTTTGATGGGTCTTTAGGACATTATGCTAGTAATCTAAGCCAATCACAAAAGTCAGATGCTTATATGAGGTTCCTAGAACAGTCAGAACCATAAAGATGGAGAGTAGAACAGTTTTCCAGGGGCTGATGGGGAAAGAGGAATGGGGTGATTACTGCTTACTGAGTATAGTGTCCACTTCTACAGCATACAGAGTTAGCTGTCTTATGGTTGAGGTGGCTGCCAATGACATGAATGTTTTACAGCACTGAAGAGAAAAAAATGGCAAGATGCATAAGTAGAGGGATGGTGGTATTGGTGTCTTACAGAGGAAAGTGGAAAGAATTAGTGTGAATGGGGTAGATTTGAGGCAGTAGCTAGGCCTCCTTCTGTTTCTCTACCTTGGTGTGTGTACACACAGAATGGCCGCAGCAATTGGTAGTTGTGCTTACTGAGTTGTGTTTTCCTGTGGTGATAAGCACTGTATATCACAGCAGTACCCTCGTGTGCCTCATCTCTGCCACATGCTGTTGTGCTGTCATCTGCTGCCGCTTAGTACCCTAAGGAGAAAGGTTGTCGTTGGGGTTAGACTTTCTGTTCTCTAACTTTTGCTACCTTGTTTTTCTGAGTTTTCCTCCATCCTTACATTTTTTTGTTTTTCTCTGAGAAATTCTAGAAAGTGATTTGCTAGTCTAAACTTCGTAGGTTCTGACACAAAGTAGTGGTCACAGATAAACTGTTCTTAGACTTTATTTTTTCTTCATTATTTTACTTGGAAAAGAATCAAAGGTACTTGAACCTTTCAGCCAAACTTCTGGATGTAAAGGAGCAAGCAGCATCCTTTAAACTAGAGAAAAACAAGCATGGCCAGAAAGAGGCTCAAGAGAAAATACGAAAGTTACAAAGAGGTGAGCCCTTTCAAATTTTTACTTGTAAAAATGTAATTGTGTGTCTGTAGTCTGCTAACTTTTAGACTTAAGATTGTTTAACTTTGCCCTATAACAAGCCAAATGATAAATACTGTTGAGTTTGTGATGGACCGTATAATCTGTTACAACCTCCCTAGTGTTACAACATAAAAAAGCAGCATCCGGTTAGAAATGAGCAACTGTGTTGTAACCAAACTTTATTTGTGGACAGTAACCTATATACTTCATACAATTTTCAAGACAACAAATACTATTTTTTGTGTATGTCTGGTATATTCATGTGTGTGCTAATGTACTTGCCCCTGTGTGCACATGTGGAAGCCAAGTGCCGATACCAGGCATCATCCTCTATTGCTCCCCACCTTATTTTGTCCTTCCTTCCTTCCTTCCTTCCTTCCTTCCTTCCTTCCTTCCTTCCTTCCTTCCTTCCTTCCTTCCTTCCTTTCTTTCTTTCCTGTGTGTGTTTTAGACAGAGTCTCCCTTTGTAGCTTCAACTGTCCTGGAACTCTATGTAGACCAGACCAGTCTGGCCTCAGACTTAGAAAAATCTGCCTGCCTCTGCCTCCCAAGTACTGGGATTAAAGGCATGTGCCACCACTGCCTGGCTCCACCTTATTTTGGCAGAGACATGATCTTTTACTAGAGCTGGCATTCTGTTTTATCTAAACTGACTAAGCCATTGTCTCCCTGCACTGCTCTCAAGCTCTAGGGTTGCACATGTACACTATTACAGCTGGCTTTTGTGTGGACACTAGGTATCTGAGCTCAGATCCCTTCATCCACTGATCTGTCCCCCAACCCCTCTTTTATTTTTATAATCATTATAAAATGTAAACACTATGCCAGCTCACAGGGCATACAGAAATAGACAGTGGGATGGATTTTGCTATAGGTCTTAGTTTGCTGATCCTAGGGGTGTGTGTATATATTATAAAATACTATTTCCATTCAAGAATTGTAAATGTGATCTTATATGTACTTTTTTCTAATGAAGGTAGTAATTTTTTAATCTATTGTACTTACTAATTCTTTTTAGTATAAATTATGGAATATTGACCCAGTGCCATTCTATTGACAGAGGTTTCTGTCCCACCCAGTCATCTAGTCCCAAAGAAACACACTGAGGTCTACATTAATTATTAACTGGTTGGTCTAGTAGCTCAGGCTTCTTATTAACTCTTATAACTTATATTAGCCCATAATTCTTGTCTGTGTTAGCCACATGGCTTGGAACCTTTTTCCTCTAAGCAGTCACATCTTGTTTCCTCTGCAGCTGGGTCATGACTTCAGACTGAACTTTCCTCTTCCCATAATTCTCGTCACCCCACCTATACTTCCTACCTGGCTAGTGGCCAATCAGTGTTTATTAAACAAGTACAAGAAACACATCTTTACGGGGTAAAACCATTGTCCCACAGCAATAGAAATTAATAAATTGCACTTAACTTCTAGCATAGATTCCATGTAGAAATTAAGTAACTTTGGTTTTTCAAGGCAGGGTTTCTCTGTACCTTTGGAGTCTGTCCTGGAAGTAGGTCTTGTAGACAGGGCTGGCCTTGAGCTCACAGAGATCCACGTGCGTCTGCCTCCTGAGTGCTGGGATTAAAAGCGTGTGCCACCACTGCCTGGCAAGTAACTAGTTTTAAAAGGAAAAGAAGAAATGCTGTTTTTAAACTACATTTGCAAAATACAAAGCATAAAAAGCAAATATATAAAACTAAACTTTTTTATTGGTAGAAATGGAAACTTTAGAAGACCATCCAATATTCAACCCAGCCATAAAGATTTCACATCAACAAAATGAAAGAAAAAAACCTCCTCCAGCCACAGAAGGTGAAGGTGCTCTAAACTTGAATTTATTTGAAAAATCTGCAGCTGCCACTGAAGAAGAGAAAGGTAAAACTTAGGGGAACATTACTGTTACATTGCATTTTGGCATACTACTTAAACTGACAGTAAAATTACACTTTCATAGATGTTGTATAAAAGTAATAACAATTATGATGACCATGTGTAACATTTTGTCATTGCAAAGACACTGGCTAAGACGCACCTCTCTCTAGTTCATCCTCCAAACTTGACGGCTAGATTTTAATTGTCAACTTGACACTGCCTAGAATCGTGTGTGTGTCGTATGCGGGTTTGTGCACATGAGTGCCAAGGACGCCACAAGAGGATATTGGATGCCCTAGAACTGTACTTAGAAACAGTTGCGAGCTGCTCCACATGGATGCTGGGAACCAAACTCACAGCCTCTGCAAAAGCAGTATATGCCCTTAGCCATAGTGAGCTATCTTTCCAGTCCCTGAAAAAGCAGTCTTTTCTTTATCAGATTGGTCTTTGGGCATGTCTGTGAGGGGTTATCTTCATTGATAATTGATGTAGAAGGACCCAGTCTACTGTGAGGGGCACCATTCTCTGGCAGGTAGTCATTGGCTATGTAGGAATGCTAGTTAAGTGTGAACCAGGTGATCCAGCAAGCGGCACTCTCCAGTTTTGTTGTGTTTCCTTGGCTGTGAGTGAATTTCCGCCCTGGCTTCTCTTAGTGTTAGACTGTGACCTGGGAACTGTAAACCACATTCCCCAAAGTTGTCTTAAGTCAGTGTTTTATAATAACAACAGAAAACAAACTAGGACATGGTTTTTCTGAGAAATGTGAATGTGAGTTTATGTAAATGCAAGTTCTTATTTTAAACCTTTTAATTTGTTGCTTCTGTTTTTTTTTAATCTTGGGAATCAAGCCCAGCGTCTTGCACGTGCAAGCAAGTGCTATGTAGTGGAGCTATGTCCCCTGCTCCTCCAGCAAAAAACCTTTAGTGGCATCAGTAACAAGTCCAGAGCCTTTCATGGCATTTGAGTGCTTTCACATCTTGGTTCACTTGTATCTTTCCACTTCGTTTTCCAGTGCTCTAGCCACTTCATTCCTTACATTTGTTTTTGACAGTTCCATACCTTTGCTCAGCTTGCTACCCCCTAGAGCCTAGGCACAAATAAAACAGTACTGTTTCTTTGACTGGCTAAGTCCACCATGACCCTAATGAGGTGAGTGATCATACACATCTGTGTATTGCTGCATACACTGGTCATATTCTTTGCACATTCATCAGATTATTTCAAAGATCAACCCTATATTAAATGATAGACTTTTTAAAATTATTTACTTATTTAGTAATATTTATTGAATCATTGTTATGCAAAGAAAAGGAGTTATGAACAAAATAACCCAATCTCTTTCCTTTTATTTGTTTAACATAAGTATGGAATGTGAGCACGGATAAATTGTATATTTTTAAATCATGATTTGTGCTTTTGGAGAATGCAGGGTTTTAATAATAGAAAGAGTAGGGCTGGAGAGATGCCTCAGCAGCTAAGAGCACATACTGTTTTTGCAGAGCTAAGTTCAGTTCCCAGCACCCACTTTTGGTTGATGTAACTCTGGCTCCAGGGGATCTGACATCCTCTTCCGGACGTCCGTACTCATGTGAACATACCCACACAGAGACACACACACACATATAGATGTAATTTAAAGTATAATAATAGAGCAGAAGGGTATAATTTGAACTGGAGCCACGTCGCTGGTAATAGTAGCCGTGAGGGTAATCTGATAGTCCGACAGGTAATCGGGTGTTAGCTTGGTGGCAAAGAGAAAGGAAGAGAGATAGTGAGTTAAAATCTTAAGGTAAAAGTGTGTTTAGAGTGTCACTATTTGACAGATTTTCTGTGGTGGAGATGTACTGTATTTGTGTTATTTGATATGGTAGTTAATAACAAAACATAAATATTGAGCACTTAAGATATGACTAGTGTACCTAAGAATTTGAAATGGTAATTGATTTCTAACCAGAAGGATGGTAGCTATTTGGACATTTAAAGAATTGTCTGAGGGCCAGTCTAATCACAGCATTTGGGAAAAGCAGCATATAATGTATCGGCAGGGGTGGACCACAGAAACCCTTTGGGATAGCTATCAAGAATGAGTAGTTAATTTTAGATGTACCAGGAAGCCACTGAAGGCGGTGTTGATGGCAATGGCCATGATAAGGAGAGAAATGAGATGTGACATTATTTTCAGTAACTACATGGAGGATATTTTACCAGTTATTGTCGTTCAGTAAATATGAACATGCCTAAGGTCCTCGAGGTCAGCCAGGTGTGATGGTGCACACCTCAGCTCCTAACACTTCTTGGGAAGAAGACAAAGAGGATCAGGAGTTCAAGATCATCCTTGGCTACAAAGCAAGTTTCAGGTCTTCCTGGGCCATGTGAGACCCTGTCTCAAAACTACCACCACCACCAACAAGAACAACAAAAGAAATGGGGTGTTCTGTGGTTCAGTCCATGAAGAGGATTGCATCACCGAGAGAAGAGCAACTTTTCTCTGTTCCTCCATCACCTGTTCTCTTCAGAAAGGGAGAGCACATTGATCACACCACAGAGAATTTATATTGCTGTTACCATTTTTAAAGAACAAGTCTTTGCCTTCCATTTAAGGTAAAAAGAAAGAACCTCATGATGTAAGAAATTTTGACTACACTGCTCGAAGCTGGACTGGAAAATCTCCCAAACAGTTTCTAATCGATTGGGTCAGGAAGAATCTTCCCAAGAGTCCAAATCCTTCCTTTGAGAAAGTTCCAGTAGGTAGATACTGGAAATGTAGGTATGTTTTTCTGGTTAACTGAATGACCTTTTAGAAAACTGTGAAATGAAAATCTTTTTGTTTCTTGTAAATTATGTAAACATTTAGAAGTGTCAGGCTTGGTGGTTCATGCTTGTAATCAGCACTTAGGAGGCTGAGGCAGGAGTTCCAGGCTGGCCTGGGCTACAGACTGACTTCAAATCTAGTCTGGCCCATAGAATAAGACCTTATCTCAAAAACAAAACACAAATCAAGTAAGCGTTTAAGAAACTCTTAATTCCTTATTTCCTGTTCACATTGCTTATAAGTCATTATCTAATGCATTGCCCTCCGTGGAAATACATAACTGTTGTAAGTTTAAATTTGATGTTAATGAATTTCTGACTTTTTGATCTGACCTCATCAATTTTTTTTAAAGGTTTTATTGTTATTTTGTACTTTGTTTTAGGGTAAGGGTGGTCAAGTCTGAAGACGATGTTCTGGTCGTATGCCCTACGATCTTAACAGAGGATGGCATGCAAGCTCAGCATCTGGGGGCTACGTTAGCCCTTTACCGTTTGGTGAAAGGGCAGGTGCGTCCCTTTAGGGCTTGATGCTTTAGAAATCACTGAAATGATGGCCATGCAAGTTGAGCATCCCTGATGCAAAACTCCACAGTCTAAAAGACTCTAAACCCCAAATCCTTTTCAACACAGACATGATGTGACACTAGAAAATTCTGCACCAAGAAACTTTCTTTTGTGAATGAAATTATTAGAAGTATGGCATAAAATTGCTTTCAGACTCTCTGGAAGGCATATATAAAACAAGCAGAATTTGTGTTTAGACAAGATCGAGCCCAGGTCTACTGCATGGTGTGTGTACCAGTAAGTCTAAAATCCAAAAATTCCAAGTTTTTGGGATAAAAAATGCCCATTCTATAATAAAATTATCTCTTAAAATTTAGTTTTTCAACTTAAAAATGTAGGCAAGTGGTTCCATTGTCAACTTTAGTTATATTAACTATGTGCTTAGCGTTTAGAGAAAGGTGAAGTGCTACTGAAGGAAGACGCTCTCTGAGCGGACACAGTGCTCATCTCAAAAGTCAGAGTGCCAGCATTTCCTTTTCATAAAGAGCTGTTTCTCTGTCTTCATGGGAAGTGCCTTACTGAGTGTTCTAGTGCTGTAAAGACACACCACAGCCGTGGCAACTCTTAGAAAAGAAAACGTTTGGGGGGTGGAGGTCTTGGCTGCTCTTCCAGAGGACCCTGGTTCAATTCCCAGCACCCACATGGCAACTCACAACTGTCTATAACTATAGTTTCACAGGATCTGACACCCTTACACAGACAAAACACCAATGCACATCAAATAATAAAAATAATTTTTTAAAAAAGCATTCAGTTAGGGCCTTGCATACAGTTTCAGTGGGTTAGTCTATGATCATAATGGTAGGAAACATACAGACATGGCGCTGGAGCGGTAGCTGAAAGCTTTCAATCCTGATCAGCAGGCAGAGAGAGAGAGAGAGAGAGAGAGAGAGTCAGACAGACAGACTGTTGTGAGCTTTTGAAACTTCAAGTCCACTCCCAGTAACATGCTTCCTCCAATAAGGTCACACCTCTTCCAGCAAGGCCAAACCTCCTAATCCTTCCAAATAATCCCCACTAACTGGGGACTAAGCATTCAAACATGAGCCTATGGTGCTATTCTCATTTAAACAACCACAGGAAATTACCCCCTAACTAACCCCCTTGGAGTCTTTTCCAAGTTCATGTCTTCTTTCTTACATTTTGCAAAGTATCATAAGCTATATATGTCTAATAGAAATGACTATTGATATCACAGAGATAGTTGGAGGTTTTTTGATGGCAGAGAAGTAAAATAACTGAAGGTTCCATTTGTTGTCATCCTTTTAAATATGCTTTATTTAATTTTATTTTATGTGTACGTTTGTCTATGTGAGGGTGTCGGGTTCCCTCACATAGACAAACGTACACATAAAATAAAATTAAATACTGGTGTTATAGACAGTTGTGAGCTGCCTTGTGGGCGCTGGGAATTGAATCCCGGTCCTCTGAAAAAGTAGCAGTACTTTTAACCACCGAGCCATCTCTCCGACCCTGGTGTTGTTCTTTTAAAATACTTTGACTTATAGCACTATACTACTGCCAGATCCCATGGGGAGCTTTGTGTTCCAAATGCTCTGTGCTTCATCTGTATATTATATAGTACACTGCAGGAATATTTAATGAACATTCATGATGTAGTTTACCATGCTTTAAAAGTCAGCATTTTCCAGGCACTCTGCAGAGACAGAAAGCAAAGCTCTTAACTCACTCCCACATAGACACAACCATTAGGTCAAGAAATACAACTTGGGGGCTGAAGAGAACTCAGTGGTTAAGAGAATCCTGGTTCCACATGGCAGCTCACAACTGTCTATACCCCCTCACACCTATATACACGGGCATAAAATAAATAAATCTTTAAAACAAAAAGAGACATGACTTGATAGCCTATGTGTGTGTCTCTTATGTTAATGACTTTAACGTTTAAGGATAAAGTTATATTTTAAGATGCAGTCGACTAGCCTCTCACTTACTGAATTTTGATACGTAACCAGCAAAGTAAAGCATCGCTGTTGTTTCCCTTTCTAGTCTGTTCATCAGTTACTCCCTCCTACTTACCGAGATGTTTGGCTGGAGTGGAGTGATGAAGAAAAGAAAAAGGAGGAATTAAATAAAATGGAAACCAATAAACCACGCGATCTTTTTATTGCCAAACTTTTGAGTAAGTTGAAGCAGCAGCAGCAGAAGCAGCAGCAGCAGCATCCAGAACATAAGAAAGAGAGCTCTGAAGACCCCGAGGAATCTTGGGAAAACTTAGTTTCTGATGAGGATCTTTCTGCACTGTCCTTGGGGTCAGCTAATGTGGATGACTTGGAGCCTGTCAGGAACCTCTTCAGGAAGCTGCAAAGCACACCAAAGTATCAGAGACTTCTGAAGGAAAGACAGCAGCTGCCTGTGTTCAAACACCGGGACTCAATTGTGGAAACTCTGAAAAGGCACCGGGTTGTGGTCGTGGCAGGTGAAACAGGGAGTGGCAAAAGCACTCAGGTCCCACATTTCCTATTGGAGGACTTGCTTCTAAATGAGTGTGGAGCAAGGAAATGTAACATAGTCTGTACCCAGCCCCGAAGAATCTCAGCAGTGAGTTTAGCCACCAGGGTGTGTGATGAACTGGGCTGTGAGAATGGACCTGGAGGAAGGGTAAGGCTTGTTCTCTGCTCTCCACCTCTGCGAGTGCTGATCTGACGCTGCTCTTGGGAACCTGTACAGGATCCTAGTTCTCGTCACTGAATACTCAAATATGTTACCACTTAACATTCAAAGAGTAGGCACAATCAGATCTGTCTTGCGTACATCATAAATCTTTCCTGTGGATGTGTCCCTGAGCGGTTCCCTTCTTTTCAGTGAACAGAGGAGGAAAGGAGGGTAGATACAAAATACTAGATTATTCAGAAAAGGAAAGAGCAAGTGATGGGGCTGGAGAGATGGCTCAGAAGGTAGAGGCAGCAATGCACAGGCTGCTGACCTGAGTGGAATCTGGATCTGTTAGGATGGCAGAAGAGGACCAACATTTGTCCTCCTATCTTCACGTGAACACCGTAGCTTGAATGAGCCTACACTCATGCACATTAAGTAGAACTTAAATTTTAAATTATCAAAACAAATCTTACAGCTTTATTTGAATTTGAAAAATCATAGAAATGCATGCTTTTGGCTTTTTGAGGCAAGATTTCATGCTATAGCCTAAGGCAGCTTGGAAATCACTGTGTAGCCTAGGCTGACCTTACACTCACAGTGGTACTCCTGCCTCAGCCATCTGAGTGCTAGGACTACAATCATCTAGCTAGAAATAGACTCTTGGTAATAAATTGCATAAGCGAATCTGCCTAACTATTGTATGGAGTACCGAGATGAGCACGGGAGCTGCACTCTCTGCAGTAATCTTATAGCCACTCTGTGTTCTCCCTGCAGAATTCTTTGTGTGGCTATCAGATCCGGATGGAATCTCGCGCTAGCGATTCTACCAGGCTACTGTATTGTACAACAGGAGTTTTGCTAAGGAAACTTCAGGAAGATGGTCTTCTGACTGATGTGTCTCATGTCATTGTAGATGAGGTGAGTAAGTGTTATCATTGTGTCCAGATAAATTCTAAATGTGTTTATATTAAAAATATGTTGGTGAGATACTTAAGGAAATGCTCAACATCCTTAGTCATCAGAGAAATGCAAATCAAAACAACTCTGAGATTCCATCTTACACCTATAAGAATGGCCAAGATCATAAACACTGATGACAACTTATGCTGGAGAGGGTGTGGGGAAAAGGGAATACTTCTGCATTGCTGGTGGGAATGCAAGCTGGTACAACCCCTTTGGATGTCAGTGTAGAGATTTCTTAGAAAATTAGGAAACAACCTTCCTCAAGACCCAATAATACCACTTTTAGGTATATATCCAAAGGATGCTCAATTGTGCCACAAAGACATGTGCTCAACTATGTTCATAGCATCATTGTTTGTCATAGCCAGAACCTGGAAACAACCTAAATGCCCCTCAACTGAAGAATGGATAAAAAAAAAATGTGGTACATTTACACAATGGAGTACTACACAGCAGAAAAAAATAACAACAGCTTGAATTTTACAGGAAAATGGATGGAGCTAGAAAACATTATTTTGAGTGAAGTAACCCAGACACAGAAAGACAGTTATCACATGTACTCACTCATAGGTGGTTTTTAAATATAAAGCAAAGAAAGCCAGCCTACAAACCATAATTGTAGAGAATTTAGACAACAATACAGACACTAAGAGAGACTTACATAGACCTAATATACATGGGAAAATATAAAGAGACAAGATCTCTTGAGTAAATTGGGAGCATAGGGACATTGGGGGAGAGTTGAAGGGGGGAGGGGAGAGCCAGGGAGAGGAGCAGAGAAAAATGTAGAGCTCAATAAATATCAATAAAGAAAAAAAATTAAAAATAAATAAATAAATAAAATGTTGGTGACACTAACATTTTCTTTTTGCTTACTACATATTAGATACTGTCCATTGACTGATTTAGTGTCATCCAGCAAATGCCTTGTGTAATAAGTGCTACATCCTATCCGCTGCAGGCCTGGCGGTGTTCAAAGGGTCACACAGACACATGTTCATCTGATCTCTCCAGCAGTGCAGTGGGGTAGATATTTTTACTTTCCAGTTGAAGAAATGGAGGTACCCAGAGGTTCAGTTGTGTAGCTAGAGTCTCAGACACTTCCTTCTCAGCCACCTCATTGACCTGTTTCAGAATTGCTTCCAACTCTTTCACAGAAGACAAGAAATCATCAGTGTGCATTTCTTTTTTTTCTTTAATATTCTTCTCAAATCAGATTTGAGGGCACACTTGAATTATGCCCATAGTTTTATGTTATGACTATATCAGATGTCTACCAGCCTACTCAAGAAAACTAATTTGTTAGTATTTTTTTCAAGGACAGATATATGGCAACTCTCTTTTCAAAAAGTATTATTAAATTTTTCTAGCAAGGCAGGATAGCTGACACCTCTATATCTCTCAGTACTTGATTGGCTGAGATAAGAGGATTGCCTCAAGTTCCTAGCCAGCATGGAACAGTGTGAGACTCTCTTAACATGGAAAAATAATGAGAAAAAAAGAGCAAAGCTTGATATTGGTTTTTACAAATGTGTTAATTTACTAAATTATGGGGGCTGGAGAGATGGCTCAGAGGTTAAGAGAACTGACTGCTGTTCTGGAGGTCCTGAGTTCAATTCCCAGTAACCACATGGTGGCTCACACCCATCTATAATGAGATCTAGTACCTAGAACACTATATACATAATAAATAAATTTTAAAAAAAATTTACTAAATTATGCAAAAGTAACATTTTGTCATACTTTGGGAGTTTTGAGACAGGGTTTTGCTGTGTGCCCAGGCTGCCTTCTCACATCAGTCTTCCCTTCTTAGCCTTCCAGGTGCTGAGATGAAG
This sequence comes from Dicrostonyx torquatus, assembly GCA_028555095.1. Classification (NCBI taxonomy): domain Eukaryota; kingdom Metazoa; phylum Chordata; class Mammalia; order Rodentia; family Cricetidae; genus Dicrostonyx; species Dicrostonyx torquatus. The sequence goes on from JAQHUG010000005.1 coordinate 8,200,627, forward strand.
GCACTACTCTTATTCATTGATTTGTAATTAATAGACTACAGATAGATTACTTTATACGTTACTCTCCTCTTCTGGGCTAGGAAATATTTAAAAAATAAAAATTACAATTCACAATCCAGGAAAAAAAATTTCACCATTTAATTCATGCTTTTAAGGGTGTGCATTCCATATGTCTGTTTAGTTTGTGAGCCTTTCAGATCACTAGTGTACAAAATATGGATTTTGTTTGTTTGTTTGTTCTGGGTTTTTTTTGTTTTTTGTTTGTTTGTTTGTTTTTCGAAACAGTGTTTCTCTGTGTAACAGCCCTAGCTGTCCTGGAACTAGCTCTTGTAAACCAGGCTGGCCTCGAACTCACAGAGACCCACTTGCCTCTGCCTCCCAAGTGCTGGAATTAAAGGCATGTGCCACCACTGCCCAGCCAAAATTGATTTTTAAATCACTTTATAATACTATATAATTTGGATGTCTTCTATTTATTTAACCATTTTCTCATTAGACAAATTTTAGGTAAAGACGTTTTTTAATCTTACTAATATTCTGGTAATAAGTGATAGGAATTAATTTATCTTTGAGGGCTCTCTTTTCTTTGTGGGGTAGGTATGAAATTGCACTGTGGTTGAGAAAGAAGCTGGGTGGCTATTGGCTCATCCCATGGAAGAGTTATCCATAGGAAGTAGAGGAGGATATAGACACAGGTTTCCAGAGAATACAGAGGTCATAATTGTTGCTTCGCAAGCCCAGACCTAACTAAATATCATCAAGGGTCAATATGAGCCAAAGTGCTATTTTTATGTATTATTGAGAACTTTTATTTATATCAGATCATAAGTTCTCTTGTAACATAGTTAGCAGAAAATCTCTTTAAAGACGGACCAGCCTGTAGAGGCTGTGTTCTTTGCCAGTTTGACATAACTAACTGAATCAAGCTTCAGTTTAACACCATCAGTCCCTTGATGTAAAAAGTGTCCCAGTAAAAGAATCTTGGGGGGAGGGGTGCTGGAGCGATGGCTCAGTAGTTAAGAGCTACTGCTGCACTTGCAGAGGATCTGTTTGATTCCCAGCACCTCCACGGCCTCTGTGGGCAACTGTGCCCACATGGACATGCCCCAACACAGATGCATACTTAAAATCTGGGACTGGAGAGATGCCTCCGAGGTTAAGAACACCCGCTGCTCCTCCAGAGGACTCAAGTTCAGTTCTTAGCACCCACATGCATGGCAGTCAACATCTAAAACCCCTATTCCAAGGGATCTGGCACCACCCCCTTCTGGCCACTGCAGGCACCGGGCACACATTTGGGCACATCCACATAAGTTCAAACAAAACCCTCAAAAAATAAAAATAAATCTTTTAAAAAGTAAAAAAATCTTCTAAAAAATTCTTTAAGTCCCAATGAAATTCAGCAGCACTTAAGAATACAAGAGATTTGGGGACAGTTTGTTACTTTACTCAGAAATCTTTCAGGACAAGTACCTCTTCTGGCTGTGTTATTAGGAATTGTGTGCTGTGCTGTGTTTACAGTTGGAGTTCATTGCTGACTGTGCCCATAGCTCCATTTTCTGACCACCAGTAAGAGGTATGCTTGATGCTATACATTTTTATTAGCTCTAGTGTATGTTATCTTTTTTGTTTCTTTACAATCTTGGTTGCAATTCATTTTCATCTTTCTGATGAAAGTTTCCAAATCACTGTAGTCTACTGGATCTCTTTCCTGACCTTCAGACATAAATCTCCAAGTGCCTTCTAGACACTTTCCAGTCTTGGGAACTTCGGGTTCAGGGTTTCTAGAACTCAGAACATCCTTGCCCCACTCCTCTCTCCTGACCAGTGAGGGAGCCCTGCTGTTACTAGTCAGCCACCAAAGGAAAATCACCCAGCATTTTTTGCTCATGTCCTCTTAAATTCAGCCACCAAACTAGGAATAACTACAGCAGCATCTCATGCATTAAACTGGCTGCTCTCATTCTCTGCCCTGTAGCCAGAGCCCAGAGTAGCTTTTTTCTGTGACACAGAGTCTATACAGGCTGGCCTTGAGCTCACAGTGTTCTTGCCTCAGCTTCCAGGGCCCTAATATTAAGGATGTGTGCCTTCATGAACAGCCAGCTCCAGGTACCTGTGTCTCTTGTTTTTTGAATTATAGATAATACTTAGATCACATGATTCTGCTTTAAGATGCTTTAGTCACCAGACAGAGATTCCTTAATGGTACTTTATAAGGTTTCCATGACTATCACTTGGTATCTCTCTAGCTTTAGCTCTTGTGTATTTCTCATCGCAGGGCCCAAGTCTAGTATTTTAGTTCCCAAACTATATTGTAAGTCCTCTCTATCTATCTATCTATCTATCTATCTATCTATCTATCTATCTATCTATCTATCTATCTATCTATCTATCTTTTTAAATGTGTGTGGATGGTTTGGATGTATACATGTCTGTTTACCATGTACATGCCTGTTGCCTGCAGAGGCCAGAAGAGGGCATCAGATCCCCTGGAACTAAAGTTCCATATGTGTGCTCAAGTGCTAGAGTAGTCAGTGCTCTTGACCACTGAGCTATTGCTTGTTCCCCTTGGTTGTTTATTTGGGGTACTAAGAATTGAACTCAGGGCTTTATAAATCCATTGCGACCTGGTACACGGGTCTGTCCCTTGACCTACCTCCTTTCTCTTCCCTTTCCCATCCTGTTTTTCCCCTTCTGTGCCAGCACCCAAACTCATCCATTGGTTTTTAGCATCACTGGCAAGTTCTCTTATGGTGTATACACCTTCTGTCTTGATTGGTTTTTATCTTTTAGCATATGCCACAACACAAGGTATTTACTGTTTGTTAGACTTTGTTCTGAAGGCTTTCCATTGTCTCATTTGCTTGTTATACAACTCCATAAATTTTTTGTTATTTTTATGAATGAATAAGTTGAACCAGAGATACTTATGTAACTTTCCCAAAATCATACTGTAAGTGGTCATAGCAAAAGATGAACCCAAGGAATTGATCCCCAGGCATGAATGCTTAAGCATTATTGTCTGCCTTCCAAGCAGATTGTGAAAATTACTTATTGTCTTAGTGTACTTTCTTTTTATATGCTTCTGTAATCTGTTACAAATTAGGACAGAAATATGTAAGGGTACAGAAAGTTAGAGCACGGACATACATGTAGCAATTACTTGTATTCGGGCAGCATACATCATCTATGCCCTGCAGCAAGGTTGCAGAGTCCTCCTTACATCACCTCTGCCTTGCAGTAAATTTAGAGTCACTTACATGTGTGTGAGGCAGGCAGGAAAATTGTTTTTTTGGACAGTAATAGATACCTGGTCAGATTCTGACCACTCAACTCAGTTTCCTCCTTAGTAGTAAACTGTCTTTTGTAATGGCAATAACGGACTTTTCCCTGTTTAGCAGAAAGTTAGGAGTCAGGCTGACTTCTCCATGAACCTGGGAGGCAACCTGATGTTGTCAGCCATGTATGGTGTGATTTCCAATATGTCTCCTTGTGCACAGTCCTACTGTTGCTGTTATTATATGCTGGCCCTTCCATTGACTCCAGTCTTACAGAATAAACTGAGTTTTACTTCTGAAGCTCAGCCTTATTTGAAACATACCTTACTCAGCCCACAAATCCTCATATTATGTTCAGATATTAACTTTTGGTAGATTATTTATTCCCAGGCACTAGATATCATGTTGCCTTTCCCTTAGGTCCATGAGAGAAGTGTCCAGTCAGATTTCCTGCTCGTTATCTTGAAGGAAGTTTTGCAGAAACGTTCTGACCTCCACTTGATTCTAATGAGCGCCACTGTGGACAGTGACAAGTTCTCCACCTACTTCACACACTGTCCTATTCTCAGAATTTCAGGAAGGAGTTACCCTGTTGAGGTGAGTTTTCTTTAAAGTGTGTGTGTGTGTGTGTGTGTGTGTGTGTGTGTGTGTGTGTGTGTGTGTGTGTGTGTGTGTGTAAGCTGAAACCATTCATATGCCAGTTTCTCAGAACATTGGCCCTTTTTTTTCTGAGCCTGGACATAGTTCCTAGATTCTAGAAGTCAGGGGAGGACTTGGGGAGGGCTCTGACAATCGGGTGGCTGGGGAAGGATTGGAAAGCATGCTCCAGTGTCCTGATGGCAGACCTCAGGAGCTGAAACTTAGTTCCACGTCCAGTCATGTTTAGACTGAAGGTGACACCTGCCAGTAAGGTCCGCAGGTCTGGGGTTGTCTGTCTGTCTATTCTTCTGACCATTTTCTTTTAAAACCAAGGTGTGAGTGTCCGTGATCCTTTAGCAGCAGACTTTCTGTGTCTGTTATGTTCTTCAATCCCAGTTGTGGTAATGAAAGTGTTCCCTCATATCCTAACTTAAATTAGTGACATTTGAAAGATGAGGCTCTCTGCGTTCTCATTACGGCGTTCGCTGAGGTGACTTTTGGTTGCGTCTGTGTGTGCCTTTGCAGGTTTTCCATCTTGAAGACATAATAGAAGAAACGGGCTTTGTACTGGAGAAAGACTCAGAATATTGTCAGAAATTTCTGGAGGAGGAAGAAGAAATCACCATCAATGTTACAAGTAAAGCTGGGGGAATAAAGAAGTACCAGGTAAAAAGAAAATGCTCAGAGTACAACCTGCTATGTGGGTTTCTAGTCATGTGCTAGCACTGTGAACTGAAGAAACAGTCGTGAGCATGAGTGAATTTTAAAAGCTATCTCTTTAATCTTGTTTCAGACTTTAGTCCTTAATTTGTGATATTTTATTGTCTCTTATACTATTTGAGGCCATTAGATATATGTAGAATAGAGATTACATAAATATGAAGCAGCATTGAGAATGGCTTCACAGCAGTGATTTATGACTGGAGAGGATGTCTCTAGTGATATTTTTCTACTGTGACTCAGGAGATGGTGCTGTCCTAAATCTAGATCTTTGCTCTTGGTTTTCTTAGCAGCCTGTCTTCACAGGAGCCAGCATTAGGTCTACAATAAAGCTGTTCAAGATAAACAGTTGTTGCTAAGGAGTTAGAGGCAGTTAGGTGACTGGAGAAGCCCTATGACCCCCTCCATAGCAATGATACCAGAGCTGGTCTCAACACTACATCTGTGCAACTTGGTTTCTATCAAGTGCCTGAGTCCAAACTGTTGCAAACACAAAATTGGTCTGTGTTTAAATTAAATAGATATGCCAAGAAAGCATAATCTAAGATCTTTCTCTAAAACCCCAAAGATAAAAATTAAAAACGAAGAAAGGCTTAGAAAGATATTTCAGACAAGACAATGAGAACTTGGTAGCCAAGGTAGAATGTGAAAAGAACAAGAAGGTGTAAAACTACTTTTAGTTAAGTTGTTACAGGGCCTTTGGCCTGTGTGCTTTTTCACCGCCCAGAAAGTGCACATATGAGTATGGTATGGTTCTACAGTTATTTCTGTATGAGCATGGAGAAGTAGATAGGTCTTGTTCTTCAGTTAAAGGATAGGAGAATGATCAAATTTCATGATTGATGCTTTTTATAGTTCCTACTCCTAAATGGTGCGTGGTGATGCAGACATGCAGCCCCAGCTGCTTGGAATGCATGGGTAAACAGCACCCTTTTTCCTTGTTTCTGTTATAAAAATAGAGTTTGATTTTGGTTTTTGTGGTTTGTGCTGTTGTTTGTTTGCAGCTGTGAAAATTGAACCCAGGGATAAGCAAATGCTCTCCCACTGAGCTAAATCTACAGCCCCAAAATACGTAATTTTTTTTTCATCTTTCTCTGGTTGGGTTTTCTTTTAGGAATACGTCCCAGTTCAAACTGGAGCAGTTACTGAATTAAATCCATTTTACCTAAAGTACAGTAGCCGTACCCAACATGCTATTCTCTACATGAACCCACATAAAATCAACCTGGATCTGATTTTGGAACTTCTTGTGTATTTAGGTATCTTTCTATTTGTTTTAATAAAAACACTTCTACCAACTACATTTAGTAATATTTTATGTTTGTTTCTTGTCTTACATTGAAATTTTTTTATCTTTTTTAAAATTTCAGACAAAAGTCCTCAATTCAGAAATATTGAAGGAGCAGCATTGATCTTTTTACCCGGTCTTGCTCATATTCAACAGTTGTATGATCTCCTATCAAATGACAGAAGATTTTATTCTGAGCGGTAACTACAAATCTTTATTACATTCTTTGTAATTTTAAACCAGAAGATCTGATACATTAAAACTCTTGATCAGAAATTTCAGACTTTTCAACTTCAGTTAAAATTGTGCTTGGTAGGGCTGACTAGTGACTCAGTGGTTAAGAGCACTGACTACTCTTACGAAGGACCCAGGTTCAATTCCCAGCACCCACTTGGCAGGTAACAACTATCTGTAACTCTATTTCCAAGGGTCTGACGCCCTCTTCTAGCTTCCACAGATACTTTATACACATTTTGCCCGGAGATACATGCATGTAAAACACCCAAATACTTGTTTTGTTTTCTTTTCTGATATCAGGTTTCAATGTGTAGCTCTGGCTATCCTGAAACTTACTCTGTAGACCAGGCTGGCCTTGAATTCAAAGAGATGACCTGCCTCTGCCTCCCAAGTGCTAGGATTAAAGGCGTGCACCGCCATCACCCAGCTCACATTTGTTTTTAATCTCTACAATTATCCAAGGAAATTTTGTGTTTGTTTGTTTTTATCTAGTGAAAATTTGTAGGCACTATATCTGCATTTGTTGTTTTTTTTTAATTTTAATCTGAGCCAAGAATTCTGTGATTAATTGTAGATAGTATTATAGATAATAATTCCTGACCCACTGAGTTTTCCAAAAGCCAACAAAGTTTTGCAACTTAGCAACCATATCTATTAAAATAGCCATTTATTTGTTATTATAGTTTATTACTCTTATTGTGGTTACCATATTAATATCAGATCTCTAAAAATCATTTAAGCCACATATTTCACATACAAGCCTACTCATCCTTAATCAAACATTACAAAATTCAGAATCTGGAACACTTATGGTGTCTGGTCTTTCAAAAGAGGGTTGCTTAACCTGTTATTTGTTCATATTAATTTTTCCCCTCTGGCAGGTGTATTGTGGGGTCTTATTAGACTGTTCTGTGAAAGTCTGTTTATTTAAATTTTCTCATATTAAAATACTGAAAGTTGCTTTCTATATGCAAATAAATTTTGTTATTTTTTGCAGTGTCTTCTATAGAGAAACTCTTGCTAAGAACTATGATTTTAACTTTCAGATATGAAGTTATAGCTCTGCATTCTGTTCTTTCAACTCAAGATCAAGCAGCAGCATTCAGACTTCCCCCTCCAGGAATCAGAAAGGTAAATGCAGCACATGAGTATGTGTGGTCTGAGAATACTTCAGAAAGTGAGTTAGTGCTGAACACATGATTGACTTCAAGTCTTCTGCAGCCCAACATAATCAAAGTGAACTTAATACTAAATGTCATACATTTGGGGCTGGAGAGTGGCTCAGCAGTTAAGAGGATATGGACACAGTTTGGTCCTGAGCACCATACTGGCAGCTCACACTTCCCTGTAACTCCAGCTACAAGTGATCCTTCAAAACCTCCTGCCTTCTTAGGCATGTTTACTTACATCATATGCACACAGACATACACTTAGAAAAGAAATATCTTTTAAAAACTTTTAAACTCAGACATTTGATTATTGTGGGCTAATAAAAAAGCAATACTTTTGAGGAAAGTGGCAGTTGGAAAATGTGATATGTATATTGCTTTTTAAAAGGAAAAAAAAGACTACTTTTTCCCAAAAAAGCATTATAAACTGAACGTGATGGTACATGCCTTTAATCCCATCACTCAGAGGCAGAGACAGATGGATCTCTGAGTGTCAGGCTAGCCTGGTCTACAGTGAGTTCCGGGACAGCCAGAACTGTGTAGAGAGACCCTGTCACCGAGAGAGATAGAGAGAGAGAGAGAGAGAGAGAGAGAGAGAGAGAGAGAGAGAGAGAGAGAGAGAGAGAGAGAGAGAGAGAGGAGAGAGAGAGAGATATTGCAAAATTGCATCAAGAGCTATTTATTTAAGTCCTGGGAGGACTCTTGTTCTCTAGACTATTGGTTCCTTCAGCTTCAATTAGTCATTCATTCCTTTCATTAATATGCTAATAGTAGAATCTAGAAAGGTGCTTATTCCATGTAACTGCTCTACCACTGAGCTATATCCCAGCCTCAGCTTTTAATTCCTGATTGTAGTTCACAGACCTTAGTTTATGGAAATAATTGGTGCCCTCTGATCATAGTTCTGAGTGAAGAGATTCTTGACAAAGAATTTCTCAGATTTTGAATCTTCCCTCAGAAGAAATTATTAAAAACAATGTAGTTACATTGTGAGATGGTGTGGGAAGCGGAGAGCTATCAGAACAAGCCTGGCTGATGCACAAGACCTGGGGCCTCATCCCTAAACTGACCACCATTCAACTTTTTCTTTTTTTCATATTAACTGGTGGTTTTCTGTCTGCCGAGAACTCCAGAGGTCCTGAGTGAAAGACCTCAAAAGTGGTCCTAACACTAAGGAGACCCCAGACTCAATAACCAGGCCATCAGATGCAAACGCATGAGGTGGCTTATTTCACGATTGCAATCGGGCACATAGCTTAGGGATAGCTAAGCACCCCGAGTATCCAGGCAAGCAAGCTTTTATAGACAAAATCACAAGTTTTCCATGAATTATAATATGGGGTATGAGAACAATTGGGATTGGTCCAGACATACAAACCAGAGTTCAACCCAGAACAAAATTAGCATAGTTCAGCCCATCCCTGAGTATGTGACATTTAGCAGGCTACATACGTGATACCCAACATCCTGACTCAGTTTACAATTCGATAATCATTTGCTGCTACCAGTTCTGATAACCTCCGGTTCTGATTACCATCTGGCTAGAAGACTGCAACTGGTCCTGATAATTGCTATCCTCCTGCCCTGCGGGGAAGAAAGGAAGAACCTGCTGGTCAAACATGTTTGTCACATCCTGCAGTTTTTCATTATCTATATTGCGAGGTTTTTTTTTTTTTTTTAACTTACTTTATGTAGTTCCTTCTAGGCAGGATTGGTTGGATCCTTTCACTGAGACTGCTCTGAACTTTAACATCTGCTTCTCTGTAAGAAAGATTTTGTTTGAAGAGTTCATCTAACTAAAGAAACCTTAGCACTGCCAAAGTAGAATAACTACGTAGGTTCCACAGACCTCATTAATCTGGGAGCAGTCAGTCAGTACTAGAAAACACAGGTAAAATAGAGCAGTGTGCCTTGGACTTGACCTAGACTACCCACAGGTTTTACTTCCAAGGATTCAGCAAGAACATCAAGAGTGCACACGGTTGTACTGTTCAGCCATCACTGCTTAAGAATTTTAAAGCTAGACCTAAAATACCTGTTTCTGTACCTCCTTATTTACAGCCGAGGTTTGGAAGTCCAGGAGTAAAGGGACTTGCTGAAGCTGGGGACCAGAACAACCACCCCACTCTTCTCAATCATAATTATTTCCTAATAATTGATTGTATTGAACTGTCTCAATTCTCTGACCCCGTTCCCAAATCTACTGTCAGATTTAAGATGACTGACTGGGATTAGGGAAGTGGTGTTTTTGTTGTAATAGTGATTTGTACCGTGTGCTGGAGAGATGGCTGAGCAGTTAAGAGCACATACTGCTGGTGCAGAGAACAAGTTCACTTCCCAGGAGCCGCATCAGGTGGCTCCTAACCTGGAACTCCAGCTCCAGACGGGGACACTGTTGGCCTGCTCAGGCACTGGCACTCATGAGTATATGAACATACATACACATAAGAAAAAACAAAATTAAATTTTTTAACCTAATAATCTTTTTTATACATTTTTTACTGATATTTATTGAGCTCTACATTTTTCTCTGCTCCCCTCCTTGCATCTCCTCTCCCCCTTTCAATCCTCCCCTAAGGTCCCCATGCTCCCAATTTACTCAGGAGATCTTGTCTTTTTCTACTTTCTACTTCCCATGTAGATTAGATCTAGGTATGTCTCTCTTAGTGTCCGCATTATTGCCTAAATTATCTGGGATTGTGGTTTGTAGGCTAGCTTTCTTTGCTTTATGTTTAAAAACCACCTATGAGTGAGTATATGTGATAATTGTCT
>JAQHUG010000005.1:8213180-8257498 GCA_028555095.1 Dicrostonyx torquatus
GAAATTTTTCTGTCTTGGCAAGATTTGACAGTCTTTTCTTGTTTCCTGCTTGTCCTGTCTAGACATTGTGCATTTTGTCAGTGGTTGGTGCATGGGCAGTTCCTTGCCCAAAGGCCAGTTTTGCCAAGAAGAAAATATGCTCCAAGTGGAGGGTCTTTGGTGCTCAATATTCTCTTGGGAATAAATTGGTGTTGCCAAGAGCAATCATTTCTCACGTCAATAGAACCCTAAGTTATTTAAATGCCATATTCTACAACTCTTTGAAGTCATTGAGGATTATCTATCTATGAAGATACAATCTCTATGTATCTAAAGAACCTGATTAGTCTAACTATAAGTATGACAAACATGGATGACTATTGACTTATAATTCTTAATATCTATATAATTTAAAGACTAAGACTCATATTAAAATGTTAAACAATCTTTAAACAATTGTGTAACAAATGAGGACAATGATCTCAACATGTAAAAAATGTATATCTTGATCAGAGGTAGAAATGTATATTGCAATATGATAAACATATCCTAAAATTGTATCAATATACAAAATGTCTTAAGCAGAGGTAGAAGCATGCATGCATACATTATGACAAAGTAACTTTGCCAAGGTATACAAATATTATAGACAAAAATAGGAACGTATTCAATATAATTGAAGCTTGTATCAATATACAAGAATGTATACCAATGTAAATTACCTATAAATAGCTCACAAGTATTAACTCCATTACTCATTACTCACTATTAATATTAGTGTAAGCTCACTCTAATCTATTATCGCATCCAATTCCCCCTCCCCCTTGTTTTTCCAAAGATCCATAATTTTGCCCCACTTTGGGCACCAGGTGGGGAAGGATGCTTAAAAGAAATCCCACATTAGCTCAGAATTGAGTATAATAGAGGGTTATTTATTTAGGGGTAGACTCACAGATCACAATCCTCTTCTGGAATGGGGAACAGCAACCAAATCCCACAGCCAGAAAAGAGAGAGCAGACACACACTTTACATCAGCATATATAGTATATGAGGCCCCGCCCAAGTGGGTGGGTAACTTAAAGGCTACTGGTGGTAGGAATTCCTACAGCAATTATTTATGGGGTTGTGATAGAAGCATGAACTTTGGAGAACTGGATGTAGATCTCTGATCTAAGCCAAACAACACTTCTAATCATCAGTTCCTTGTGTACTAGTGAAGAAAATGACAGTTTCACGGTCGCAAACATTGCATATCACAGCCAGAACATCATAGATGCCTTAATGGAACCTCCCACAAAATGGTACTACTCTCTGAGTGGTGTGTGCCCTATAAACAGTGGAGGCCACCGTTAGCTAATTGTAGTCTATATACTATCCCCAATATCAGAAAACTACAGCAATATTTGAAAAAGATGGCCGTGTAATAGAAAATCAATTCTAAAACAAATGATATATCTTTAGAGGAAACGTTCTCTTGGGATTGATGCCTTAAACTGTGATGCTGGCAGTCTGCACCGCCTTGATGTGTGATTAGTAGGTATTAACTACAATGGAAAAGGTATGTGAGGAAAGATGAGTTAAGCAAACCATTTTCTTTTGTAGCAAAGCTTTCCATTTGGCAATATGGATAAGCATTTTGATAAAAAATGTTTAATCAGGAAATATGACTTAAGAAATGCTGTTAGCCACGCACAGTGGTGTACATCTTTAATCCTAGCTCTGAGGAGGAAGAAGCTGATGTATTTCCATGAGTTCAGGGCCAGCCTGGTCCAAGTAGTGAGTTCCAGTACAGCCAGAATTACATAAAGAGACCCTGTGTCAAGCCCCCATCCCCTAAAAAAAAAAAAAATGTTTGTTCACAATAGTAATGAGTTTGATGATGTTTCCAGCTTTTTCTGGTTTTTCTGAAAGTCAGTAATCTACATACTGTCTCCTCAAATGTGTTTTTAGGTACCATGAAAGCAGTCAGATGAGTTCCTTGGTGGAGACCTTTGTCAGTAAAGCTAGTGCCCTGCAGCGACAAGGAAGAGCTGGACGGGTCCGAGATGGTTTCTGTTTTCGGCTGTACACGAGAGAAAGGTAGGCACAGCGCCGGACATTCACAGGTCAGGTATTGGCAGTGGGTGCCATTACTCATGCCATATCTCTGTTTTTCAGGTTTGAAGGTTTTCTGGACTATTCTGTACCTGAAATCCTGCGTGTGCCTCTGGAGGAACTTTGCCTTCACATTATGGTAATCCCAAAGCACCGCACATGAGGGTTTGTTCCTCGCTCTTTCTTAGGGAAATCTGATGACTTACGTGTTTTTAACAATTATTTGCTTTACATTTTCAAGTATCATATGTTTAATATCTGCACTATAGAGTTTATATAGCAGTGGCTCTCAGTCTGTGGGTCACAACCCCACTGGGGGTCGAATGACCCTTTCATGGGGGCCACCTGAGACCTTCAAAAAACACAGATATTTACATTACAATTCTGAACAGTAGCAAAATCACAGTTATGAAGTAGCAATGAAAATAATTTTATGGTTGGGGGTCACCACAACATGAGGAACTGTATCAAAGGGTCACAGCATTAGGAAGGTTGAGAACCACTGCTATAGGTATAAGTAATTCAAACAGCCTCGTAATCTAGAGCAGTGATCTCATGGGAGCCATGTTGTCTGCCAAGGGACTTGTGGCATTGTTTCAGACGTTTTTGACTATCCTAACTGAGCAGGGACTGTATGCAGGGATGTATTGTGTAGACCACAGAACAAAGATTCACCTAACCCAAAGTATCAGACCTGCTGAGACTGAGGGACCACCTGCCAACGACTCCCTAGACTAAAAGTTACTCTTGATTCTTAGATTTTTAACAGTAAAAATCAGTACTGAAGAAACTAAAATATATATACTGGGAGATTCCACCCTCAGACTCACCTCCTAGGATGGCCTTACCCATTTACCCTCTTTGCTCAAGTTTTGATAAATTCGGACTTTGGTTCCAGTGTTATCTCCTGGTGCACTGACTCCTCCTGGTCTATTTCATGTGCAGAAATGTGATCTTGGCTCTCCTGAAGACTTTCTCTCCAAAGCCTTAGATCCTCCTCAGCCTCAAGTAATCAGCAATGCAATGAACGTACTCCGGAAAATTGGAGCCTGTGAACTAAATGAGCCCAAATTGACTCCACTGGGCCAGCACCTTGCAGCTTTGCCTGTCAACGTCAAAATTGGCAAGATGCTCATTTTTGGAGCTATATTTGGCTGTCTAGAACCGGTGGTAAGTAAAATACTGTCACAACCTCATTTCACATGCCATTTGGTGGGGGAATTTATTAAGCATTGGAAACAAGTTTAAACGTTGATTTCTTTTTTGTTTGTTTTTCAAGACAGGGTTTTTCTATGTAAGCTTGGCTGTCCTGGAACTCACTTCATAGACCAGGCTGGCCTCAAACTTAGAGATCCAAGTGTCTCTGCCTCCTAAGTTCTGAGATTAAAGGCCACCACTGCCCAGGTTAAACTTTGTTTTTTTTTTCTTTTTTTTTTTTTTAATTCTATGTGTATTGGTGTTTTGTCTGTGTGAGGGTGTTGGATCCCCTGGAACTGTAGTTACAGACAGTTGTGTGTGAGCTGCCATGTGGTTGCCGGAGATTGAATCCGGGTCCTCTGGAAGAGCAGCTGCCAGTGCTCTTAACTGCTGAGCCATTTCTCCAGCCTCCCTCATTTCTTAACAAAACACAATGAGTGTGCTATCATTAAAACCTAGATGACTTGAATATCTGATGAGAATTTTTAAATATATTTAACTATTTATAATAATAAACTTAAAAATCAATTTCTCCATTTACTTACATATAGAAAAATGCTATAGCTGGGTATAGTGGAGCACATCTTTAATCCTAGCACTTGGGAGGCAGAGGTAGGCAGATCTGTATGAGTTCGTGACCAGCCTGGTCTACATAGTGAAACTATGTCTTAAAAAAGACAAAAAGAAAGAAAAGAAAAATAGTGTTGTGTGAGTTTGGCTTACCTAGGTTGTTGCCATCATGTAGCCCCCACCTGAAACATTTATTTAATTGAATATGTAATAATTTATAGAAAGTTATTGACACCATAGACTTTAATAAAATGGAAAACTTCATCTGAATTATTTCTAAGCCAAAAATTCTCAAGAGTCTATTTTCTCAATTGATTTCAGAAATGAGCTCTGTCCATCTCTGATTCTCTGGGTATGTGGTCTTATGGTGCTTTTTTTATCAAGTGGTGACTTTGAGCACAGATCGAGGCTGTTCCAACAGAGAAAATGGGGCTCCTTACCCTTGTCTTCCTTTTCTCTAGTGTTAGAAGTAAATGTGGTGCTAGGGTGTGGCTCAGAGGCACAGAGGTTGCCAAACGCTCATGTGGCAGTGGGTTCAGTCCCCGGGGCAGTAATAACAAAGCAGGATCTCAGGATTCTGGGGACGGAGTTAGGTGGTGTCAGGAACTTGCTAAATTCAAAAAGCACCATTTGCTATTTATTATAGTTTGTCTGAGACTTGCAACAAGTATATGGTTGTATAGTCCCCCTTACACATTTTTTAAAATAATGTGAGGACTGACCCCAGGGCCTCATGCTTGCTAGGTAAGCACTGAGCCATAACAGCAGCCAAAACTTGTTGGTGGTAGTGTTCATTTATAACCAACAGTAGTTTATTTCCCACATTAGGGCAGCTGAGAAATCCAGTATGTGGACACCACACACTCAGCATTTGGTGAAGGGTCTCTTCATCCATAAAAAGCATTGTAGCCAATGAAAACTAGAAGTCTAAGTACTAAGCTATAGTTCTGAGATTGCCTGTAACTAACTAACAGACTATAATCACTTGGACACATTTTCAGTTTTCCCTCTGTTTCTGCTATTGTACTTCCTTAAATCACAGAGGTGTCCTGAGGATAAAGAAATAGGTTTTCTGAGTTCCATGAAAGGAGCTAAGCTAAAGTTATAAAATTGTTATGAAATTGTAAGTTAGCAGTGTTAAATGCATTGAAAATAAAATGGATGACTTGATTGTGACTATTTTCGGATTTATTTTTAACAACTTCTTTAGTGATAAATTATATTTATGGGCAGGCAACACTAGCGGCAGTTATGACGGAGAAGTCTCCTTTTATCACACCAATTGGTCGGAAAGATGAAGCAGACCTTGCAAAGTCATCTTTGGCTGTGGCCGATTCAGACCACCTCACGATCTACAACGCATATCTAGGGTAAAGAAATAACCTGTTGCTATCAGTAAGCCAGAGGTTGGAGATGCTCAACTTGTTTTAAAAATGTATCTTTGTCGTTAAAAGTATGCTTTCAACAGTTAAATTTGTTCTTCGTATTTTTAATCTGTCGAGATATAATTATGATAAAGACTATTTAAGAAAAACATATTTGGCCGGCGGTGGTGGTGCGTGCCTTTAATCCCAGCACTCGGAAGGCAAAGGCAGGCAGATCTCTGAGTTTACAGAGTGGGCTCAAGGACAAGAAATTCTGTCTTGAAAAGCCAAAAAAAGAACAGAACAAAACATAGTTGTTGTTATTATATATGCATATTTCTCAGATTTGAATCAATTTTATAATTTCTATTATGCTTAAAATACTGCAATTGAAAAAGACATATAAATGCAGCTGCTACAGTAACAAGACCCCTTCTTCATAACGGATTGTAATTTTGTTAAACCTTACTTGTGGTAACCTCTGAAAAAGAGCTTAGATGGAGCCATGGCAGCCTTTATCCATTGACACATTTATCTAGGTGGAAGAAAGCACAACAAGAAGGAGGCTACCGTTCTGAAATCACGTATTGCCAGAGGAATTTCCTCAATAGAACGTCGTTGTTGACACTAGAGGTAATTCTTAATATTGCTCTTAGCAATGATTATGTATTCAGGAAATGGTTTTTATAAGGAGATGGCATGGTGTCATGGAAATAACACTAGCTTGGGAATAGGATAGTTAACTTTTTATTTCTTCGTTTTTCAGGAGGAGGGTTGATTAAATAGATGACTCAAAGGGTATTATCCACAGTTCTTCTCAACTCTGGTACTCAGTTGTTATTTTGCTTAATCATAGGAAATTTCAGAAATATAAAAAAATTCTCCCATTTTTTTCCACATCCATTAATTGGCATCATGTGGTCAATATTGTTTTATTTATATTCCCCTTACTATCTGCCCTGTTGACTACTTTTTAAGTAAATACAGATACTAGATTATTATGTGTATCTACAATATAGACTCATTTTTTTCTTTGACATCACACCTTTAAGACAAACAACCCATATCATCAAATTATAGCATTTGAATACCCCTCATCATCTCATAATTTTGTCATAGCTAGTTCAGCTCATGATCCACACAAAATTTACTCATCACATTTGGTTGATATGTCCCCTGAGTCTGTGGGGTTTCTTGAATTCTGGAAGTAGGCACTTGAGCTGGCAGAGATTCAGTATGTGAACACCCCAGATAATTGGCTCACAGGTGGCCATTTCTTCAGATTACTCCTTTCTCCTTTTCTCCTTTTATTGTCCTCAACCTCCAGATCGCCTCCCACAGACTTCCTCCTCCAGCCTTGTCTTCAGGCCCTGAGCTTCAGGGATTCAGATCTCTGCCAGCCCCATGGTCACAGCAGCTGTCTTTCCTCCCCTGGAGTCAGCCTAAGCTCTAAACCAAACCTAAAGGAATCCCAGTGTAAATGCCACCTGTGGCTCCTGTAGCCTGAGCTTGGGGCTGCTCTTCCCGGGTGGTTATGCTGATTTGCACTCTTAAAGGGGCAAAGTATTTTAAGCTGCAGTTTTATTAAGTGATGAAGTTGCCTTGAGTAAACTTCAGTAAACTCCAAGTTCTTTAGGAAGAAATTTCTGGAGACAAGTAGAGAAGGAGCTTGTTTTTGACTATCAGGATTCCCTGTATTTCTTCCTAATGCTATCCCCGCTGACTAAAAACAAATTAAAATAAATGTTTAAAAAAGGGTTATATTTAAGTCGATGTGAGTGAAAATATAGTCAGACCCATGCCATGTCCTTTGTACTCAGAGACTTATATTTTATGACATAAATTCCATCAAAGAACAGCTGACTTCTAAGCCTTCACCTCCCAGAACCTTTGCTCTCTACTCAAGTTTTAGGCTGTGGTCAATTAAATGATACTTTGGCATCCTATTTTATAGGAAACAGTACTATACATTTCAAAGTTGTTTGGTAATTTCTCGACTTTAATAATTAGGATTATGTCTCATTTTAACATAAAATCTAGGACGTGAAGCAGGAACTCATGAAGTTGGTTAAGGCTGCAGGATTTTCATCTTCTACCAGCTGGGAAGGAAAGAGAACCTCACAGACACTCTCTTTTCAAGATATTGCCCTTCTGAAAGCTGTCCTGGCTGCTGGCCTGTATGACAATGTGGGGAAGATAATGTATATAAAGTCAGTAGATGTTACAGAAAAACTGGCTTGCATGGTGGAGACAGCCCAAGGCAAAGCACAAGTCCACCCGTCCTCAATAAACCGAGATTTACAAACTTACGGGTGGCTCTTGTACCAGGAGAAGGTAAGCTACTCATTCTCAAACCCTGTATGCAGTTCTAGAATGTCCTCATAACAAGTTCACTTGTCCTGGTGGTTTTTTTCCCAAGTAGAACTATTATTTTTGTTCACATTTGAAATCCAGATGCAGTTTATCAAGAAAAAGCAAAACAAAAACAAACAAACAAAAAAACAAAATATCTCCCAGTAAGTAAGAGAAAGATAGTAAAATTTCTCCCCTGGCTATCGTTCTTTCTACTTAGAATATAGTCAGTAATAGCAACGGGACTTTGGTTAATAATCTGTCTGTTCCCAGAGTGTTTCAGTAAAAGTGGTTGACTCAGCAAAAGATGTGTGCTCCATTTCTAAATAAGGGGTGTTGGGTAGAGGAATATGGTTGTGTAAATGTATGTAATTTTCTATTAAATTTCCCCCTTTGTCTTTGTAGGTGAGGTATGCCAGAGTATATCTGAGGGAAACCACCCTCATAACTCCTTTTCCAATCTTGCTCTTTGGAGGCGACATAGAAGTCCAGCACCGAGAGCGGCTTCTCTCTGTGGACGGCTGGATCTATTTTCAGGTATCCATCCACATGACTTTACTTATTACGTGAAAATGTTCCAATTCCAGTGTCATTGGGTAGATTTAAAGTTTTTACTGAAGCTTGCATAATACTTTCCTGTGTGGTTCACAGTAGAAAACCTCATCTTACCTCAAATGTATAGTTTTAAACCTATTAGCTCTGAAAATCATGTTACTATCACAGAACATCTTTATTGATAATCATTGTAATTGCTGATACAAGGTATATTGACACCAATTTTACATTGATTATCCCAAAAGATAGCTTCATTTTGAAACAATGAAGGCATAGGGAGATCAACCTTCCTAGAGTCTGTGGGTTGGTTGGTTGTTGATTCCTCAAACTTAGCTTATTCCACTACATTTTTGTGGCCCTTCTCTACAAAGTCCAAACAGATCACAGTTTTTAACATGTGCAGAGTTCTCTGAATAAAGTAAGTCAATCTATGCTTATTTACAGAGGTAAGCTTTTTTTTTTTCACTCTGTAGCCCCCTCAACATTGACAGGTATAAAGCAACTCTCACACATCCTGATAATTATAGCTGTGTGTCTAGAGTCAAAGGATTGAATTGTGCAGTTTTAAGAAAAAAATGTTTGATTCATGCCCAGAAGTTGGAGTGGTAGAGATGCTCTAAAAATTGGTTGTAGTAATATTGGTTTAAAAAAAAAAAAACCTACAAATTTACCAAAAATCATTGACATTAAGCACTTAAAATAAGTACATTTTTATGATTTATATATTATACCTCAATAAAACAGTTATAAACTTTTCCTCCCAGCAGATGTGGTAGCTTACACCTTTAATCCCAGCACTTGGGAGGCAGAGGCAGAAAGATCTCTGAGTTCAAGAACCAGCCTGGTCTACATTGTGAACTCCTGGCTAGCCAGGCTTACCCTGTTTCAAACCACTCTCCACTTCCCCCATTCCTCCCAGTCCTAGAGTCTTACATAAAGAGAAACTAAGAATTCTTGGAATAAGTTGCTGTATTGAGGCAGGAGATAGCAGACTCTAGACAAGCAAGAGGCATGCACTGAGCTCCCAGTGTAGCCTGGCTAATTTGGGCATGCTTTTCCCATTGCATTTTATGGTAAATCCTGGTGCCCTGAGTCAGTGGAATTATCAGGTACTTACGCTTGCATTGACCTATCTAGACACATGCCCATGCCCTGATTAACATTGTCCAATGTGGCATCTCTCCACAGGCTCCAGTAAAGATCGCCGTTATTTTTAAGCAGCTGAGAATTCTCATTGATTCCGTTCTAAGAAAAAAACTTGAAAATCCAAAGATGTCTCTCGAAAGTAAGTGTTTTATTGTGATACAGGTAAAAGAAGGTATACATTTGTACACAGTGCACATTAAGAAGAAAATATATTTGGGTATAGATATAGACAGATATTAAATAACATTAAATTTTTTTAAAACTTTTTAAGAATCTGAGAGACTGATTCTAGAAATTGATTTAACACTGGAATACCCTGTAGCACACTGAAGCCATATTTTTGAGGTAATATTTATTTTAATAAAATTTACTTATGCTAAATTGTATTTAACTCCTGCAGTTTATTCTCTTAAAATATTTACTCCTAGTACTTCTAAACTGTCCATTTCACAAAGAAAAATAAATTTTGCTATTCATTGTTTCCTCTGCCCTGTGCTCCTCACACATACAGTTAGGAATTAATATAAGTAAGTGCATTAACTTTCAACAGAAGTCTGAAATAAACGCTTGGTTTGTAGGTGTCATGCTGCAGTACTCCCCTAACCACTGTTCTCCTAACAGCTGTAAAAATGATGCCAGGCTCAGGCCAGGCACACTGATTTCTCTGCAGAGACTTGTGATGTGTTATTTCTGCTGACACTTCCTCTCCCCTACCGTCGCCCTTTGAAATGCAGATAATTATTGTAGTGAACCCCTAGGATGTCCCAAACTTAGGATCTAATTGTTTGCATCTTCAGGCTTTAATTTAACATGTTCCTTGATAGCTGTGGTTTCTGTAAGCGGGTGGATTTCTCTCTCTTAGAGCTGTAGAACTAGTAATTCTAGTTGGTGCTCTAGTCTTCCCTGGCATTGCGTCATAGGCACTGAAGTTAGGCTTTTGCTTTAGTAATGTAAGAATTATCTGGGCACACATTCGGTGCTTATTGGGAGTGAGGGTGGTGAGTTATGACTTTGTGGCTTCCCTGTGAGGAAAAGCTGTGACAGTGACTCACATTCTTGAAGAAGTGTCTCAAGTTACCCTTGTGCTTTCTTCCTTTCTCAGCATTGTTCACTTCCAACAAGGAGCCTCCTTTCCCGCTCCCACTTCTACATTATTTTTTCTTTAATACCACTCTAGCTCCCGAGCACCTGAGAGGCAGGCCATAGGCCCAGGCCAAAGTCTCATGACGACCTCTGAGACCAGGAACATTGGGACCTCATATAAATGTAGAATGTCAGTCAGGCAGCCCTGCTGCTATGAGAGTCACAGGAAGTCAGGATTCCAGAGCTGTTAAAACAAGAGTGGCTGTTAATAAACCTTCCTTAGCAACTAATATCACCTCTGTGTTTGTCAGTAGATAAGCTTGTCATTTCCCCATTGACGCCTCTCTGGGAGCATTTCCCTCTTAGGATTTTTGTTTCCTTGGTCCAAGCCTGGAGAGATTAAAATCATTGCCACCTTTGACTGTTTGGTAAAAATCCCCACTGCAAAACAGGGAGAATCAATAACACCTTCAGTGTATTTCAGCTTGGGGTGGGGGAGGGAGATATGAAGAATTTCTGGATGGAATTTCTAAAGAACTAGTTCATTATAGAAATAACAGCCTGGGCTTGGTGGCACACATCTATAATCCCAGCACTGGGAAAATTGTGGCAGAGAGGGATCATGAGTTCCAGCCCAGTATGGACTACAAACTAGTAAGACCTTGTTTCAAAAAGGAAAAAAAAAAAACACTTATATCTCATTATTTGGGGCCTTTGCCTATAAATAATCAAATACTAACTTCTTTCTACAAAATGTCAGCTTTTTGAAGTAGGCATAAGATAACCTTAATAATCACTAATAAAAAAAATTGACTTCGGGACATCTCGGGTATCATAGTGTACATTATTAATCTTGGCTTGTAGTCTAATTTAAAAAAAGGCTTGTAATGAAGTACACCTCTTGTTTACACATAATGTGCACTGCAAAATTAGCAAGTGGTAGATTTTTTTTCATAGGTGTTTTGGTTTATTTTTCCATTCCCTCAGACGACAAGATTCTACAGATCATTACAGAATTGATAAAGACGGAGAAGAATTGATGCTGAGATCCATGGTTAACTGCTTTTAAAGTTAAGATGAAGATACAGTCCTGAAATTAGGTGAAGATTGTCCATCCCATTAAGTATTTCGTTACCTAAAATTTTGGTACTAGCCATTACTTGAAGATGGCAGGAAAGAAGCACATACTTTCAACACGGACTTTTCTAGTTCCTTTGTAATGATAATGATGCTTGGTGTATTTGCCATGACATTTACAATAAATTCTTTGGTATCATTTATCTTTTGTGCATCTTTGTGTCACAAGGCCAAGGCCAGTGTCTGCTATCTTAAACTTAACTGCTTTGATTCCCTGTGTAACCATCTCATCCAGTAGCAGCCCCTGACATTTGGAGAATAAATTTAGAGTTTTGTCCTACTTCTTAGTAAGGGTTTCTGTTGCTATGAGAAAACGCCGTTCCCAAAAGCAACTCGAGGAGGAACTTCCACATCATAGTCTATCACAGAGGGAAGTCAGGACAGGAACTCGAACAGAGCAGGAAACTAGAGGGATCATGGCAGCATGGCAAGACCTATTTCAAAGAACTAACCAGGCCCAGCAAAATAACTGAGAGGGTAAAGGTGCTTTTCCACCAAGCCTAACAATCCCAGTTCAACCACCAGAACTCACACAGAGGTAGCAGGAGAGAACTGACTCCACAAAGTTGTTTTCTGACCTGCACGTGCGCATTGATACACACGGGCATCATACACATATGCCCACAATAATAATAGTGTAGAAGACACCCAAGACAGTCAGTTTAGAAGGGGACACAATAAAGCAACTTATTCCAAGAGTTCTTTTTCTCTTTATGTAATTGTTAGTCTCTAAGACTAAAATGTTGGGAGAAGCATTTTTGTGTGTGGGGATGGGGGAAATGGAGAGTAGTTCGAAACAGGGTCTCACTATGTAAGCCGGGCTGGCCAGGAGTTCATTGTGTAGACCAGGCTGGTCTTGACCTCAGAGATCTTTCTGGCTCTACCTCTCAAGTGCTGGGATTAAAGGTGTGAACTACCACACCTGCTGGGCGGAAAAATTTGTAGTTTAGCCGGGCGGTGGTGGTGCACGCCTTTAATCCCAGCACTCGGGCGGCAGAGGCAGGCGGATCTTTGTGAGTTCAAGACCAGCCTGGTCTACAAGAGCTAGTTCCAGCGCAGGCTCCAAAGCCACAGAGAAACCCTGTCTCAAAAAACCAAAAAATAAAATTAAAAAAATTGTAGCTTAATGTCAATGATTTTTGGTAAATTTGTAGTTTTTTACCAATATCACTACAACCAATTTTTAGAGTATTTCTACCACTCTAACTTCCGGGCATGAACCAAACATTTTTTTCTTAAAAATACACAATTCAGTCCTTTGACTCTAGACACACAGCTATAATTAACAGGATGTGTGAGGGTTGCTTTACACCTGTCAATGTTGATGGAGTGAAGGGGGGCACTTACCTCCATAAATAAGCATAGATTGACTTACTTTATTCAGAGAAGAACTTTGCACATGTTAAAAACTGTGCGTCTGTTTGGTTTTTGTATAGAAGGTACCAATAAATAAATAAATAAATGGAAATAATGGATTAAGCCTAAGTTTGGAGAATCAGTTAACAGCCAGCCCACAGACACTGAAAGGCTAATTTGTGGCATGATTGTTAACTCTTGTGCAGGCCTACAAAGGAAAAGAAGTGATACAGAAAGAAATTTTAAAAATTGAACTTTAGAGAAAAAAGAGCACTAGGAAGCTTAATGCTACAGACAAGGCAAGTGCAAAAGAGGTTGTAGGAGAGACCCCCTGCTCTTCACTCAAACAATGAGAAAGATGCCCTCAGGGCAATATCCCACCTAGCTAAGCTTCCAACTAACAGCCAGAGAGTTTTCTGTTTCAGGAATACAGCAATATACAAAGGCTGCTGCACATGTGATTCAGAGGGATGAGGTCCATCTCAAGCTGGCAGGCAAACTTGGCAGTGTCTTCCCCTGGGTACTGGCTTTGGAAGCCTGAAAGATACAATAATGAGGGGATGGTAGACTCTTGCCCAGCAACTTCAGATAGCCACCAAAGCCAGACAAAGTGCAGTAGTTGCTGAAGTCAGTACCAGAAGCATTGAGAGGACAGCAGACCTCAAGAAGCCATTGCATGAAGTGTGAAAGTGAAGTGTGGTTGCAGTGGAAAACCCAAAAATGTTGCAGAGTCCAGAACCCTGACTATCAAGGCAAGTTGTATACAGAGAATCAAGGCAGCCTGAGAGAAAGATGTAGCTCACAGGCAGCAAAGCTGGAAGGGCGGAGCCATCTAAGTTCTATGAAACTAAAATCCCAGACGTCTGTCATGAGCTGCAGGGTATGGTATCTGCCATGCTGGGTTTTGGTCTTGCTTTGATGCAATATTTCCTCACTCTGCTCCTGTTTTTTTTCCCCCACTTTTGGAATGGAAATGTATATTCTGTGCCATTGGATATTGCAAGTATGTAATTTGCTTTTTTGCATTAGAGTGGTCACAGTTAACAGATTGCCTTAAATCTCAGAAGATTTTGGACTTTTGAATGATGTTGACATTGTTAAAGATTTATGGGGACTCTTAAAGTTGGACTAAACACATTTCGCAATATGATATGGCCATGAATGAACCTGTGAGGACCAGGTCGTGGGGTATGGTGGTTTGAATGAAGAATGTTCTCCATAGGCTTACGTATTCAAGTACGTGACCTAGATGGTGACACTGTGAGGGTATGTTACCTTTAAGAAGTGGAAGTACACTGGGCAGGGGCGGCATACACCATTAATCCTAACACTCAGGAGGCAGAGACAGGCAGATCTCTGTGAGTTCAAGGCCAGCCTGGTCTGCAAACTAAGTTCCAGGACAGCCAGGGATACACAGAGAAACCCTGTCTCAAAACGAAACAACCAAAAAAAAAAATTAAAAAGAGGCGGAAGTACATCACTGGGGGTGAATGCTTTGAGAGTCCATAGCTTCACCCCTCTTCCAGTACACTCCCCCTGCTTCATGTTTGTGACTGAAGATGTGATCTCCCAGCTTGACGCCCTTGCTGCCACACATCTCCCACCAGGGCGAACTCTTCCTCTGGAACCTTAAGTCAAAACAGACTCTTTTCTCACTTAAGTTGCCTTGGTTCTGGTGTTTTATCACAGCAACAAAAAAGTAGCTAATTATGTCATTCAATTTTATGCATTAGAAATCTTAATATTTCAGTTTCAGTAATCTGAGATCCATCCTGATCCAAAAATATTAAATAAAAATTCCAGGAATAGACAATTCATGAATTTTCAGTTACATACCATTCTGAGTAACATTATGGAATCTGATGCTGTCCTGCTCGTCTCCTCTAGGCTGATTATCCCTTTTGCCCAGTGTATCCACACTGTGTTCGTTACCCGCCTCTTAGTTACTTAGTAGCTATGTCTATTTCTAGATTGACTGTCATGGTATCACAGTGGCTATGCTCAACTAACCCTATTTCTACTTAATGATGGCCCCAAAATACAAGACAAATGACACTATCAATTCAAATGCCAGAGAATATTTATAAAGTGTTTCCTTTGAAGGTCTTAATTTTGTTATGAATAGCTGGGTGTAGGAAAAAAGTATGTTTGGATTTGGTACTGTCTGTTATTCCAAGCATCCACAAAAGTCTTTAAGACATACTCTACTGCTAAGTAGAGACTATATATTATAACTTTAGGCATTTTATAAAATTGTGATATCAAAATTCTCTGTACATTATGATTTTTTTCAAAATCTACTGCCACAAACAGGCACTACTTTTAGAATCAGAATATATAATAAATACTACTAATGAGAAACAGCTGAGCCAAGCTCAGAACAGTTGTTCACTGAAAGGTGAAAATGGTGACCATCGCGACTGCTGTCCTGGAGCAAGCATGTTATGGTATGGACTTTTTAGGGAGAGGGAATATAATATATGTATATATATTATATACACATACATATATATCAGATATATTAGAGGGACTGTACAATTACTAGATAAAATAACATCTAAATATGCTACTTTGATGAAAATATTTTTCACAACCTTCTCTTAAGCTTGTGTTCTACATATTGCTAACACTCTAATTGCTAGTTGGGTCTATTGATTAAAAATTGACATTGTGATATAAAGCCTAGGCAAGCACTACACCTGGACCTCAGAGCATCTGTAGATGGATCACCTGTGCTGTGATGATTGAGCTCATCAACTCAATGAGACTTAGAATCTCCATTGAGCATGTCTATATGAAGGGTTTCTAGATTGGCTTAGCTGAGGTGGAAGGAGACACCCAGAATGTGGGCAGCCCCATTCCATGGGCTGGGGAACCAGGCTGAAGAAAGGGAAGAAGGTAAGCTGAACAGCTCCCTTTATCCCTTTCTGCTCCCTGACTAGATAGGTGCATCTGCCACCGTCCCATCCCAACATGATGAACTCGACCCTTAAACTCTGCCTTGAAATAAAGGCTTTCTTGCTTAAATTGCTTCTTGTTACCGCATGGGGAAAGTAGCTAAGTCATGTGCATTCCCTTAAGTGGATACAGAGCCAGGAGAGCAATACCTTCCTCCAAAGATGCAGATGAAACTATGGAGGGAAACAGAAGATGCCAGGAAACACTGTTTCTGAATGATTGACTTCAATATCCAGACATGTTACATGAGAAGAAAATTCTGCCCCTCTATCAAACCCATATAGCTAATACATTTAGAGACTGGATCCTGTCATGTCCTAAGGGGTACCCTTTGAGACTGTTCCCATTAGTTCTCAAAAGCTTATGATGAGGCAGCTCTCAACAGCTGGCCTGTGTTGGTGTGTACCCTGTGATTTGATTTGATTTTGCCATCAGTGTCCCTACTTCTCTGTGTTCAGGACTATTGTATGTCTTCTGCACTACTGTAGAAGCTAGAGTGGTGCTTGGCACTTGTATAATATATTATGAAAGCACAAAAGGACAATCACAGCGTCAAGGTTCTATTACATCCTAGCTGGTATAGGAGGGTTCTTCTGTATTTTGTGTTGCTTTCATTGGTTAATAAAGAAGCTGCCTTGGCCATTTGATAGGGCAGGACTTAGATAGGCGGGGAAAAGAGAACAGGATGCTGGGAAGAAGACTGAGTCAGGGAGAGAGCCGCCATGAAGCCACCAGGGTCAGACATGCTGAATCTTCCCGGTAAGCCCACTACCTCGTGGTGACTTACAGACTACAAAGAATGGGATGAAATAAGATGTGAGAGTTAGCCAAGAGGCTAGTGATAATGGGCCAGGCAGTAATTTAATTAATACAATTTTTGTGTGGTTATTTTGGACACAAGCTAGCCCTGCGGCCAGGAGCTGCGGCGAGATACAGCCCACTCCTCTCAGGTGCTGGGAACACAACCCGTACCTCTTACAACACCTAGCAGCAAAATGTAGTGATATTTCATTTGTATTTTAATAAATAGAGCTTGCCTGAAGTTTAGAGAGTAAAACAGATGTACTGATCAGCCTCACAGACCAGGCAGTGGTGACACACACCTTTAATCCTAGTAAACACACTAGTTTGCCATAGAAACCAGGGGGTAGTGGCGCATGCCTTTAATCCCAGCACTAGAGAGGAATATAAGATGGGAGGAGACAGCTCTCAGTCAGTCTCATTCTGAGATTCCTGGAAGCAGGATCGCCATTTCAGACTGAGGTAGAGGTAAGAATCAGCAGCTGGTTGTTTTGGGTTTTTGACCTTCAAGTTGAACCCCAATTTCTGTTTCTGTGTTTTTATTAATTGTGCTACAGCAGACGTTTAAAAGGTTTTTTCTGTCCTAGACAATGCTTCTTTGGTGAAAGGTGCAAAGAGAAGCTGTACTCAAGATCAAAGACACCACTACCCTAGCTTCCGAGGCTAGTTGCTTTCTGGACCCTTCATCACCAGTCAGGCTGCCCGATAAGCGAACTTGCACTCCTCAGCAAAGGTAAACTTACCTATCCGCCACTGGTGCTCTCAGGAGCAGGGTGACCACCTTCAAAGCAGTGGCTGCTTCATGGTCAAGGGCAGACTGTGACCTTCCTTCTCCAAATAGCTTCATGCTTCCTCTGGCTTTGAAGTCTTGTTTCCTTTCCTATCACTCCTGATTCTCACTTAGTTTTTACCTCTCAGAACACACTGGGTTAGGGAATCCAGATTGTTTTGTATATCACAGACTCTGCAAGGTTGGTCACAAGAAAAGAGGACTAGCTCTGTGGGCTCTTCAGCACTGGGGGAGTCTGACCCCTCCACATGGCCAGCCTCTCATAGTGTTGGCTCAAGGGTGGTCTGGGGCTTTGACCCTCCTTCAGCAATTAAGAGGATAGAATGGCACAGAGGACTAACAACACACTGGAATCACGGACTCGGATTTGACTCCTGCATATTGCATTTAGTAGTTGTGGGAAGCTAACTCTTGAATCCACCTGACCTTGTTCTCGAACCTAAAAAGAACCCGTGCCTAGCTCATCTGAATGAGGCACAACCTAATAAGCCGAAGGGCACAGCAGACGCTGCTGATGTCCTGTATGACCTGACTCCACTGCCTTCCTAGCTGTTGGTTGCTCTCCTCCTCTTTCCTGCTCCAGCCACAGTGACTTCTCTCTGTTGCTCTTCCATTCATCAGGCCTACTCAGGCCTCAGGAACTTTGCCCTGTGAAATTTCTCTGCCAGATACTGTTTCTGTAGTTGACCACCTGGTTACCTCCCACTAGAAGTCCTTGCTCAGGTATTCCCCTTCCACTCTGCAGCTTCTGACCGTTGGTACTGCAACCCAATCCATGGCATCCCCAGTGCCACAGTCCTTGTGTCTTGTCTATCTTTGTATAACCATCCTTCATGAGCAGTGCCAAAACCCTGAATGCCAAAGCAAAAGCAAAACCAGTCTCACACCCAAAGCTACTATTCCATTCTCTTTATTTCCTATGACTTGCATTTGTCTCCTCCCAACTCCCATCATTTTCAGTGATGGCGCTGTCAAAGGCAATTAAATGGCCAAAGGGGATTAGGCACTTAAAGGATGTGTGTGTGTGTGTGTGTGTGTGTGTGTGTATGCATTTATGTGTTTGTATGTGTATATATGTGGGTTTTTTTTTTTGTGTGTGTGTGTGTGTAAAGGGATTCATTACAGTGGCTTACAGGCTGTGGTCCAAATAGCCCAATAGTGACTGTCCCCTGCTGGAAGGCTGAGGATCTGGTGGTTGTTTTAGTTGACAAGACTGACTGCCTCAGCCATCCCAATCTGGTGCTGGTTCTATACTGGAATCCTGAAGAGGTGGGTCAAACACCACTGAAGGAATGTCCCAGGGAACAGGATAGGTGAAGTTGCCAGTGAGGGCGAGAGCAAGCTGGCAAACATGAAAGATTTCTTCTTCTGTCCTTTTATGTGGGCTGCCACCAGAAGACGGGGACCAGATTTAGGATGGGTTTGCCGCTTCAAATAGTCCAACCAAGAACAGTCCTCCCCAGCACGCTTAGCTGATTATCTATCACAAGAAGGTACCGGTTTTAAATTTTTGAAACTTTTTATTTTAATCAAAATATGGTTATATCACTTCCCATTCCCTTTCTTCTCTGAAACCCCTTTCATGTACTCTCCCACTCCCTTGCAGTTTGATGGTCTCTTTCTCTTTATTATTGTTACATATGCATATATATGCATATTTATATAAATATAACCTGTTGGATGCAAAAAAAAAGGTACCAGAATAAAACACACACATCCCAAATTGAAAAAGAAGTATTTTCCTCAGCTATCCTTGCTGGCAAAAAGACATATACATTATACTTTAGTTTCAGATAATAGCTGCTGGCCCAGATCCTGCTGAACACTGAGTAAGAGATGACATCCAATTTAATCCTCATGATAGTCTCAGAAGCTCTCTTGCTGCTGCCATGCCCTGGTTTTCAATAGCTAAGGAAACAGAAGAACAAGGCTGTGTAATGTGCCCAGGGGTCACAGCTGGTGGCTGCAGTTGGGCTTTAAACCCAAGCACTTTAACTTGGAAGCAAAGCTTAGAGCCATTGTTTGGTACTGCTTGTGCCCAAGAGTTGGCCGCAGGTGGGTGGGGGAAAGAACACGTCTATGTAGAAGGGAGGCAACGCACTTGAGCGTGTGTACTGAACCCTTCATGAACTGGGGATTGGCAAGACACCAGGAAGGTGGTAACAGAAAAATAGCCTTTTCCCCAGGTGGACATTGAGACTTAGAAGTCAAACGTCTCATTTAGAAAATGGCCTGGAAAAAAAAAATCGCTGCCCTTTGTTATTCCAAATACCAGCAAAACTTGTCTGACTTCAAGCACTTTAAATACCACTCAGTTTTGGAGCTTAAGCATGGTAAAAGAAAAGATTCATAAGTAAATATAATTTTCAGTGACATCAAACTCAGTGTAAAGATTTCCCAAGGGCCCAACAAAGTTGTCTAAGTCTGGTGGCAACTCAATGGCTTTGTTTGTCAAAAGAAGGAACCTAGGTAAATGCAGTGTTCCTGCTTTCATCCCCACCTTTGAGCTAGAGGAAGAGGAAAATGGAGCTTTGTCTTAGACTGAAGTTCTGACCTGGGGAAAATGCATTGGGCCGGGCTGGGGAGATGGCGCTGAAGTTAAGAGCACTGACTGTTCTGCCAGGGGACCTGAATTCAATTCCCAGCAACCACATGGTGGCTCACAACCATCTGTAATAAGATCTGATGCCCTTTTCTGGCAAACACACAGACAGAACACTATATAAATAGTAAATAAGTGAGTCTTTAAAAAATGCATTAGACCCCAGTTCCAGAGAGGTAAACAAACAAATTAAAGTCCTTTCATATGGCAAATGAAAAACCCTGGAATTGGACCAAATCATTTGTACCACACATAGTGAGGAGAGTGTAATACCAATTACTCCGTGACAGTCCAGGGTAGAAATTTTCAGAAGGTAGAGCAACAGACCATAGAGTATGCAGGGATGTCACTTTACATGTCCCATCTACACCTGCATCCAGAAAAACTGAGATACAGAATCTGTGTCTACCCTCATTCATGGATGACACATAAATTCTCTTCCCAGTCCCACCCTCATTCTTTTTCAAAAAATATATAGATATATTTATTCATGTATGTTATGTATATGAGTGCTCTGTCTTCATGCACACCAGAAGAAGGAATCTGATTCCATTACAGGTGGTTGTGAGCCACTATATGGTTACTGGGAATTAAACTCAGAACCTCCAGAAGAGCAGTCAAGTGCTCTTAACCACTGAGCCATCTCTCCAGCCCTCCAACCTCATTCATGAGCCCCCAACTTCAAATACCTGTTTATCTTCCTCATGCGGGTTCTTGACAGACATCTCCAGACTAACAGGTTTATACAAAATCCTCATCCTCATACAAGCTTCCCCTTTGAGTCTTTGCCATCTTAGCTAAAGACAGTGCCATTCTTTCAGCTTCTAGGGCTAGGGAACTTGGGATGCGCCTTTGCTCACATCCTACAGCTGTACACAAATCCTGTCGGCACATAGTCAAAATCTATCTGCACTCTACCCACCTCTCACCGCTGCTCCAACCCCATGTTGGTCCAAGACCATCTGCTCTCACCTGATTACTTCAGCAGCCTCTTCCGTGGGTTCTATTTCTCTCTGTGCCTTCTCTACGGGTATGCATTCTCATCTGATTCGAGCTTGAACAATGTTATACATAGAATATGATGTGCCATATCTATATTTTAAGATATTTGTTGTATGTATGTGATGTGCATTGTGTGGGGGTGTGCACATGCCATGGTATGTGCATGTGAATGGTGAAGGACGATTTTGCATAGTTGGTTCTCTCCTTCTATCTTCATGTGTGTTCCAGGCCCTAAACCCAGACTTTGGGCCAGACCTTTTATTCATGTCACTGTCCTCTATCTATGTAATTTTAAAACGTCTGGAAATCACATTAATAAAAGAAAACATACAAAATTAATTGTGATAATATATTTTATTTTCAAAACCCAGGTGCCTCTTGTCAGAACCTCTGTGTTTGTACCTTCCATTTCTCCTACCTGTTACTCTCCTCCAGAAGAGCTCCTGCCTCCTGGCCTTTGCTTATGCTGCCTCTACCTGAAATGTTCTTTCTGCCTAAAACACACATGCTTCATCCTCTATTTCTTTCAGGTCTGTGCTCCAGTGTGCTCTGTATCCAGGATATTTGGGACCACTTAAGATTCATCTGTTTGGGCTGGGCTGGAGTGATGGCTTAGCAGTTAAGAGCACTGGCTGCTCTTCAGGAGGTCCTGAATTCAATTCCCAGCAATCACAATATGGCTCACAACCATCTATAGTGGGATCTGATGCTTTCTTCTGCCTGATGCCCTCTTCTGGCATAAAGTGCATGCAGAAAGAGCACTCAGGGATTCATTAAAAAAAACAAACTTAAAAGACTCCTCTATTCTACATGCTCTGCTGTTCCTCTTTTTCACTCCTTTATTCTTCTCAGCTTAAATCTCAGCTTAAATGAAACCATCTAAAATTAAACTTAAACCATCTAAAATTTAAATACATTTTAAATATTTGATCATTTGGTCTAATCCTCCAAAATGAAACCACCAAAACCATCACCCTCTTTTTTTTTTTTTTTTTTCTCTCTCTCTCTATGTAACAGTCCTACCTGTTCTGGAATTCAATCTGTAGACCAGGCTGACCTTGAAATCAGAGTTTCACCTGCCTCTACCTCCCAAGTTCCCAAATGCTGGGATTAAAGGTATGTGTGGTAATATTTTGTTCGTGCTTTAACAAATAAAGCTTGCCTGAAGATCAGAGTGTGGAGCTAGCCTCAGTAGTTAGCCATAGAGGCCAGGCAGCGGTGGCACCCACCTTTTATCCCAGCACTAGGGAGATGGAGATGGGATATAAGGTGGGAGGAAACAGGAGCTCGGCATTCAGTCTATTTTGTGGATAGGATCTTGCCCCCTTGATTCTGAGGATTTTGTAGAGGTAAGAACTAGTGGCTGCTCTGCTTCTCTGATCTTTCAGTTTTCACCCCCTAATATCTCTGGTTTTTTATTATTAAGACCAATTAGAATTCACGCTACAGGCATGTGTCACCACTGCCTTGATAAAATGAAAGCTTTTCAAAGTAGGAATGTTAATTTATTTGATGATATATTCCTTGGGCTTAGAAAAATGAGCCGAGTCAGGCGGTGGTGGCACTCGCCTTTAATCCCAGCACTCGGGAGGCAGAGGCAGGTGGATCTTTGTGAGTTCGAGACCAGCCTGGTCTACAAGAGCTAGTTCCAGCTCAGGCTCCAAAGCCACAGAGAAACCCTGTCTCGAAAAGAAAAAAAAAAAAGAAAAAAAAAAGAAAGAAAGAAAGAAAAATGGGCCGATGAGACAACTTAGTGGGTCAAGGTCCTTGCCCCAAGTCTGGTGACTTGAGTTCTTACTTTCGGACCCACGTGGAGGAAGGAGAGAAGCAATGCCTCACGTTGTTCTCTGACCTGCAAACATTCACCGTGGTATGTGAGCACTGCCGCCAAGCAAATAGATGTAATAAGGTTTATTTTAAAAAAAGAAAGAAAGAAAGAAAGAAAGAAAGAAAGGAAGAAAGAGGTGACTGATATTAGCAGGGGATAAGTATTTGATGAGCAAGCAAAGAAATTAGTAAAAGTAAACCTTGCTTTTAGCAATAAGTTACTATTCAGAGAGTAGCGCAGGCGGGTAAGGCTATTGTGCTGGCCACCATGATGGAGAGATGGCTGTGAGTCTTTGCTTTTCTCCTCTGTCTACAGAAGGAAGCCCAAGTATTAGAGAAGGGGTGTAACATGAGGGCTGGCTCGTTGGGGTTTCTGTCCTGCCCAGTACCCCACAGCCAGCAAGCCCCAAAGAAAATCACACAGAGTCTACATTAGGTTATCAACTGATTGGCCCATTATCTCAGGCTTCTTACTAGCTCCCATAAGTTATATTAACCCATTGTCAGCCACATAGCCAGTACCTTCTCTCAGCTGGGCTGCTACATGTTGCCTTGTTGGAGATCTGCGCAGGAATGCCAGGGAAGCTTCCTGCTTCCCAATTTCTCCTGTTCTCCTTGCTCCACCTCTACTTCCTGTCTGGTTTTCCCACCTATACTTCCTGCCTGGCCAATCAGCGTTTATTTAAAACATGATTGACAGAATTGTCCTGCACCAAAGGGGCCTCCTTTGGAAGCAACAGGTGGAGGAAGTCTTAGAATAAATTCTAGTGCTCAGCACTTTTGTTTTGTTTTGGTCTTTTTGAGACAGGGTGTGTCTGTGTAACAGCCCTGGCTGTCCTGGCACTTGCTCTGTAGACCAGGCTGGCCTCAAACTCACAGATTTGCCTGCCTCTGTATCACCCTTATCACTTGCAATACTTGCTGGGATTAAAAGCATGTTCCACTACACCCAGCTCTAGTCCTCAGCTTTGATGCAGCTCTTAGATGGAGCAGTTACATCCAAGCTAAATCTGTTAGAAGCGAGGTTTCTGTTGGCACTAAACAAATAACAATGCCTTCCTAGTGTGGAAAGACTCTTCATGGCTGGCGTGGTACAGAAACAGAAAACCTCCCTTAGGAGTTCCTTTTCTGTCAAATTCCATGAAGTACCGCGAAGCTGTGTACTGGGTCTATATTCAGTTAATTCAGTCAAATCTTGAGGGTTTTGTTTGTTTGTTTGGTTTTTAAACTAAGCAACAATTGAGAACTAAAGGCTTGTGTGTATGTGTGTGTGTTTAATAGGGTGTCCTTTAATACTTTGGTCCTGGCTGAGTTTGAGCTAAAAGATGTGGCTGAAAACTTGCAACGTTCTTTTTGACCTTACCCAGACTCCTGGAGGTTTTATTGTTTTAAACACCACCCACTCACTTGCATGGGTGCATAGGTCAAAATCAGAATCCTCCTTGATTTCCCCAAGCCCCTAACATGAAACCCCTTAATCTATTTTTTAAATATAGCTGGAATCTCTTATCTCTACTCTCATTCTCTACAAATAATTTCTTCCATGAATTACTAAACCTAATTTGGTCCCTTCTCATTTTCTTTTAGATTTTGAGAGTAAACCTAGGGCATTACACCCTCGAGGCAAGTTCTGTATCCTGAGCTACAGCTACGCCTCAGAGCAACCCTTTATCAAGTGACTTCGAGACAAAAAGCACTTCACACACTTGAAGTAATTGAAGTAATACTGAAGAAATATAGCATGCACTCAGAATCAAGGCTAAATTTGGATCTTAGTTCTACATTTTATGACCTATGACCTGGGTCTTTACCTCTGTATGTCTCAGTTTTCTCATCTATAAAAATGGACACAATGATAGAAGCTATCTGGTGTTGTGGAGCGAATGGGTGTAATACACACAGAGAATAACAATACCTTGCACATACGTTTTATGTCATTGTTAGTATAATCTCCTCAGCTTCTTCTCACCCCCTCTGGCTGCAATGGCTATTCTGCATTAGACAGGGCCTTACACACACATCTGTAGGAAATGTCCCCCGACTCTGCTTCCAGCTCCTCCTACAGCCTTTTTTTTTTAAAAAAAAAAAAACATAGAATAAATCCTCTTGCCCCAATCCTCCTCTCTTCTGTCCACCTTCCTCCTGACCTTGGTTTAATCATTAGTGTTTGGTTATCCTTTCCAGAACAGTGGGGCTGATCTTGCTATGAAGTAGCATGACACCCAAATACAAGTCCTCCACATACCAGGATGCCCCACTGAATCTGACTATCAGGTAAAGAATAACCTTTTGTTACAGTATATTGCTCCAAGTAGTATTTGAATCTCAGGTAAACGTTTTTCTCTTATAATTATGTTGCATACAATATTTGGGTCATACTTGTGAAAACTGCATTTGTTGTTTATCTGACATTTGAATTTAAGCGGATATCTTGGGGACTTTCCCCCTCTCTAGCAACTTAAAAAAAAAAAAAAGAGGATCCTCAGTTACCACCCTTATCACATTCAATGCATATGACAAATGGCTCTTTATCCTAACAGAACATCAGCTCTGTAAGGTCCAAATCAGCCTCCCTATGTTATAGACACAGCACTGGGGCACAGTGAGCTTTCCACAAATGCTGAAACTCAGGCAACATCTGTTGGGATACATTCTAAGTACAGACAAAACCCTTGGAAAACAAAGTATTTTCAGCGGGGGGGGGGGGCTTCAGAGGCTCACACCCACTCTTAGATCGGTGAGTCTTCAATTTACCTCCAGCATAATAAATAACATTGTGACTCCTCATGATCATCTTCAAAATGCCCCCCAGTGTTTTACATTCAAAAAGGACTTTCAAGTTTTTACATCGACTTTACTTGACCTCGAGGCAAGTAATAATATCCTTTTACAGACAAGGAAATAGAGACCTAGTAACGCTTTGCTGAACATGATCATTAAATAGGAACATTTGGCCCCTACGAGTTTGCTTTGTGCTCTTTCCAGCTGGACCAATAGGCAGAATCAGAGTTCCTGAGCTGTCCCCTCGCCCAGAAAACTCTTCTTGGAAGAAGTCTGATATGTGACCCCTTTCCTGTGGAGTCAGTTGATCTTCCCATAATGTTAGCCATCAACAGCCTGAGAGGAGCCAGAAAACCAGGCACTTGCGAGTTGAAAACACTTCTCAGGTGATTCTCAGCTAACCCCGCGCCACAGGTGATGCGATTTAAACCGGGAGCACAAAAGCTCCTTCGGGATTGTAGAGAATAGAAACAGTGGTGAGAATCTGAAATCCAGCCTTTTTCTCTCACCTTCTTTGCCGGGTTTCTAGGAGCAGAATTTTCACGCAGGCTACAAAGACTTTTCATCTCTCTTTGGAATAAGTGAGGATGGTTAAGTGTGCAGATTTCATGGCACCTAACAGCCTCATCCGTTGGCGTGCGTCTGTGACGCTCTGGCTAAGCTTATCTAGGAAATGATTGCACCGTCAGTCCCTTAGAATCCCTTTGTGCCCCAGGGTCCCAGCACAGACACTTTCTCCTTAGGATTCAAGAGTAGTGAAGGAATCTAGGCTGAGTCAGGACCCGAGTCTAGAGTAAACCAGTTGGGCCTGGAGGTGTCACATTCTCTCTCACTCTCTCCGGCCGGTGCGCCCCGCCCCCAGCTCTGCATTCTTTTGTTTCTCCTCCACCCTCCCTGGGGAGCTAGGCACAGCCAGGAAAGGCAGAGGGTTAGATGCTAATAACCTAAACCAGAACACGCTGTGAACAATTGACAGAAGTGCCACCTGTGACACACGTTCTTAAGGGCTACCGCCTCGATTTATTTGGCTTGGGATGAAAAGTGCTTAACAGGGTATCCAGAAGGCAGTGGACCTGTGCGATCGTTTGAGGCAATTTTTTATAGTGTTGGATCATAAATACCTGGCTGGCTGGCCGGGCTCCCACGTACATACTTAGCAGATGCGAGTAATAGGTCAAAACCCTGCTGCCTGAGACCAGCTGTAATGAAATAAAATAGACATAAACGAGTTCACAGTCCTAGCCCGATCTTGGTAGGGAACTCAGATGCTGACCCCTCTGGGTGAAGGTCGGCATAGAAGATGATCACACCAGGCCAGACAATCTAACCAAGGACAGAAAGCTGCCCAGTCCCTTTCCTTTCCCCTGGAAGCAGATTTTCCCTTTGTTCCTGAATCGCTCAGCTGACCCACCGCTCACCTGCGTGGGCGGTGGTCGTCAAACTCTTCCACTCAGCGCGCGCAGCTGGCCTCCGGACCCGGGCTGCGGTTGCCAGGGTGACGAGAGACGCGCGCGGAGCCGCAGCTGAAGGCGGGTGCGAGGCGCGAGTTGCAACGCCTCCTGCCCTCCTGTGCCCCCGCTGTGACCGCGCGTCGCGGGCACGCGAGGGGAGTGGCCCCGCCTCGGGGAAAGCGCGGCTGGGGGGCCGCTCAGGGCTCAGCCAGTGAGAGGCAGGGGGGAGTGGTGGAGGGAAGGCTCAGGCCGAGTACTTAGAGCTGCGCTAGCAGCAGGACCCTATCGTACTCTCATCCCTCGCACTGGCGCTCAAGGCCCGCCGTAGCCGGGCGTTGTGGACGCCAGAGCCGCTACCCGATTGTATCATGGTGACCCCTTGTCCTGCCAGCCCGGCCAGCCCCGCTGCGGGAGCCGGGAGGCAGGACAACCATCAGAACCTCCGCGCCCCAGTGAAGAAGAGCAGACGCCCGCGCCTCCGGAGGAAGGAGCCACTGAGGCCGCTGAACGCGTGTTCGCTCCCGGGAGACTCCGGCGTTTGTGACCTTTTCGAGTCCCCCAGCTCTAGCTCAGACGGCGCGGACAGCCCTGTGGCGTCTGCGGCGCGGGACTGCAGCTCCTTACTCAGTCCTACCCAGCCCTTGACCGCTCTAGATCTCCAGACCTTCAGAGACTACGGTCAGAGCTGCTATGATTTTCGCAAGGCACAGGAGAGCCTTTTCCATCCGCGGGAGTCGCTGGCGCGACAGCCACAAGTGAGGCGGTTGACAGAGCCAGACCCCGGCCATAGCGCTTCACCTCTCTCAGGCTCGCTCTCTCCTTTGCTGCTGTCTGCTCTTCGCAGCGCCCTAATCGTTGCAGCCCATTTTCTGCCATCAATAGGAGCAATGGGTCTCTTTGAGCATTGGGCCACTGACCTCACTCTTTAGATGGAGAAGAGTGGGGGGTGTGAATAGCTGAAGACCATGCGTTCCGGGGGACGGGTGTAGAGGAGTTTATTAGAGTGCGGAAGAGTCCGAAAGTTTCTAGGTTAGAGCCCTAACTCCTAAATTTGTTTGCACATCTACAAATGGACCCTTCCCCCACCCCTGATGCACGCCCTCCATACAGTATTGAGCTCGAGCCCACGAGTTCCTAGACCCAGCCAGGCCCGCACTCCACGTGTTTCCCATTTTTCAGGGCATTTAGCTTTTTCCTCTCTACCTCCATTCGGAGAAGCTTCCTGAATTATATTGGTCCCTTGCTGCAGCACACTTCCTTTCTCCCTCCTGGCAGGTGACAGCACAATCCCGCTGTAAGCTGCTCAGCTGGCTCCTGCCAGTCCACCGCCAATTCGGCCTTTCTTTCGAGTCGCTGTGCCTGACGGTGAACACTCTGGACCGTTTCCTCCTTACCACCCCGGTAGCTGCAGACTGCTTCCAGCTGCTCGGGGTCACCTGTCTGCTCATCGCTTGCAAGCAGGTACCTCCACCAGGCGTAGGGTGGGATGTGTTTGGAGGCAACCTCTCCAGTCGTGCATGGTTCAGGGTTGGGTGGCTGGACTCATCTAGGCAGATGCTCGCTGGTCTTTATAGGCCATAGCCTTAACTTCGTATATTTTCACGCGGAGTAAAATAACCAGTACTTTCATACCTCGAAGAGATAGGCTGTAGCCCGCCTCCCACACAAAGCTTTGTGGCACTTAAGTCTCTGGGAAACATGGCTTTTTAAATCTCTCTCTCTCTCTCTCTCTCTCTCTCTCTCTCTCTCTCTCTCTCTCACACACACACACACACACACACTTTTTTGAAGTTGGATTGTAGCTAGAGAAGCTGTACCAAAAGCAGCCATGCGTGGTTTAAGGGTGGAGTCGTGGAAAGGTGAGGCTGCCTGAAGGTTCAAGTCCCAGTTTTCTCCCTGATTTAAGGTGGGGCGTGCTTGGGGTCCAGGAAACCTCCAGGTCGGAACTAGAGTGCACTCTGTTGCAGGTAGAGGTGCACCCACCTCGCGTGAAACAGCTCCTGGCCCTGTGCGGTGGCGCTTTCTCCCGGCAGCAGCTGTGCAACCTTGAGTGCATCGTGTTACATAAGCTGCGCTTCAGCTTGGGCGCACCCACCATCAATTTCTTCCTGGAGCACTTCACTCACGTTCGCGTGGAGGCGGGGCAGGTTGAGGTCACTGGAGCCCTGGAGGCTCAAACCCTGGCTCGAGGAGTGGCGGAGCTGAGCCTGGCTGATTATGCTTTTACCAACTACACACCTTCCCTGCTGGCCATCTGCTGCCTGGCGCTGGCTGATCGCATGCTGCAGCTCCCTCATCCGCTGGACCTTCGCCTGGGAGAGCACCCGGAGGCCGCACTGCAGGACTGTCTGGGCAAGCTGCAGATGCTGGTGTCCATCAATAGTACCTCCCTGACTCACATACTGCCTCCCCGGATCTGGGAGAAGTGCAGCCTGCCCCAGAGTTAGAAGTAAAAGCACACACTTGAGTTTCTTTTATTCCAGGGCCCTGGCTCTGTGCCTGCAGGAGAGTGTGCAGTATTAATACAAAGAGAAGCTCAGGACTCCTGCTTGTAAATAGTGTACAGTAACAGGATCTATTTATTTTGCAGTACACAAGGGCGAGGTGACAGTCCTGGCTTGTCTAAATGCTGCTGTTATCGGGTCTGCCCTTCACAGGTGGTCAGTCAAGTTGGTCGCCAATTTGAGTCTGTCCTCACTTCCAATACTTTTACTTTGTAATTAGCAGCTCTGTGAAAAGAATCCAGCAAGATTTTAGAAGCCACTGTTCGAGTAATCAGACAAGTCAAGTTTACTTGTCTCTTTCTTACCCCCCTCCAGCCTGGAGGCTGTCTTCCTCCCCCACACCAGTGGCCCAAGGAGTGTGAGACAGAGTTGGAAGTCATTGTAGTCCATGTTGTCCAGAAAGGCAGTGCCTGCACTTACTGACGTGGCTCTGGGAAGCTTTGGGGACCAGGTAGGCATGCTAGCAGTGGGTAAAGCAAGAGACACCCTCTGGTGCATCCCCAAGAGATGTTGGAAAAGAAATGCTTTGCATAATCTTATAGCTGTTGTGTTGCAGCCTGGGCCATCTCCTCTGCAGTTACATGCACGGTTCAGTTGACACTGCTGCATGAGCCCAGGTGAACAGTGGCGTGACCGTAATAAAGAATATATTGACTTACTTGCAACATATCCTGTGTGTTTAGCATTTATTCCACTCTTCCATGAACAATTCAATTCTATTGAAGCAATCGTCTCCCACTTTCCAGACATTAGGACACAGGACTTAGAGGCAACCTGACCCATGAGTATTATCCTTAGCCTCCTTGCTAAGCTTCTCCCATTTGTTTTCAGAAATTCGTCTAAAGCCCCCTTTCTGTGGTTGGTACCTCTTGTTGCTTTAGTGCTCCTCAGCTCAGCAAGGCAGCACTGTTTTGTCTGCTTCTAGCCTTGCTATGGGACACTTGGTTGGGAAGTGGGAAGCTTCCTGGGCTGCTGGGGCTCTGTAATCACCTGGAGGCCCTGATCCTCAGCTCTGCCACCTGCAACAAATTCTTCAACTTTAGTGGATCCTGGGCTTTAAGTTTAAATATTGTTTCTGCGGTGGGGGTGGGGAGAATAGTGATTAAATGAGTAGCTTTGAAGCCAGGAGACCTCGAGCTACTTCTCATCTCTAAAAATGGGATAAGTGCACCCTTCCTTAGGGGTTCAGTGTGGCATACCCCCATTCCTGGCACAGAGAACCCTCAAGTGACAGTGGTAGTCTGTAGAGTGTTGGGAGAGATTATACAGGAAAACAAAAACCTAATTAGGGTGAACATATGGTTCATTGTATTGTGGGGTTTCTTTTTGTATGATTGAAAACTGTTGGGTAAGAAATCCCAGTTTGCCAACTCAGATTCCATCTTACACCTGTAAGAATGGCCAAGATCAAAAACATTGACAACTTATGCTGGAGAGGGTGTGGGGAAAAGGGAACACTTCTGCATTGCTGGTGGGAATGCAAGCTGGTACAACCGTTTTGGATGTCAGTGTGGAGATTTCTTAGAAAATTAGGAAACAACCTTCCTCAAGACCCAATAATACCACTTTTAAGTATATATCCAAAGGATGCTCAATCGTGCCACAAAGACATGTTCTCAACTATGTTCATAGCAGCTTTGTTTGACATAGCCAGAACCTGGAAACAACCTAAATGTCCCTTGACCGAAGAATGGATAAAGACATTGTGGTACATTTACACAATGGAGTACTACACAGCAGAAAAAAATAATGACAGCTTGAATTTTGAAGAAAAATGGATGGAACTAGAAGACATTATTTTGTTTGAGGTAACCCAGACACAGAAAGATAATTATCACATGTACTCACTCATAGGTGGTTTTTAAACATAAAGCCAGCCTACAAACCACAATCATAGAGAACTTAGACAACAATGAGGACACTAAGAGACACTTACATAGACCTAATATACATGGGAAAGTATAAAAAGACAAGATCTCCTGAGTAAATTGGGAGCATAGGGACACTGGGGGAGGGTTGAAGGGGGAAGGGGAGAGGCAGGGATGGGAGCAGAAAAATATGTAGAGCTCAATAAATATCAATAAAGAAAAAAAAATCCCAGTTTGCACCTCTGCATTTAGAATAAGTCAATGTCTGATGAATACAATGCAAGGCCCAAAAATGTAAAGCCTTTGCCTTCCTCCTCCACAGCTCTCTGGAAGCTGGGTCCTCTCTGGATATGTTGATATACAAAGCTGGCTAGAGCAGTTGCCTCAGGAGTGGAACAGCCAAGGCAGCGGGGGGGGGGGGGATGGATGAGGATCCACTCACCTGTCTGACTTAACCATCAGGGTCCTCAGGTGAGACAAGGAGGCCCTTAGGGTCTGGCCCTCATGGAAAGAAGTGACTTTGGGGGTTGTTAGCTTCACTAGTTTCTAACAGTCCAATCACCTCTGACATGTCCATGCTGTCTCCTAAATTTTCCAGAACTAGGGAGCAGAGCCAGGAACATCTGGGAGGCAGAGGCAGGCAGATCTCTGTGAGTTCAAGACCAGCCTGGTCTACAGTGTGAGTTTTAGGACAGTCAGGGTTATTACACAAAGAAACTCTGTCTGGAAAACAAAAGCAAACAACCAAACCAAAACAAACTACACACACATACACAAAACCCTAATTTGTCTAAGCACTAGCCACTGGGCATACATAAAGTGACTCCTCTTCCCAACTCTACTGTTGCTTTTTTTTTTAAAATTTATTTATTTATTATGTATACAGTATTCTCTCTGTATGTTTGTCTGCAGGCCAGAAGAGGGCACCAAACCTCATTACAGATGGCTGTGAGCCACCATGTGGTTGCCAGGAATTGAACTCAGGACCTTTGGAAGAGCAGGCAGTGCTCTTAACCACTGAGCCATCTCTCCAGCCCTACTGTTGCTTTTCTTAAAGGCAGATCTGTCTGGTGGGGTCTAACCTCCATCCTTGTGTATTTTCACACCAAAGCCAGCCCTTGCTCCCTGCTCTTCCCCCCAACTCTCCCTCAACCCCCAGCTCAGGTGCACACCTCATTTCAGTTCCTGTAAAATGATCTTTTAAAATTTACTCACCATTATGCACCACTCTTGGGAATATATTGGTTCTTAATTCAGCTAATGGGTGCAAATAAAAGGTTCTTCCCACGGTGGTGGTGCACGCCTTTAATCCCAACATTTGGGAGGCAGAGACAGCTGTGAGTCTCTGTGAGTTTGAGGCCAGAGCAAGTTCCAGGACACGCTCCAGAAGGACACAGAGAAACCCTGTCTCAAAAAAACAAAACAAAGGTCCTTGTGTTATTAGATGTAAGGCAAGAGCAAGGTGGCCGGCAGAAGGGTGTGCAGGTTCCTATTTCTGATGCTTTTTTACACTGAATTGATTTGGGTGGTCCTGGAAAAGGTCCCCTCACCCAAAGATGCTCCATTCTGACAGAGGTCTCTTTGTAGTAGACTCAAAATCTGGAAAATGCTTCTTTCAGGGTAGAGAGGGGGCTGACTTGAAGAGAGATCTGTGTAACTGCAGGGAGAAGCCAGCTGTAAAGAGGACAGCCAAATGCTAGGACAGCCAGCTGAGGCCACCAGGGTTTTAGGGGATTTGGAAATGTCCACAGTAGGGATTTTCAGAAACCGAAATAATTGTCACTCCCTCCTCCCCCTTTCTTTTTTTCCTGAGGCAGTCTTTTAGCTCAGGTTGGCCTATGCAAACTTATGGCAGTCCTCCTACCTCAGCATTGCTTTTTTTTTTTTCCCTTAAAAAATGCTTAGGCACCATTTCTGGGGAAGTTGTAAGGCTCAGGAATAGAGGGAATTCTTGACAGTAGGCAAGAATGAGAGACCAAATGAAAGCCATACCCCAAAATCCAGAAAGTTGTTCAGATTTCTGTAATTTGAGGCTGGCCTGGGAAGGCCCTTTTATTTCCCCACTAGAAACCTTTTGGGAAGATTTTGGAGTTCTGCTTTGGCGATTGTCACTCCACATTTTGTGAACCTTGTGTCTGGGGTGGTAAGAAAAATCGAAGAATCATTAACTTTCACATCCCTGCTGCCCATAAATTGGAAAGCTAGGAACCGGTGGCGCCCGCCCTCCCTTCCCTCAACCGTCCCACCCCCACCTTCGCCTGGCACAGCCAGGATGCTGCGGCGCCAAAGAGCTCGCGGGCCGGGCCCCGCGCTCACAGCTCCCGGGGGAAGCCGGGTTGCCAGGTTGGTTAACGCCTCCGCCCGTGCGCAGATTGTCCCGGGCTGAAGGCGCCACCTCTGGCGCTCAGGCGCGAGCCGCCCCTCCCGTGCAGCCGTTCTCCTCCAGGCCCTCCCTTCGCTCCTTCCACGCGCCGTTGCCCATCTCTGGCACCAACAGGTGCAGTAGCGCTGGGTGTGGGTCACCATCCCAGGATGCAGGCGTGCGAGGGCAGCGCAGCCGGGCGCCGGGCCTTCGACAGCATCTGCCCCAATAGGATGCTGGATCTGTCGCGGCGGCCACTCGGCAAGCCCGGGAAGCCAGAAAGGAAGGTGGGGATGCTCGTTGTGGTCTTGACTCTGGCAGAGTCTGCCAGCCCAGCGCCCCGACAGCTGACCTGAGTTCCCCGTTTCTGTGTCCGGCTAGTTCGTTCCTCCGTGGAAGTCCTTCTCTGGATGCCGCGGCGACAGCCCAGTGTCGGTGTACGAGGATCCTCCTGACGCAGAGCCCAATGCACTGCCAGGTGAGCCCCGAGGCACCTGCACGATCCCTCGATATCCTCGATTATGCCGGGTGGGTGCGGCACACGCGATCCGCAGCCCCTCTTTCCCCGGGCTCTGAGGAACTGGTTGAGGGTTCTGGTGGTGACCTGGCAAAGAGGCTTAGGGTTCGCTGGGTGCGTGTCTCCCGATCTTCCCGCGCAGCCCTCACCACCATAGACCTGCAGGACCTCGCAGACTGCACCTCGCTACTTGACACCGAAGCGCCATCTAGTGCTGATTCTTCAGCCTCGCAGGTACTCTTTCCCTTGTTTGGCTCTTGGCCCCTTACAGAACCAAATGCAAAACTGGTGGGTTTATTTCCTCTAAGGTCTCAAAATGGACTGGGAGCACAGGTACACTAAGCATG
Source organism: Dicrostonyx torquatus (assembly GCA_028555095.1). NCBI lineage: Eukaryota > Metazoa > Chordata > Mammalia > Rodentia > Cricetidae > Dicrostonyx > Dicrostonyx torquatus. The sequence goes on from JAQHUG010000005.1 coordinate 8,247,825, forward strand.
TTGTGGGAAGTCAAGCATCCCAGATCCCAATTTTCTCCTCCCTCCTAGTATGTTTTTAAGTTCTCATTTTCGGGGCTGGTCTGGCCAACTTTTACTGTAGGGGTCCTTTGTTATTCTACTGACAAGGCAATTTGGAGCTGGTGGGCTGAGGAACCACGTGAATGGGCACAAGCTCACATGTTAACTATTTTGTTTTTCATCCACTTCTGGTCTCTCAGGAACCATTTATATTTCGTGGGTACCAAAGGACTATCAAAGTCACGGAGCGGGGGGTGGGGGACAAAGGTCTCTTAAGCAAACTGGTGGAAACCATTCTGTCTGCAGAGACGGACACTCAGCAGCTGGCCACTTTTAACGTTTTATTCTACTTCTCTGTTGGAGCCCACAAGCCTATACAACGAATGCACAGCTGACAGACCTATAGGCAGATCCACAGGAAGTGGATAGTACAGGTCCACATGGAACAACCCATTTTGCAGAGCTGTGGGAACACTTGTCTTTTGGAAAAGTCGCTCTCGTATCTGTGGAAACCTTGGGAAGCCATGATTCTTCCCTTCAAAATAGGATTCATTCCCAAAACACCTCAACAATGTGACTTCTGCAAAGGCAATGGAGTGACTTTGCTCCATTCCCCAACACCTTGAGGCCTTGGAGGACGACATTCACTCTTCGTTCTAGCAGTCAAATTTACATAGTCAATCCCACAAAATTACCTGCTAACAGATCACATAGAAATTTCTATAGAAGAGGCACTGAGCAGGAAGGCAGCATGCCCCACCTTTGCTAACAAACAAATCTGGGCATCCCCAAAGCTGGTTATCACAAGAAATTAGATAAGGAGAATGGGTGAATCCAGGATTCAGGGATGTTTAGTGACTTTATCTAATAGTTTGGAAAGTCAGGTACTTCTGCTTGAAGGCTGGCTCTTTCTTTCCTGGGTCGGGCCACCTGTTCTGGAGTACTGCTTTGTTGAGTTCTATCTGCTCTTTTTTTTACTTTATCACAAACTATCACATATTATTAATGTCCTTGCCTATGGAATTTTCCAACTATGTCTGTAAAAACTAGAAACATCATAGAGATCAGCCCGTACTCTTCTCCTTCTCTTCCTCTTCCACTTCTTCTTCCTCTTCTTCTCCTCCTCCTTGCCACTTCTTCTACCTTTTCCCCTTATTCTCCTTTCTTCTTCTTCTTCTTCTTCTTCTTCTTCTTCTTCTTCTTCTTCTTCTTCTTCTTCTTCTTCTTCTTCTTCTTCTTCCTCTCTTCCGTACCCTGTTCACTTCACTTTCTCCCCTTGTGCAAAAAATACAGAAGATGCAGAGGTAATGTACTTGAGTTAATTTTTTACCCTCAGATCCTTGCCTTCCATAGACATCCAATTCTGAGTCCCGAGGGAGTACTGAGGCTGGTACTCAAGACCCCCATTACTTCCCCCAACATTCTAGTCCCTTGCCATCGCTGACACATCCCAGGCAGAGAATGGAGCCTCTCTGTTCTGGTGCCTCAGAGGCCAGGTACTTGATTCTTCTTTGGTGGTGCACGAAGTGTCTAGAAGGACAGGTGGTCTTATCCAGATGTTCAGAACCTAAGGGAAGAGGACTCCTTCCAGTTTCCTAACAGCAGGTGCTGGGACCACAAGGTGCATGGGGACAGGCCCAGTACAGAACTCTGCAAAATTCATGACCACCGTGAAGGAGTAGCTAAGCAACCCTTCCAAGGACTCCTCTGCCAGCCTTTTATGCCCTTAGGGAGGAGCTCGGGGTACAGGTGGTGCCCAGAAGCAGATCTTAAGGCAAGGAGTGGGAGTGACCATCACCCTGCAGAGACTGCTTCATTCTTTTCAGATCTGATGCTCAAATAGAAAAGTCGAGCCTGGGCCTCTCACCTGACCCAGAGACCTCAGTGTCTGCAGCTGCTGAGGTCATCTGTCCTCTTTTGTGCATAAGGGAGTCTGGTACTTGAAAATAGGGCCAGAGAGAAGGTTAGAATCGGGGTTCTTTTCAATTTTACAAAATATATGGCTAGGAAGAAAGGGCTTCTAGGAGAACAAAATGATCAATACAAAGATAAGAATAGTGGAATCAGTAGGCATTTCTGGTGGGTGTCTGGGATGGATCCCCTCACACCAGCATCCTAGAAATTCCTTTCCCCTTTCAAACTCTGGCCTCCAAGGAAGCGGGATTCCCAAGAAGACAGACAATGATGTGGCCATGCCAGGCTGGTCACTAGGCATTGTGTAATCCTTTTTCTCCAGGAGTCTCTCTCAAAGGAAGAAGAGAAAGCATTATGTAGAGCCTGCCTGCTTCCCACACTGGTGGGAGGGTTAACTGAGAGATTACGGAAATAGGAAAATGTCATCAACTTGAAATGTCCATCCCTTAAGAGACTAGGAAGATGCCTGGACCTTCATCTTTTTACCATTTCCTTCTCTCTCAGGCACCTGGGAACCCTGGTCAGGCAACATGGAGGTGTATCCCACCGTAGGTGAAAAGTCAACTCCAACTTTTAGAGAAACTGAAAAAACAAAACAACAACCCAACCGCAACAACAATAACACACACACTAACACTAGCAACAACACACACCATAGCTGCTACAGTCTCCTGAACAGATACCTTTCATAGTATCCCTGACCCCATTGGCTACAATCCCACCCTTCTTTCCTTTATGGGTGAGGTGGTTAGCACTTTAAGCCTAGACTTTGGAAGCCTTGGTGCCTGTCCTGGTGTGAATGCCAAGCTTTCGGCTCTTAGAAAGGTAAGGGTGGGGGTGGTCTAAGTTGGAATTGCAATTCCTTGGGTGCAAAAAGATTATCAAAAAGAGTCAGCATGGCTGCCTGATGACCCTCCTGTGAGGAAGCTCATGTGGGCTTTTCAAAATCCAGCTGGACTGACAGATGGATGGCTGTGCCTGTGGTATTTGAGACTTGCAAGAGCAATGCTCATGCTTGCCAGCCCAAGGTAAACCTACTGTTCTATGGGTGAGGTGAAGCTTTTTTTTTTTCTTGTGAACCAGAGTGCATGCAGACTAGTCTTAGAAACTTCAAGGATGTCTGTCTGTCTGTTTAGAATTGTTCTCTGAAGCCCAGACTCAATGTTGACTGGCTCACACCATTGCTTTGTTTTAGAACCCCTCCTTGCAAACTGAAGATTTCAGCCTGCAGAATTTCAGAGACACCGTGGATGATCTCATTGCAGGCAAGTGCAGTCTCCTTGCAGTCAAATGACAGAAGGGACGTCACCTATCAAAACCATACACTGCAGGTCATGTCGTGGTAAAGGTGGTCGGCCCAGCTGCCTGGGCCCAGCCTCTCTTTCACCAGGGGGTCGACTCTCCCTAATTGAGGATATCCTTCCCCCAAAATGGGGAAATTATGTCACGTGGTCTTTAGGCTATGGGTTTCTCAGTGTAGGTTCTGGGAATGAGGTACCCATTCTGTGATGGGGTGGGACAGAAGTTAAATGACAAGTGTCTACAGAGAAACAAAACCTTGTATGCTTCCCAGGCCCCAGGAGGTTTGCCTGAGTTCCTTCAGATTAGCTCAGCAGGTGCATATGAAAAAAAAAAAAAAACTACAAACAGCGAGTAAGACCAGGAATCATAGACTTTGCCTTACAAAGAAAACCTCATACAACCCAAATGTCTGGGAAGCATTTTGCCCCTGTGACTAGCTGGGCACAATCTGGAGGTAGCCAATCCCGCTTTTGCTTTCTCCCAGATTCATCCTCTTTGATGTCGCCTCCCCTGACCGACGGTGACTTTCCCTTTTCCCCATGCGATGTTTCCTCTTTCGGGTCCTGCCTCTCGCCATCGCTAGACCCACTTGCCTTGGGGTCTCCACAGCTGCCCCCACCACCCTGTGCGCCAGACCTGCCGCCCCCGCAAACCGAGCAGTACTGGAAGGAGGTGGCCGACCAGAACCAGAGGGCTCTGGGGACTGCTCTCATAGAGAATAACCAAGTAAGGACACCAGTGGTTAGGAATCTTGGGGTGCGGTCAGGGCCTGGCACAGAGCACAGGTTTGGGAATTGTAAAGGTTGGCGAGCGCTCCTGTGGACCCAGGCGTTCTAATAGCCGACACTGTTCAATTGGCCCAAACGTTCTGAACTCGCTAAATCGAGATGATCACACCCACTGGACATTCTTTTCTCTCTCTCTCTCTCTCTCTCTCTCTCTCTCTCTCTCTCTCTCTCTCTCTCTCTCTCTCTCTCTCTCTCTCTCTCTCTCCTCTCTCTCTTTTCGGTTTTCTTTTCTTCCTCACGCCCTTTCTTTTCTTTTGGGGAACAGGATCTCCTGTAGCCCAGGCTGGCCTCTATCTCCCTCTGTAGCAGAGGGTGACCTTGGCTGAACTCCTCATCCTCCAGACATGCATCACCATTTCTGGTTTATGGCATTCTGGGTACCTAATTCAGGGCTTTATGCATAGATACTCCACCAAACAGAGCTATGTTCCCAATTCCTTTCTTTTTCTTGAACTTATCATGCAGCACACACAGGCTTGCCTAGAACTCTGATCCTCCTATCTCAGTTTCTCCTAGTGCCAGGATTACAGGTGTGCACCACTACTCTGGATTCCCATCAGGTTGGTAACAGTGCTAACAATATGGAAGTTTTCTATGTGCCTGACTCTGCGTTTACCAATTTACTTTCTTCTCTCATTTGATACAACATAGAAGCTAGACAATCTCACTAGCCCCAATTTTATAGATAAATAAACTGAGACTTGAGGCCTTTGAACTTCACAGGGAGCACCCAGAAAGGCCTGTTGTCCAAATCAATACTCTTGACTACCACCCAACAACACACTAAAGTTTAACTGAGATACAGTTTATCACAACTTTTTTTTTTTTAAAGTCAAATAATTGGCTACTGTCAGGAGAACAAAGGCCCGTGGGTCCTCGGTCCTGTTGAGATGTCAGGGTCTGAGTTCAATTCCTGAAGAGTAGACCCAGCATTGTGGCCTCTCTGATGTTAGATGTCCTACTGCAGCTGCATGTGACACTGACACAGAAGCAGGAAGAGATCGCCTCGCTCAGGGAGAGAAACGTGCAGTTGAAAGAACTCGCCAGCCGGACCCGGCACCTGGCCTCAGTGCTGGACGTGAGTGGACAGGCGCGCGGGACACCGTCGGAAGTGGTGTCCCCTGGGTGTCCCCTGGGTGTCCCCTGTGTAGCCCCGCGCCCGCGGCTCTTCCCGCGCGGCTCCAGGCGAGTTCTCCTGGCTCCAGGGCTCTTCATCTTTTACAGAAGCTGATGATCACGCAGTCCCCACCAGAGCCCTTCCAGATCAAGGCAACAACGAAAAGGAGCCTGGAGGAGCTGTTCTGTGCGGCGGACCAAGCAGGACAGGGTTGCTCGGAAGTGGATGCCATCCTTAGGGACATCTCCCAGCGCTGCGATGAAGCTCTACAGAACCGCGACCCCAAGCGACCTCGGCTGCAACAAGAGCCAGGCAGCAAGAACTGCAACTCTAGGAACCTGCATGGTGCTTTCCGAGGGCTGCGCACCGACTGCAGCGCCAGCTCGGTGAACCTGAGCTATAGTGAGCTGGAGGAGGGCGGCTCCTTCAGCACGCCCATCCGCAGCCACAGCACCATCCGAACTCTGGCCTTCCCCCAGGGCAAAGCCTTCACCATCAGGACAGTCACCGGTGGTTACAAGTTCCGCTGGGTCCCCAGCTGAGCAGGGACGTGGTTTCTCCTAAAACACTGCCCTATGACCAGCCGGAAGCTTCTACAAGACAGTGGGAACAGCTAGAACTGTTTCTCCGCATCTGGTTTCCAGAATTCTCTGCAAATGAACGCCATTCTGAAACTTTTTTTTTTCCAGAAACAAAAATGGTCCTGAAATGTTAACACCTGCTCTCTGAAAAGCACGGTGTATTGCTCACCTCTCTGCGGTGAAATTGTGTGTGTGTATACACATGCTACACACGTCACAGTCTTCTAGCGCTTTGAGTTTTTTTTGTTGTTTGTTTGAGCCAGACATCACCCAGGCTTGCTGTTACCACGGCTTCGAACTGCGGGCTCTTCTGCTTCCACCTCCTGCGTGCTGGGATTACAGGTGTTTGCCACCACACTTGGCTGGCTTTAGCTGTGTTTTAAAGTCATGACTGTTCCAGATTTGTAAGAAGGGAGAATAGTGCAAAGAAATGATTTTGTTTTTCCACTAAAGGGGCTTTCTTGGACTCATCCAATCCCCAATCATTTCAGGATCCTAGGCCCAGAAGCCTGGTATCTGTGTGAGGGTTTCAACACATTGGACTCAGTTTCCCTCAGTCTTTGGAGCACAACTAACTATGTCACTACTGAAAATTTTATTTCCGTTGGAAAAGGAAAAAAAAACAGGCAAGGCTACACAATTAGGTAAATGCTGATGCAGAACAGGCACTAAGCGAAAGGCACTCCCCATAATTTGGGAAGATGTGTAGCAGTAGGGCTAGAGAAATGACTCGCAGTTAAGAGTGGGTGCTGCTCTAGCAGAGGGCTAGAGTTCAGTTCCCAGAATTCATTTCGGTGGCTCACAACTACCTGGGAACTCCAGACCTGAGGGTCTGACATCCTCTTCTGGCTTTTGTGGGCATCTGCAAACTTCTAGGACACACACATACAGAGAGATATACAAACACATGCACACACACATACATAGACACACAGAGATATGCAAACACATGTTCACATACACACATACAGAGAGACATACAAACACATGCACACACATACATAGACACACAGAGAGATATGCAAACACATGTTCACATGCACACATACAGAGAGACATACAAACACATGCACACACATACATAGACACACAGAGAGATATGCAAACACATGTTCACATACACACAGAGTCATATAAATCCCTTTCTACCTTTTGTGGGCACCTGAACACTCCTGGGACACACACACACACACACATATCACACACGAACACACACACACAGAGAAGGAGAGGAAAGGCGGGAGTGAGAAAGGGAGAAAGAGAGAATTCTTTTTAAAAAAATATGGCAATATCTCCATGCATTCAGCTTTATCAGTACAAATAGAATAATTCAGTCAAACCAGACTTACTTAAGAAGAAAGGCCAGTTGTTTTAAGCAAATGACATATACTACACAAACTGGCCCACTCATCACACCCTACGTTATGTGGCTGGATTTTCTAAGCAAAATTTAGTGAACTTTGCTTTGATTCTTCGCTTCCTATGTCTGTGGTTTCTTTTTTCCACACTCGGTTCTAGAAATGGCATGATGGCATTTGTCACATGTGATCCATCTCAGCCTCCACAGTTCTCCCTCTAAGGTTCCCCCTGTTCCCTGGTCAGCATGGGCAAGCCTCCAGACACATTGCACCACAGTGCACAGCTGGCTCTTCAGTCTGAGTGGGCGTATTGGGTAGCAAGTGGGTTGGTTAGGTGGTAAGACCTGCTCCTCCAGTTCTGTCATGTGTACTGTTATCTGTATTTAAATAGTCATTTAGAAACAAAAAATTTGATAAAATAGACCACGTTTCCTCATATTTTGTCTAACAAATGAACTGAAAAAGTGGGTTGTTCAGACTTTTTTCCCTATAGGCTCAAATATACAGTTACTACAGGTCAGGATCATAAACAACAACGAAGCCAAAAAAACAAAATAAACGAATAAAACTTTTTAAACCTGTCATGATAAACAATGACCCTCCTGCTCTTTGCTTCTCATACTGAATTACCTTCAGTGATCACGTACTGTAAAATATATTTGGTTTCTTGTATGCCTAACAAAATAAATTGGATTTCTTTTCTGTCTTGTATCTAGATTTTAAATAACCACACTGCTATTTCCTGTCATTTTACAGTCCCACAATCACCGTGCTAGTGACCAGCAGTTCATAATAAATAATACATTTTTATTATTTTTCAATAATAATATAAAATAATATTTTTAGAAATTCATAAATGTATACAACGTATTTTCATCACATTCATCCCTAATCCTCCCTTAACTCCTTTTAGGTCCACCCCCACTCCCCACCCCATCTTAGCTCCTCATTTTCTTCCTCTTCTACATAACACACCAAGTCCAATTCTCCTTCATCCTTGAGGAAAGAAAGCTCTCTTTGAACTAATGGCACAAAAGTCAAAGTTGCCTCCTTGACTGAGACAACTTTGCATTAGTTCACAGTAGAATCTAAAGACTAGAATCTTTTCTCTACCATTTATTGAAAATTGATGGGAATCTCTTTACCTCCCATTCTAAGAAAACGGTCAAAGAAGAACATATAATCTCTTATGGGAAGAGATAAATATACAGCAAACACTTGCTTATGTGCTGTGAGGAACACGAAGACACGTGAGGAGAGGGTCCTAGCTGGGCTGCACACAAGACAGGCTGGGAGTATGAGCAACAGATGTTTCTTTCTCACAGTTTGGGGCCTGGAAGTCTGAGATCAAGGTGGTAGCTCCTTAGGTTCCTCTTCTTGGTTTGCAGATCAATATTTGCTTGCTGGAAAACCGCGTGGCAGAGAGAGAGAGAGAGAGAGAGAGAGAGAGAGAGAGAGAGAGAGAGAGAGAGAGAGAGAGAGTTAGTTCAGGTCTCTTCTTAAAAGGGCCCTAACCCCATTACTGATATTGCACCCTGTCCACTTCTTTGAACTCTAATTATCCCCCCCCCCAATCTCCAAATACGATCACATTGGGAGCTAGGACTTACTTAAACAGAGGAGTCTGGGAGAGACATAGATATTCAGTTCATAGCAGATGGTGATTTTTGGGGGAAGAGGAGGGTGCTAGGTTAGATGAGGTAGTCTGGTCAGGAAAAGCCACTCTGTATAAGGTAATGTTTGAGGGCTTTGGATATGGATTGGTTGGTATAGAACTTGCCTGGCATGCATGAGGCCTGGGATTTGATCCCCAGCACTACCAAAAAACAGAACAAGAGAATTTGAACAGAGGCTGGAAGAAGTTTGGGAAGGAGCCTTGTGGGTATCTAGGTGAGGAGTATTTATTCTAGGCAGAGGAAAAGGGAAAGGAGAAGGTCCTGGGATCAGAGAACTGCCAGGCGTGGTGGACAGTAAGGATGCTAGGGGGACTAGGGCTGAGTGAATGTGGGGGCAGGCACCGAGTGGAAGGTTAGCAGGGCCTTTTTAGACCTTGTGAAGATGTCTGGATCTTTGGGAGTGAAATGGGAATCTTTCATTGAAGAGTCACATGATCTCGTTAACTTGGTTTCCTCAGAGTGGTGGATGGAGGTCAAGCCCTTCCCTGCATGCTAGGGAAGTACTCACTGAGCTACTGACAAGGTCTCATTATGTAGCCCTCCACAGCCCTGCATAGACCTGACTGGCCTGGACTCACACAGCCCCTCCTGAGTCTGCCCCCTACCCAGCTGAGTGCTGGGACTAAAGGCATACACCACCATACCCAGTTATAGTTAAATTTTAATAATAATAAATGAAAATGTAGAGTTAGTTTACAAAATAATGGATTTCATTGTGGCGTTTTCATACATGTTATTGTGTTCTGTGTTTGTTCATCCTCCCCACATCTACCTCCCCATCCACCCACCTCCTCTCTTACTGGTTTCCATACTCCCTGCAAATAAGCTACTTTCAAACCATATATGTTCCACTGCTCTCTTCCCTGTTAAGATCTCTTCCTTCCCTCTTGGGGTCCCCAGCTGTCATCATCATCATCATC
>JAQHUG010000005.1:8276156-8301954 GCA_028555095.1 Dicrostonyx torquatus
ATATCTCAGGCTTTTCTTATTAACTAATTCTTACATCTTAAAATTAGCCCATTATTCTTGTCTGTGTTAGCCACGTGTACCTTTCTTTGGCTAGGCAGTCACATCTTGTTTGCTGCATGTCTGGCTTCCTCTGTGGCTGTGTGATCTTTCTCCACTTCTTTTTATTATTATTATTATTATTACAAGAAAAATTTACATTTACTCCCCTTGTTCCTGGCCCTCCTGTTCCCCCCCTACTTTCTCCACTTCTTTAATGGAATTTTTCATTTTCTCTGTAATGGTCTCAATCATCTTCATAAAGTTATTTTTAAGGTCATTTTCTTCTGCTTCATCTGTACTGGGGTGTTCAGGTCTTGCTGTTGCTCTTTATGTTGTTGATTGTATTCTTACCTTGTTGTCTACCCAGCTCTTCCTCTAATTGGTATAGGTGGAGCCTGTACTTCAGGGGGTCTCTCTTTCTCCAATTGATGTAGTTGTAAGCTGTGGCTCCATTGAAGGCTCCCTCAGATGCAGGCAGAGAAGACCCTCTGGTGATCACTCCTGGAGTTGCAGGTGGGTCCAAAACTCTGGCTATAGCTCTGAAAGACCCCTGCACTAGTTTAACAGTAGTAGAAATAGCAGCAGTAACGCCATGATTCAGCAAGGCTTGAAACTGGCAATATCCCCGGACTAATAAATACCCCCACTTTTCTTAAGTCTAAAATAAGACACCAGCCAGGCCACCCTCATTTATGTAAACAGGAGATCTATGGCTTGGCATCTGGAGGCCAGGCCACCCTGAACTACAAAGATAGAATATATGTGGTCTAGTTTCTGAAGGCCAGAGGCTTAGTCAGCAGGAAGATAAAGAAGGAACAGAAAATCACCAGATGTTCTCAGCGACAAAGCTGACGTGTTCGAGCCAAGTCAACCCCTCGCCTCATTTGAAGTAACCAATAGGAACCCTGTAACCATGCATCTGCTTCTGTAAGCCCGCTTCTTGCTGCCTTAGAGTTATAAATACTAGCTCTGGACTCCAGAGGGCATGCTCAGCTCCCGAATGCTGTAGCATCCTCGGACGTCTGCGAAATAAAGAACCTCTTGCTTGTTGCAGCCAGTGGTCTCGTGTCTTGTGTCTTGACGGGGATCTCTGACAAGGCCCACAGAACTCTGGGGGTCTTTCAGCTCCTCCAGGTAGAGGCGGTGCCACAGTACTAGTGCTTAGTTGGCTAGGTGTAGGGGGTGCTGAGGTTCCAGTGGTTGCTGTAGTGGTGGAGTATCTCACATGGAGAATGGCAGTGGATACTGGCTGGGGCTCAGGTGTTCCTTCCCAGAGGAACTCCTTAGGATAACTTCTGGAAGCCACTGCGGTTGTTGGTCCTGGTGGTGGCAGCAGTCACTGGCCACTCCTGGCTGTTGCTCAGCTCTTGATGCTTCCAGGCAGGGTTGCTTGGGCCTCTGATGTCTACTTTCTTTATTTGTATGGACAAGTACCAGACAAGATGCAGCTTAAGGAAAGAAGGGCTTATATGGTTCTCAGTTTGGACAAACTAAACTATTATGGCAGGGAAGGCATGGCGGCAGAGCTCCATGGCGAGAGCTTGCATTCGGGAATCCCTCATTAGCCGCTTTTCAGGACAACAAAGGGGGATAGGAGACGGGGTCAGGAGAGGGAAGAGTGGAAAGAAAAGCATTGAAGAGAGAAAGGAAAGAAAGAGGGGAGGGAAGGGAAGAGGATAGGCTACTAGGCCTAGAAGCTGTGCTGGACTTCTCTAAACCTTAAATAACCTGCTTCCTTTATCAAGGATTCACCTCCCGCCAGGTGGCGGTGGAGCGTGCTTTTAGACCAGGCTGGCCTTGAACTCAGAGATCTGCCTGCCTCTCCCTCCTGAGTGCCTCTCCCTCCTGAGTGCCTCTCCCTCCTGAGTGCTGGAATTAAAGGCACGAGCCTGGCTTCAAGAAGCAACTTTAAGGGAAGAAATACCAATTTGGCTCACATTTGGAGGGGTATAGAGAAGGCACAGAAGCAGGTAGGTGGCCCAAAGGTACTGGGGATTTACTTGTGGCTGAGCCTCTCCTCCTCCTATCTCAGAGGAACAGGAGAGAAGTAGTGAAGGAGCCTGATAGAGTGCAATTGGGCTGTAAACCCCAAGGCATGTTCTCTATCAAGGCTCCATGACCTTCTGAACCATTAGCATCAACTGGGGACTAAACATTCAAACACAGCCAGGTGATAGGATGCATTCCTTTAATCCCAGTATTCAGGAAGTAGAGGTGGGTAGGTCTCTGTATTTGAGGCCAGTCTGGTCTACAAAGCAAGTTTCAGGATAGCCAGGGCTTCAAGACAGAGAAACAAACAAAAACAAAACAATGAAATCAAACACATGAGCTTATGGGTAGCATTTCTTATTCACATCAACATTAGGAGTAACCCCCTGACTCTTCATTTAGATCCATTGTCAGACTTTCCTTTGCATCTAACCTCATCAAAAAAAGAATTTCTCCCAGTTGTGACCTGTGATTCTTTTTTATTTTTTTAAATTTCATTAATTAATTTATTTATTATACAATGTTCTGTCTGCATGTATATGCTGTCTGCATGTATACCTGCAGACCAGAAAAGGGCCCCAGATCTCATTACAGATGGTTGTAAGCTACCATGTGGTTGCTGGGAATTGTGCTCAGGTCCTCTGGAAGAACAGTCAGTGCTCTTAACCACTGAGGCATCTCTCCAGCCCATGGTTTATTCTTTAATATCGTTTAAGGAAGTAAAATATTGAGAAAAATGCTCTATTTTTCACCTTTGAAACAAGATTTTCACCTTTAAAATCATAATCATAATTCTTATTTTGGTGTTATTTTAGTGTTTGAGAACAATTGGTTTTATTTTTCTCATAGTTATGCTTGTCCCTTCTATAACTTTTCATGACTTTGTTCCACGTTTGAAATATCATTCCCTCCTCACCATGAATAAGCAGTTTCTTTCACACCTTCTGGAAGAACTAGAGACTGTGTAGTCTAGCAATTGCTTTCAATTCTGGGGCTTGTCTCCCCCTTTGCCTACCTGAGATAGTCTGATGGGTGGGAGGAAAGAATGTAGAGCCTTTGTTGCCGAGGAACTCAGGGAAACTATAGACAAAATATATAAACGTGTATAGACAGAAGGATGGGTTTAGAGTGAGGGGATGAAGACAGGTCACTTAGACCACAGAACGTTTAACAGGACAGCAAGGGCACAGTAATGAAGAGCATGGTGATTATACTTTACAGGGTCATCTGAGAAAAGAGTTCAGGGGTGGCAGCGTTGAAGATACAAATTGAGTACAATCTCAATCTCTCTCTCTCTCTCTCTCTCTGTGTGTGTGTGTGTGTGTGTGTGTAGAGTGTAAAAACAGAGAATGGAGTGAGAAGGTGGAAAGAACCAACTCTTGGAAGTTGTCCCCTGTTCGCCACACACAGTCTGTGGTTCACATGACTTTCATATACACACTGAAGGATACTTGTTTTTTAGAAAGATAATGAGTACTTCTGAGTTTGGTCTGGATGCATTTTGCATTATGAGATGGCTGTCAGCTCATAGAGGTGAGGGGAGGAATGTTAAGGTTTTCATGTGAGATGCCCACCACAAGCTCACATGTTCATGACATGTTTCCCACAGTGTCTCTGTTGGGAGACTGTACAACTATTAGGAGATGACACCTAGCTGGAGGAAGAGGGATGCTGAGAGATAGGTCATTAAGGTCCTGACCTGGACTCACTTCCATTCATTCTGACTGATGCCTGATTGATGCAATGTAATGAGAAGTTGCCCTTGCCAATACAGTTGCCTGCAGCCATGCCCTCCCCACGGTTGTTGTCTATATCCTCCCAAACCATGAGCCAAAATAGACTTCATTAAAAACAAAGCAAAATAAACAATTCCCTACTTCCTCCCCATCCCAACCCCTAGTATTTTTAATTTTTCTTGTTTTTAAATTAATTTTTTTAAAAAACTGTCTTTTCTCATTTTACATGCCAATCCAAGTTCCCACTCTCACCCCTTCTCCCACTCCCTTGACCTCCTCCTCCACTCCATCCCCATTCACTCCTCAGAGAGGGTAAGGTTTCCCATGGGAAATCAGCAAAGTCTAGCACATTGATTTGAGGCAGGACCAAGGCCCTCCCCCACTATATCTAGGCTGAGCAAAGTATCCTTCCAAAGAGAATAGGTTCCCAAAAGTCAGCACAAGCAGTAGGGATAAATCCTGGTCTCACTGCCAGTGGCTCTACAGACTGCCCCAGCCATACAATTGTCACCAACATTCAGAAGGTCTAGTTTGATCCTATGCTGGTTCCCCCACAGTTAGGCCAGAGTCGGTGAGCTCCTATTAGCTCAGGTAAGCTGTATCAGTGGGTATCCCCATCATGGTCTTGACCCCTTTGCTTGTATTCTCACTCCTTCCTCTCATCGACTGGACTTTGGGAGCTCAACCCAATGTTCCTCTGTGGGTCTCTGCATCTGCTTCCATCAGTTGCTGGATGAAGGTTCTACGATGATATTTAAGATTGTCATCAATCTGACTACAGGGCAAGTCCAGTTCAGGCACCCTCTCCACAACTGATTAGGTCTTAGTAGCTGGGGTCATCCTTGTGGATTCCTGGGAATTTCTTTAAGTGCCAGGTTTCTTGCTAGTCCCATAATGGCTCCCTCAATCATGATATCTCTTTCCTTGCTCTTCCTCTCTGTCCTTCCCATCTCCACCATTCCATTTCCTCAAGTTCTACTTCCCCCTTCCCTTCTCCCCTCTTATTCCCTTTCTGCCCTCCCTTCTCCCCCAACCCCCACATTCCCAATTTTCTCAGGAGATCTTGTCTATTTCCCCTTTCCAGGGGATCCATGTATATTTTTCTTAGGGTTTTCCTTGTTACCTAGCTTCTCTGGGGTCATGGTTTGTTATTCTTTGCTTTACGTCTAATATCCACTTATGAGTGAGTACATACTCTGCTCATCTTTCTGTGTCTGGGACACTTCACTCAGGATGGTTTTTTCTAGTTTGATCCATTTGCATGCAAATTTCAAGATGTCATTTTTTTTACTGCTGAGTAGTACTCCACTGTGTAAATGTACATTTTATTTTTTCTAATATTTTTATTACTTTATAATGTCATTCAAAATTTCCACTTCCTCCCCTCCTCCCACTTCCCTCCCATTCCTCCACTCTCCCTCTGCCCCTCCCACTCCAGTCCTAAGAAAGGGCAGGGTACCCTACCCTGTGGGAAGTCCAAGGCCATCCCCCTCCATCCAGGCCTAGGAAGGTATGCATCCAAATAGAACAGGATCCCAAAAAGCTAGCACATGCAGTAGAGACAAATTCCAGTGCCATTATCATTGGCTTCTCAGTTTGCCTCAATTTTCAGCTCCATTCAGAGAGTCCAGTTTGATCCCATGATCGTTCAGTCCCAGTCCAGCTGGATTTGGTGAGCTCCTATTAGCTCAGGCACACTGTCTCGGTGGGTGGACCAACCCCTTGTGGTCCTGACTTCCTTGCTCATATTCTCCCTCCTTCTGCTCTTCAACTGAACCTTGGGAGCTCAGTCCAGTGCTCCGATGTGGGTCTCTGTCTCTATCTCCATCTATCGTCAGACAAAGGTTCTCTCTGGGTCTGCTCAGCACCTATCACATTTTCTTTTTCCATTCTTTGGTAGATGAGTCATGACATCTGTTAGTACTCCTATTTCTCTGTTCAGATTCTGTCTGGTTGACCTGACCATTGGTGAGAGTGTGGTGTTGAAGTCTCCTACTGTTAGTGTGTGGGGTTTGATGTGCAATTTAGGCTTTAGTAATGCTTCTTTTACACATTTGGGTGCTCTGGTATTTTGGGGCTTAGATGTTCAGGATCGAGACTTCATCTTGATGGATTTTTCCTGTGATGAGTATAAAGTGTCCCTTTTCATCTCTTCTGATTGATTTTAGTTTGAAGTTTTGTTTGATGTTAGGATAGCTACACCCACTTGTTTTTTTAGGTCCATTTGATTGGAAAATCTTTCCCAAACCTTTTACTTTGCAGTAATGTCTGTCTTTGAGGCTGTGGTATGTTTCTTGTATGAAACAGAAGGATGGATCCTGTATCCATATCCATTCTCTTAGCCTGTGTCTTTTTATTGGTGAATTGAGTCCATTAATATTAAGAGATATTAATGACTTTGATAATTCCTGTCATTTTTCAGTGGCAATATTTGTGTTTCCCTTCTTTGGGGTTTGCTGGTGTGAGGCTATC
Organism: Dicrostonyx torquatus; assembly: GCA_028555095.1. Taxonomy (NCBI): domain Eukaryota; kingdom Metazoa; phylum Chordata; class Mammalia; order Rodentia; family Cricetidae; genus Dicrostonyx; species Dicrostonyx torquatus. The sequence goes on from JAQHUG010000005.1 coordinate 8,282,393, forward strand.
TGTTGCCTGTGTTTTTGTGGGTGCAGTTAGCTTCCTTGGGTTGGGGTTTTCCTTCTAGTACTTTCTATAAGGCGGGGCTTATGAATAGGGATTGTTTAAATCTGGTTTTGTCATGGAATATCTTATTTTCTCCACAGATGGTGATTGAAAGCTTTGCTGGGTATAGTAGTCTTGGCTTGCATCTGTGGTCTCTTAGTGTCTGCAGCACCTCTATCCAGGACCTTCTGGCTTGCAAAGTTTCCACTGAGAAGCTGGGTGTAATTCTGATAGGTCTGCCTTTATTTGTTATTTGGCCTTTTTCCTTTGCAGCTTTTCATATTCTTTATTTTGTATGTTTAGTGTTTTGATTATTATATGGTGAGGGGACTTTTTTTGATCCAGTCTATTTGGTGTTTTGTAAGCTTCTTGTACCTTCATAGGCATGTCCTTCTTTAGATTGGGAAAGTTTTCTTCTATGATTTTGCTGAATATATTTTCTGTGCCTTTGAACTGGAGTTCTTCTCCTTTCTTTATCCCTATTCTTTCTTACGTTTGGTCTTCTCGTGGTATATCCTATTTCATGATATTTTGTGTTAAGGATTTGTTGTATTTAATATTTACTTTGACCAATTAATCTATTTATTCTATTGTATCTTCAATGCCTTATATTCTTTCTTCCATCTCTTGTATTCTGTTATGCTTGCATCTGTAGTTCCTTTTTTGTTTACCCATATTTTTCATTTCCAGAATTCCCTTGGCTTGTGTTTTCTTTATTGCCTCTATTTCAGCTTTCAAGTCTTGAACTGTTTGAATTGTTTGCTTCACCTGTTTGTTTTTTCTTGGTTTTCTTTAAGAGATTTATTAATTTCTTCCATTTTTTTCTTTTTCTCCATTTCTTTAAGGGAATCTCTCTTTTCCTCTTTAAGGGTCTCTATCATTTTCAGATAGCTCTATTTTAAGTTGTTTTCTTCTTCTGGGTTCTTCCTGTTGTATGACCACTAGGTTCTGGAGCTACCTTGTTGCGTTTTAGGTTGTTGAATGAATTCTTGCATTGGCACCTACCCGTCTCTTCCCCCAATTGGTCCTGTCAGTGTCTTTGCCTCTTGGTCTGATCCTTGCAGTCAGTGCCTGTATCTCAGGGATCCTCTCTTGAACAGATTGTCGTAGTTTCTGTCTGTGTCTTAGTGAGCCACTCTTGGTCCACTCTGTGCAGTTGCTGTCTGTGTGTCAGAGATCCTCTGAGGTCACTGGGGATGGGTGGGTTTGTGGGCAGAGTGGACTTGTAGTTTACAGGGTCCAATCGATGAGGGCTGTGTTGAAATAGCCTTTCTGCCTGTAGGCTTGCCTGTTGGTCATCTAGTGAATCTGAGGCAGGAGAGGGAGGGGCCTTCGATTTTGTCCTGGTACCAATGGTCTAGAGATTGGGGTGTCCAGCTGGTCACTCACCTTTTTGTCTGCTCTGTGCTATCACAGACTGTGTGTGTCCCAGTAATTTTAAAGAAACTATAAGAAAAATTAACACCAGCACTCAATAAAAATTCTCAGGATGGTTATAAGGTCCTCTGAAGATTAGCTGGATATTAATCCTAGGTAGCTGCCCTTGATTGTGGGACTGTGGGACTGTTGCCCAATGGGGTCATACAGACACTGTGAGACTCCATCTCACTTACAGGCTTGATACACATCTGTGTGCTAATGAGTCCACATACACGCTCATGTAGAGCTAAAGACAGACAAAGCAGGTCTCTGTAGAGTGCTCTAACAGTTTTGAAGCACAGTGGAGTTTCCACTCCTCAGTGAGCAAATGGTTCTTGGCACTGGGTGTTGTTTCCTCACCTTTCCTCTGTTAGTGCTGAGGGTTTATCACCACTTAATTTTTACTTTCACGTATTTTCTGCTAAAGTATCAAAAAATAGTACTGAAAAATGTGAAAGCATTCAAATCCCTTTCTTCTGGTAAATGTTTGAATAGATATATTTATCCTGAGCTGAACATTGCACAATGTATACATGTATGAAAATGCCCATGGAATCTCAGAAATTAGGTTTCAGTTAAAGACTGTATTATGTAGAGTCTGGGGGTGTGGCTTAATGGTAAAATGCTCGCTTGCTGGGCAAGCATGAGGATCCAAGTTCAGGTCCTCAGTTCATATAAAACCAGAAATAGTGGCATGCATGTGTAACCTGTGGGTAGAGCTCAGAGGGTGGAGACAGATGGATTCTGGAGTATGCTGCCTAGTCAGTCTAGCCAAAATGATGAGCTCCAGGTTCAGGATGTGCGGGGGGGGGAGCCCTGTCTCAAAAGTATGGCGGAGAATGATTAAGACTCCTAATTTCAACCTCTCACTTCCACATGCACACTCATGGGCACATGCATTCACCCATATGTACTTACCAACACATACACACAGCACACACACACACACAGCATCCAGATAAAGAAAATTTCCACGTTGAAAGCAAACTCATAAAAATCAAAGGCGTTTTTGGTAATCAAGAACCAAGCAAGCTACAGAGAAACCCTGTCTCGAAAAAACCAAAAAAAAAAAAAAAAAAAAAAAAGAGAACCAACCAAATTCCTGATTGCATGAGTTAAAAGGAGAAAGCATGTACGTTGTGCTCAAATGTGTGAGAGCACATGTGTGCACATGTGTGAGCATGAGGTGGAGACTTGAGGTTGATGTTGGGAAGCCTTCCTTGATTTTTATCCATCACATTTACCTTATTGAACCCAGACCTGACTAGATGGTAGGAACAGTCTAGCTAAGTCTAGCTAGCCAGTTTGCTCTGTGAATCCTGTCTCTGCTGTTTGAGGGATGGAATTACAGGCTGCTGTCATGCCTACTTGGCATTTGCCTGAGTTCTGGGCATCAGAACTCTGGTCTTTCTGCTTGTACAACAAATGTTTTTCCTGTTGAGCCATCTCCCCAGCCCTGGAACAACTTATTTAACCAATAATATGTTGTTGATTATTTTAACAAATATATATCAAATCATTGTTTTCTGTAGCTATTTTTTTTTCAAAAGGGAAGAAAATGCCAGAAAATAAAAGGCATTTCTTCCAAAATTCTGCCATTTGTGTCTTTAGAATGGTGATAGTTTTGAGTTATGTAATATAAGATAAATATTAAAAGCTGAGGATTTAAAAGAGGACAGTAAACAAAGAATTGAGAAATTGGAATGAAATTATTTAACTTGAAGGGAAAGTTTGCAAATGGCTATCCCCAAGTCTCTGCATCTTATCCTGTCACACTCACAGTTTGTCCTGTTGGAGGTGTGACAGTAAGAATCTTCTCTTCCCTTCTTGTCTCAATGCTCCCAAAGGAAAATTGATCTTTTCCAGAGCTGGGAATCAATTCCAGGACCTTGCCAAGTGCTCTACCATAGAGCTAGATCCCCAGTCTAGGAAATTCTTGTGTGTGCTATTTGAATAGGTGTGTGTGTGTGTGTGTGTGTGTGTGTGTGTGGCATCTGAAAGAAAGAGAGAGCAGAGGTGGTGTCTATGGTCATTGTTTTATATTTATAAGTTTCTGAAGAAATGGGCAGGTGCATGACTGCAGACTTCTCTTGTGTGCTACCGTTTCCTATTCCCGTGAAGAGGAACTTAAGGGCTGTCCTCCCCTGTGCTCCACTAGTAAATCAGATCCTTGTGTATAATGTTACCGAAAAGCAAACACGATTGTGTTGCAATTATAACCCACTTGCTAACTTGTACTGCGTGGAAAATGTTAACCCAGGGCTTCTGTGTTTACACAGGTATGTGTGCTTCCTGGAGCAGTCAAGTTGGCAGTGTTTCCTTTGAGTATGATGATCAGATATCTTGAGGAGCAGCTGAGGAGCGAGTTTTCAGTTCTACAATGTAGATACAGCTTTAAGAATCTCTACAGTGAAGCTAAGAGCAACAGTCTCGATAATGCACTGGATACATGTGTTCATTACACTGTCTGAAACTGAGGTCTGTTGTAAAAGTCAGGCGTTTCTAATGGTGTAAACATCTTTTTTCCCTCGAGGCAGGATCTCTCGGGTAATCTAGACTGACCTTAACCTCTTCATGTAGCTTAGCTGGCCTCAAACTTGCCACCCTCCTGCCTCTGACTCCTAAGGACTGGGATTACTAGCGTGAGTCAGATAATTTTAGCTTCTTGAGCAGTGACATAATTGCAAACACTTAGGTTTCTCGAATCATATCTTTCCATGGTTGATGATGAAATATCTCCGTTCCCTTACACCTTGCTCAGCCCAGTCTGAGTCCAGGGGTCAGTTGTGATAAAGCAACATCTTTACTTAAGACATTTTTCTCTTTCCCTTCCTATTTTTCCTTTTATTACCTTCCTCCTTCTTTCCTTCATTCCTAAAGCAGACAACAGAACAAGGGATCTTTTTAAACTCTGCAATTAATAACCAAAAGTTTAGCTTCTTATATATTACCCTAAAGAGAAAGTTTATGCCATTATTTTAGTAATCAAGTTAAATTGGAGCCATGGTGTTCTCTCTCTCTCTCTCTCTCTCTCTCTCTCTCTCTCTCTCACACACACACACACACACACACACACACACACACACACACACACACAAAACTTTAAAAATACTCCACCACTGATGTAGGTAAGGTCAGATTATAGTTTGATACCATAAATTACTTAAGAATGCTTAATAGGCAGTGGTGCACACCTTTAAGACCAGCACTTGGGAGGCAGAGGCAGGTGAGTTCAAGCCCAGTTTGGTCTACAGAGTAAGTTCCAGGACAGCTAGAGCTACACAGAGAAACTCTGCCTCAAAACAAAACAAAAGTGTTCAATATAGTGCCTGGTAATAACATTTGATTAAGTTTTAAATTTTAGATTTTGTTTTTCAAGGCAAGATTTCTCTGTGTGTATACCTGTTTTGGAACTTGCTCTGTAGCCCAGGCTGGACTCAGACTCACAGAGATTCACCTGCCTCCGCCTCCTAAGTGCTGGGACTAAAGCCGTGGCAAGTTTTAGATTCTTTAAGGAAAATGATATGTTGGTAAATTCTCACTCAGGGGTTAGTGGTGAACTGGTGAGGGGGGGGGAGAGGTCTAGCTCAGTGGCAGGACATGCCTTGAACATGCATGAGGTTTTGGGTTTGGTTCCTAGGACCCAACAGTAGTAACAATAAGCCAATGAGCACAGTCATTGCAGACAATTTGTTTGGTTTCCGAAAGGAAAAGAATAAAAATGATTAAAAAAAAAGCAGTTAAAATGACTAAAAGCACCAGTGTACCTTAGATGTGTATATTGTACTTTAAGAACCTGTTAAAGAGTCCTGAAAATCCTGAATCAGCTATTAAGTGGAGCTAACTGCGTCCTAAGCCCACAGCACCACCTTCAGGGAAGAGGTGTGCTTATTTGAATTCACTGCAAATGCATCCTCATTGGATTAAGTTCTGAAGAGCAGGGAGAATAACAATCACATTTGTTGTCATTGCCATGGCAATGTCTGCTGTCTCTCAGCCTGGCTATATTCATTGCAGAAGACCAGCTTCTTAGCCTTGAGTTTTAAAACAGTGATATTGAAAAGACAAATCTGGCTGCAGATGATATGCATGCAATCCCTAGTTTGACCTGGAACATCACACTCAGGAAATCATATACAGATAGTGGGATCTCTGTGTCTCCAAGCCATTTGACAGCTCTCCTCCATTGTTTATCATTTTAACCAGGCTCCTTACGGACCTTTTCTATTGTTTGAGACCAATAACATGATTAAAAAGCTACTCACTTCTTTCAGTGTCAGAACCCAAGGATGAGCAATGGAGGAACAAGGATGGGCTAGATTCAATAACCAGGGGAGGAGAAGGGAAGGAGCCACCAGTACTGGAAGGGACTGCATAGTCCTGTGGTGCCCTGGCCTCTGCCTAGATGCTTCTGATTGCTTGATACACAGATGGTGTGATCTGAGATGAGCTTCAGGTATAGAGGGGATGGGAGCCTGAAATATCTCGATAGTTTTTATTGATCAGATGTAGAATGCTATATTAGAATGGACATATAGACTTAATTTCTCCTATTTTAGTTTTCTTGTTACAAAGTTTGAAACTATATTTATGTCCTTCCCATTTTCTCTTGTCTCCTAACCATCATATTTCATATTAAAAGGATAAAAAGACCATATTTAAATGTCCATAATCTTTGAAAATGTCTTAATGGCAAAGCACATAATTTTTTTTAAAAAAGCACTCCAGGACTGCCATGACTAGAGAAACCCTGTCTTGGAAAAAAAAAAAAACAAAAAACAAAAAACAAAACAAAACATCGCACCATTTCCCCTTTCCTTCCCTCCCTCCCTTCCCTCCCATGTACCCTTAGCTTATTTCCCTCTTGAAATTATGAACTCTTTTTGCAATTGTTAATATATAAATGCTTAAATATGTAAATACAACCTACTCATTCTGTTTAGTGTTACTTGTATATATGATTTAGGGGCTGATCATTTGGATAGACAGTTGGGAAGCTCATCACTGAGGAAGACTATCTCTTTTGCTCTCAGCATTCCTCAGTTGCCTGTGGTTTTTATGTTAGTTCGTCTAGGGCTCGGACCTGTGAGTTTTCCCCCTTTTCTGTTAGTTTGTCTATTGGGGTTGTACTTGTTCAGGCAGTCACATTGTTGTACTATCATGGGTGAAGCTTCTCTCATTTCTAGGAGACACAGCCTCAACATATTTCTGGTTACTCTGGCTCTTAGGCTCTCTCTGCCCCCTCTTCAACCGTGTTTCCTGAACCTTAGGTGCATTGTAGATGAATTATTAGTTAGGACTGGGTACCCTATGTCTACTTCTCTGCATTTTAACTAGCTGTGGTTTTCCATAATGATCTTCATCTTCATCTATTGCAAAAAAAAAAGCTTTCTTGATGAGGTGTGAGAACTGCACATATGTGTGGGTGTGGGCATAGGATACATATTTAGAATGCAGTTGGGAATTGTGCCGATTTAGTAAAGTGCTGGCAGTAGGTCCTCGTTTAGGATCCATGACCTCACTAGCCCAGGACAGCCTGCTAGATGTCCAGTGTTGAATGGGCCTTACACCCAGTTAGAGAGCTGTTGGTTACTGAGAATTGAGTGCCATCCTTGCACTCTTAGGGTTACTATGCCATGGTGGTCATTCTTGTGGTGCATAGGCATCGCAGGTGCATTCCTAATAGTTTTGCAAACTACCTTCCTTCCTTCCTTCCTTCCTTCCTTCCTTCCTTCCTTCCTTCCTACCTTATTTCCTTTCTCTTGTTTGTTTTTTGAGACAGGGTTTCTCTGAGTAGCCCCGGCTGTCCTGAAACTCACTCTGTGGACCAGGCTGGCCCCGCCTCTTCCTCCAGAGTACTGGAATTAAAGGCATGCACCTGGCATGTTTTCTTAAAAGATTACATTTGTAGAGGATTGAAAAAAAGATGAAGGGGAAGAATAAACTAAAAAAACCTAAAATGTCAGGAAGTAATGATAGCCTCGTTTGTATCTCAGAAAATATGAAGATATTATTCAACTCTTATTTCAGCACTCGAGATTCATACCAGACTCCTGGTTATTCCTCTTTCCATGCACCCCTATGACACACACTCAGAGTTTCTGAACCAAGTGGGCCACTTCATTTCTTGAGATGAGGGAAGTGGCCTGAACTCAGACAGGAAAAGGAAAAGCTAGGGTTGGAACTCCATTGTATGGCACCAAACTGCCAACTCAGAAGAAGGTTACTAAAGCTATGAATTTTGCAGATGACTTCAGCAAATATGCTACAATAGGATGTGAAGATGAAATAAATGGTTAAGGGAAGGAAATCCATTATTGCTTACGTGTGATGTGTTTAGTTGTGTTTGACATAATCTAGGATCCCCTGGGAAGAGAATCTCTGTGGGGGTAGTTTACAATGGATTGGTCTGTGGGCATGTCTGTGGGAGGTTATCTTGGATCACAAGGGAAGACAGCCCAGCTTGGATGACACCATTCTCTGTGCAGAGCATCCTGGCCTGTGTAAAAAAGAAATGAGTGGTGGCCAGGCGGTGGTGGCGCACGCCTTTAATCCCAGCACTTGGGAGGCAGAGACAGGCGGATCTTTGTGAGTTCGAGACCAGCCTGGTCTACAAGAGATAGTTCCAGGACAGGCTCCAAAGCTACAGAGAAACCCTGTCTTGAAAAACAAACAAACAAAAAAAAAAGAAAGAAAGAAATGAGTGAAGCACAAGGAATCCAGCAAGCGGGCATGCATGCATTCATTTCTCCCTGCTCTTGACAGTGGGTGTGATGTCATTGGCATTCGAAGGACCTGCCTTGATTAGCTGCAGTGATGGACTGTAACCTGGAATTATAAGCCAAAACAAACCGCTTTCCTTTTAAATTGCTTTTGGTCGGGACATTTTATCCCAGTAATGGAAAAGAGACTAAGTTAAGCAATGAATGAAACATATGTGTTTCAATTTAGCTGGACACATTTTCAACTTGAAGCAAAATCACATGGGGAAAGGCGGATCTCTGTCTAGGACAGAGCTGGAAGCTGACAGCTCACTGCAATCTGCAAATGGCGAGTTTACAGAAGGGAGTGCATGAGAACCACGACCAAGCACCAGCCAAGCTCCGGGAGTCCAGTGGAAGAGAGGAAGGAGGGAAAGGAGATCAAGATCATGATGGAGAAATCTACAGAAACAGTTGAACCAACCTCGTGGAAACTCAAGAACTCTAGACCGACAGCTGTGGAGCCTCCATGGGACTGAGCTAGGCCCTCCATATGTGGGAGATGTTGGTGAAGCTTGGACTATCTAAAGGGTCCCTGGCATCTATCTATCCCTGGTGCATGAGTTAGCCTATTGGAGTCCATTCCTTATGGTGGAAAGCCATGCTCAGCCTTAATGCAGGGGGGAGGGGCTTGGTCTTGTCCAACTTAATGTGTTAGACTTTGCTGACTTCTCATGGAAGCCCTTACTGGTTGGGAGGAGTGGATGGGAGGTGGCCTGGGGAGAGGAGGCAAGGGGGTGGACAGGAGGAGGGGTGGGAGGAAGAACTATGGTTGGAATATAAAATGAAATTAAAAAAATAATAAATTTAAAAAATGGGCACACATACCCAGGGCTACTTAAAGACTCTAGCTCTGGCCTGCTGTGCCCGGTTGCTTTTAGATGCACCTCAAAATGGTGAGCATGGCACCTGATAGCAATCAGCAAACTGAAACAAAACACATGGATGGCATTTGAAATTCTAACATGTTGGTGGGATGATATGGCCAAAACTATTTTTTAAAATGAGACTTTAAGGTTATCTCTATAGAATAGCTAAAACCATTTTTAAAACCTCTTTTAGTTGCATAAGAGGCGACCGACAATATTGTGGTTTATTAAGTTTTCTCCCTTAATTGGGCCTTGTTGGGTCCAAAGGATGGGATCATAAAGAAAACTTTGTCTTTGAACCACAGAGGGAGCTCATCTCACCCAAGGCTCTCTGTTCCCAGCTCTATGTTCACCCTGAGACTTCCTAGTATAGTTATGGGAACAGAGGCCTAAACAATAGGCAGTGTTTAGCGTTAGCACAGGCTTTCTCCTGGCATTCTTCTTTAACCCATATGCCATGTTTGTTAGTGTTTAGTGTTGAACTGAAACATGTACAGAGTACAAGACACACAGAAGCTCAACTACTGGCTTTTGGAACTCACTCCTGCTAGCTCTCTCCTTTTCCCACAAGCCTTGCTGGATGGATATGCTAAAGCTACCTATCTTCTGGGCCATTTCTCAGAACTGACTTGCAGCAAGTCATCTTTGGGGTTTCTTTCTTCTTTTGAACACAATTTCATATAGTTCAGGCTGGCCTTGAATTTGCTGCTATGTAGTAGAGGGTAACCTTGAACCAACAATCCTCTCGCCTCTAAGGTTAAGGTGCTTGGATTACAGGTTTGCATCATCATGCTTGCTTGCAGCAAGCCATCTTGAAGAAGGCTGGGACAAAGAACAACTTGGCTTCTGCTTGCTGTGAAAGCAGTGGCTTCTCCCTGCTAAGCATCCCCCTCTTCCGCTGTAATCCACAGTGGGGACAGGCATCTCTTTGGAGCCCCTACTCTGCCTCATCCCTGTGAGATCTGGGGGCAAGGTGAGTTAATGAATCTGTGATGTTTATGGCATTTACTGTTTGTCTCTGACCCTTGAGTCTTGTGTCTTCTGCTAGCATACACGAAGCAGCGCTGGGCTAATTAGTTAGGCTACAAATGGGATAATATCAAATCTCAGACCTTGAAATTCATATTTCAAGTGTCAGTAGTCCCTGGAAAACTTGAAAAAGAATGTACAAAAAAGAGTGACTAGGAGAGAACAGCCCAGTGTGGCTTTTAAAATTAGCTTCTTACACGGATCTAAACCTCAAATGGCCTCTCAGCTCTTTACCCCCTGGGTTTCAGGCTTCAGGTTCCAGATGACCTCTTGGAAATAGTCTGCTCTCCTACATGTCAAGCTCTGAAAATTAATGCCTTACATGTTCTTGGTTACTCTTCCAGGGGACTCTTTGGTTTCATGACCAAACCATGTTGCAAAGTCAATGGCAGAGCAGGAGTCACTAGACCTGCAAAGTCAATGGCAGAGCAGGAGTCACTAGACCTACAAAGTCAATGGCAGAGCAGGAGTCACTAGACCTGCAAAGTCAATGGCAGAACAGGAGTGTCTGGCCTGTTCCTTTCATCACGGTGCCATTTTATTTCTCCAGAACTATTCTAAACTTGTAGCAGCTATGGGGCACCAACAACAACCAAGCTCGGGTCTGGTGGACAAACCAGAACCTATTTGCAATGGGAGATGTGTCACTATCCATAGTGGGGTCCCTTGCTTTTCCTGGCAAATCTTAAGACTGCTTGGGGAGCAGAGACCTGGGACATATTTAAATGTATGCAGGCTCCCCAGTGGCATCACCATCGCAGACAGACGAAGTCCGCTGACTTAGTAGATTTCAACTTAAAGAACTGAGCTGGGAGTTTAAAATTCACTCTTATGATATATTGTCTACTTTGGTGCTGAATATAAGGATGGTAAATTCTGTACGTGTGTTATAAAGACATATTACTTAAGCCAGACTGTGATGATGTGCACCTTTAATCTCAGCACTCAGGAGGCAGAGGCAGGTGAATCTCTGAGTTCAAGGCCAGCCTGGTCTACAGAGCAAGTTCCAGGGTGGTCAGAGATATGTAGGGAAATCTTGTCTCAAAAAAAAAAAAAGAGGGGCTGGAGAGATGGCTCAGTGGTTAGGAGCATTGCCGGCACTTCCAAAGGTCCTGAGTTCAATTCCCGGCAACCACATGGTGGCTCACAACCATCTGTAATGAGGTCTGGTGCCCTCTTCTGGCCTGCAGACATACACACAGACAGAATATTGTATACATAATATTTTTAAAAAAGACACATTACTCAAACATTCTTTTAAATTAGACCTCTTAAGTACTGTCACTTCATCTCAAAGAAATAAATTCATACCTTTAGGGGCTTTATAGTTTCTGTTTTTAAAAATAGTTATTGTGGGGAGGTATATGTGTGTATGCCTTCTTATTGTGGGGAGGGGTGTGTGTGTGTGTGTCTGTGTGCTGTGTCAGAGAGGCTGTGTCTTGGATCCCTAGATTTGAGCATACAGGAGAGTTTGCTATTTGGTGACATCAGAACAGGGCACACGGAGGAGGAAATATGAAGGGAAAAGATCATTCCTTCTGTTTCGGCTTCTGTTGCATTTGAAGTACTGATAGAAAATGAAATTTGTTTTAGACGAGGGTCTTGCTATGTACCCCTAGCTGATCTGGAGCTCACTATGTAGACCAGGCTGACTTCAAATTTACAGAGATCTGCCTGCCTCTGCTCTCCCTAAATAAGGTAAAATAGTTTTTCAAATCTAGGGCATTCTGGAGCCAGCTTTTCTTTGGGGAGCGGGGAGAAGTCAACAACATAAACCAGATTTTATCTATTATATTAATACAGTGTTGCCCCACATCATCTTGAAACTGTGAGAAAGCTATGGGATCTGGGTCCTTTATGCATGAATCAGAGAAAAATAAGCATAAGGAAAAACAGTGGAAGAGTGATCTGATTTGTATTTTATGAGCTAGACAAACCAGGGAGCTTAGGAGATAAAATGCTGACCATGCAATCTTGAGGAATGTGGGTCCCATTTCCAGCACCCACGTAAAAAGCAGGGATCGGCCCTGGGGAGACCAGACCAGGAGCATTCCCAGGGCTCACTGGCCAACCAGCCAAAGAACTCAAGAGACCATGCACTCCCAAACAAGGTGGTCAGTTCCTGAGAAACGCCATGGATTGACCACACACACACACACACACACACACACACACACACACACACACACACACACACACACACCCATACTTGCTCCCCAGCCTAAGAACATGCGCACCCCCACACATCTCACATACTGAAAAATCACTGGCAAAAGCTGGGTGCACTTGACCCTTCGTCCTCTTTAGTTGGGTTATAAAAGGAGAAAGTGTAAAGGACAGGACCTGTCCTTAGATCTCAGGCAGTGACAGAAAAATACACCAGTGAGCTGCTCGCACCTGGGAGGGGGAAAATGTCATATACTGCAGTGGCAAACTATTACAGAACATAGTCTCTGCAGGAAGCTTCGCAGGTTAAAATTTGAAGCTCAGCTGGTGGTTGCTGGAGCATTCTGAACTATGTCCTTCTGAGGAGCACTGGTCTCAGACCAGACTTGATTTCCTTCTTCTTCCCCTTCCCTGCCGTGTGGCTAGCCTCTGCCTTGCCTAGCCAATCCTGTCACACCCAGCCACCGGAGTAACTCTTCCCGTATCCAATCCCCCACCCACAGCTCAGTTCAACTAATCCTGCCTGGAGGGGCACGTGCCAAACAGATCGTTAAAAGCGAGCCCCAACCGTCCCTTTTGTCCAGTAGGCGCGGGCCGGGCTGGCGGGAGTTGGGGGCGGGAGCGGCCGCATTTCGAGCGGGAGGCGAGCCCGCGAGGGCGGGCGCGGGACCAGCTCGGCGGGAGGAACTGCCGGGAGGTGTTGGCGGCGGTTGGAGTTAGGGATGGGGGAAACTCTCTGGTTTGCATTTCTGGGAAAGCGGTCAAACACAGTAGAAAAAGCAAAACTAATAATATAACGATATCTTATTTGATATAGGGAGATGTATGGGCCCCAGGCTACTCGTGCGTACTCGTGAGTGGAGAAAATGCTTTTGGGGAGAAAGTTTGGCCAAGCTTTATAGGAAGGAAGAGGCTGGGAGCCGAGGAAAGGGTTTACAGACATTTACGTTATGCGAAACCAAAATGTAATTATGTGGTTGAGAAAAGATGAGCATTTGAGAAGCTCGGGTATCCTCTGGCTGCCACTTGGTAGACTCTCAGACCGCAGATCTGAGAGTCAAGCAAAGCGATATTTATGTTGAAAGTGGCTGCTCAAACCTGGAATACCAAGTTAGAGGCCAGCATGCACTGTAATACCAGTCTCAACAAAGTCACGTTTTCTCACTGATCTCTCCTGGCAACTTAACTCTAAATCCTTTGAGCTGGCCTCTACAGCTTTTCCTCACACACAGTCTAAAATTCTCACTCGGGAAAGTACAGGCACACAAATGTTTGAATCAGATATGGTTCTTAAAAAGTATTTCACGTAAATTATGATAAAACGTTTACACATCTCTCTAAAAAGAGAGTGCCAGAGGGTTTTTAAAACAAAACAAAACAACAACAACAAAAAACCAACCAGAAAGAGCACATGATTAATGTTTAGAAAATGAAATTTAGAAGCTGGGTGTGGGTGAGGCTCTTCAATCCTAGCACTCTAGAGGCAGAGGCTCTCCTGGCCAGTCATTTGGTAGACGGTCAGTGTGGGTTTGTCTGTCCTCATCATTAAACTGAGACTTGCCTTTTGAGCAGGAATACTTCAGAACTGAGGTTATGCCCCAACAGTTACATCCTACCAGCAGATCTTCTCAAAGTGATTTTAGATTGTGTGACTCAAGTGTTGTCTGACAGATTTTTGGATTTAACTGTTGAGGGCACATATCTTCATATACATAATAAATGGAGCACGCTGGATCTCTGAGAGTAATAGTTATTACTGTGCTACTTACTAAATGATAAACTATTTCCATCTTTCTTCTGATGGGAATTTTAATCTGAATATTCAATTGTATACCTTTGGGGGACAGTGGTACTGGGGGTTGAACCTTAAGGGTCCCCTGCAGGCTAGGTTAACATCCTACCATTAGGCTTTAATTCCCAGCCCCTTAAAGACACAATAACATTTTAAAGGGAGACCCTTGGATATTTCCCTGCTTCACAGAAGAAAGAAAGGCATTTGGGGGCGGGGCTGTGTAACTTGGGATGAGAGTCTAAATGCACTTTTAGACTGTGTGACAGATAGCTGCACTGTAAGCAAATAATTCACTGTTATAAGATACTGGATTCTAAAAAAAAAAACCAATTTACATGGATCTATAGGCTCCTTGTTTTTAAAATGTCTCCCTCATTCCTACAAAATGGGCAAATGTAAAATATTAGAACAGAATAGAGTAGATAAAAGCAATTTCACATTTTCAATATATTGCTAGTTTTGGCTGACATTTTCAAAACTGATCATTTACATTAACAATACACCTACTCATGCACGATGGTTCACTTTTAGTCTCAGTGTTTGCGGAAAGGATTTACTGGTATTTGAATACACTGCGAGAAAAGTAGAATTCTTGTGGGTAAGAGAGCTATTTAAATACAAACTTTTCGGTAATTCTCATTTGAAGGTTAGGTTACCTGCACACATTTACACCGGCTTGCTGCGAAGCCAGTATTTCTTGTTTCAAAAGCGTTCGAGTGAATTTTCAAAAGTACTAGAGTGGATTCAGTGTGTTTTTTGTTTAAATCACCGACACATTTGAACATCTGTCTGATGCCTATGAATCTCCTATCCCTAAAATGCACAAACCAACATATCAGAGTAAAATGCGATCTGACGTCAGTATGGGATGAGGGTATGAGAGGCGAGAAGCCGGCTGCCAGACCTCGTTGTAGGTTTCTCAGACAGTTTAGCCTCCTGTCATCGGGCACAGCTTGCTTCTTTGGCAGCCCATCTGGCTCCGTGTCAGTTCTCTCCAGGTCCCTCCAGCAGTTTCACCATCTATTCAGTCGTGGGCCTGATCAGCTTATCTTGCTGGCTCTTCTCTGAGGCCCTTGACTCTTTCCTCTCTCACAAGCCTTCTGTACAGGAAGTAACTCAGAGATCCAGCGAGATCCCATAGGGGACAGCGCGGATGATTTATTGGATGGATATGTCAATGTTTCCCCTAGACACCCTTGTACGCTTTCTTGAGTTTGAAGATAGAGTAGCTGATGTGCTCATTGGGAAACAATTTTACGTTCAGTAATTTTCACAAACGATCGTCACCATTAGGGAACAGAGGAAGGCTGAGAAAATTACGGGTGGGATTGGAGAAAGGGAAAAAAAGAGCGGAGAAGGGATTAGAGTCCGTTAGAACCAAACATTTTTGTTTCTGAAAACGGATCGAAGGTGAACTCCAAAGACCCCGCTTCTCTACCCGCCAACTCTGTGCCTCCTGCGGTGGAGACGCGCTCTGCAGAGCAGGCAGAAACTCAGGCCCGCCACTGCTCGCGGCAAAGCTTGGCGCTGCGACGCGCGCCACTTGGGCAGCTCAGTGCTGGACCGCCGGTAGGAGGGGACACCCCACTTCCCACGCGGGGAAACCCTCCTAGGCTTGACGTCATCGAAGCGCTGACCTACGGCGGGGCGGAGGTGGGGGTTCCCGCTTTGATTGCCGCCCCGCGGGCTTTTTAAAGGATACCCTGGGGAATACGCTTCAGGAGCGGTGGGAGGAGTGGGGGATGCAGATGTAGGAGGGGGACGTATCCTGGACTTAGGGGTGGAGAGGGGGTGGGATGAGGCTCTAGCGACTTGGGAAGCCTAGGTGAGCCTTAGCCCTAGAAGCGAGAAGCCAGACTCCGGAATAGCGCACTCACCTGGAGATGGAGTGGAAATGGCGGCGCACCGCTGGGAGGAGGATCAGGACCAAGGAGGGGATGCTGTGGGTGAGTACCACCCTTTTCTTTCTTGACCCAAGAAAGCCTCTTACGGGGCTTCTTGAGGAAGGTACAGTGTGTAATACACGCGTAGGACCAAGAAATGCCATGAAATTCTACAGCCTAGAATTTGAGCTGTGTGAAATTTATACTCTGGAGGTGACCGGCTGCTTTAGAGTGAGTGAATGTGGCCTGGCAAGTTCAGGATCCAGAAAAATTCCACCTCCACCTCTTACGAGTTTCTTAAAGAGTTTTCTCGCTTTGTGTTAATCTATTTTCAAGGGAAAATGTCATGCGAGTGCTGGCCAATGACATGAAGCAGCAGCAAAGTCAAAATTGTCCCAAGGTGAGTGTTCGGGGCTTGCCCTCTGTCTTCCTTCTGATCTTGAGCAAACTAATTCTTGATAAAAAAGGCATTTGCGGGAAGTGTGGTGTGGTCTGAAAACAGGAGAATCAAAAACCTTTAACTACAGAATCGATCTAAGATTTATTAAGAAACAGATCCTCACAACTGATGGTAGCCGTGTACCCGGTTGGCGGCCGCTTCCTGGTTTCTGTCTCCACAGAGGATGAAGCACGGTGCGTCAGGCAGGCAGTGCACTGCTAGCTGGCTGTTAGACTTTCATCCCAACAGTTGCTAGCTGCACTACCCCCCTGCTACACCCTGAAGCATGCGAAGACGTGGAAATGGTGCCATCTGGTGGATAAGAAGGTTACTCACGACAGCCACTAAACGTTGCATCCAATGTAGCATTTCTGCTCTGTAAAGTCACAACCCAAAATACTTGTAGCTTCTCTTTGTAAAAAGAATATTCTTGAAAATTATTCCTATCATCTTATGTATATTTCCATGCATGTACAGCTGTGCACCAAGTGCGTGCCTGGTGCCCGTGGAATCCAGAAGAGGGCTTCCGATTTCCTGGAATTGGAGTTTCAGGCGGTTATGGGCCGTCTTGTTGGTGCTGAGAATCCACAGCAGTTAAGAGCAGCCAGTGCTTTTAACCGCTGAGCCGCCTCTGTAGCCCCTGTACTTTCTCTAACAGATGAAAAAGTCAAAGGCTCACCTGACTCGCATCTCTGTTGCCATTTACCACACCACTTTATGCCAAACAGCTCACTTTCTTTTAAACATAGTTAGTTCAAATTTCACCATTTGAGTAGATTTTTTCTAGACAATTATACATTTTTCTATTTGTAAGTGGTTACACTCCACAGCTGACCTTTAAAGCTGCAGTGACTAATGTCACCTATAATGGGAAAGAAATGACATTTAAACACATTCTTTAAACACTTAAAACTGAACTGCCACACACATTTCTTCAGTTATATGCCTTGCCCAAATTATTTTTATCGTCTAGATACTTTAATGCCAAATTCAATTAAACTTTTATTTTTATGCTAATAACATCTTATTTATACTTTTAATTTAGAAAATCTAAGTATAAGAATTCAGAGTTCTTAGCTGGGCAGTGTTGGTGCACGCCTTTAATCCCAGCTCTTGGAGGCAGAAACAGTTGGGTCTCTGAGTTCGAGGGCAGCCTGGTCTACAAAGCATGTTCCAGGACAGCCAGGGCTACACAGAAAAAAACCTGTCTCTAAAACAATTTAAGTGTTCTTAAAAGTTTTTTTTTCTATATGCTTGTTGCTTGGAAATACAAACTTCTAATAGTTTAGGAAAAACGAACCAAGGTTTCTCTATGAATTCTCTTCAGTGTAGCTGCTAAGATTAGAGCCCTGGCTGGCAGAAGGCTCAGCTGGTAAAGGCACTTGCCGTTAATCCTATCCACCTGGGTTTGATCCCTAGCGTTCAGAAGGAGAGAATCCCCCAAGTTATGCTCTGCCCTTTGCATTTATGCCACTGCGCTCCAGCAGTTCTGCAGCTGTGTTTTCCATGACAAACTCAGCCGCAGTGACTTCATGAATACCAGCATTGGAAAGAATCAGGTAGGCAGTGTATTGAGAGCTGGCTGCTTTGGGTCAAGTCAGCAGTCACAGCTACCCTGCCACTTACTTCTGGGCAGATTCTTCCCATTAAAGTGCTCTGACTTACCTGTGTGTGATGGGCTGGCAGTGTATTGTTAGCTGGTTGAATACGTGAATGGACCAGCTAACATGCAACTGCTATCCTATTGCACATACAGTCAACATAAGAATGCTGGTATACTCCATGTGTATGCTTTGCCATGAAGAAGGGCACTGTTTATGATGTTCATGATTTTTATTCTTGGATGATTTATAGTACAATGGAAGATTTATAGTAATGAAAGTGCTATAACTACTTTTAATCAGTAGTTTTGGAGTCCTGGCTTGATAAAGCATTAATAAAGTTATGTGTTTGTGTTTTGAACACATGATTTAGAATATAATGGAAAGCTTCATGTATTTTCCCCAAGTTTTTAGCTAAGATCATTGATACTTTGGCATTCTTCTGGGGCCATCAGTTTTATAATATGGCAGTAGTGTGGATCTCTGTGATCTCGTGTGCACATCAAGTGAAGGGAGAATTGGCTAATTTTCAAGATGAGCCACCGACTAAAACATTTTGCTTGAAGTATCTAGAAAATTAGGAATATTTTGGGTATGGGAGGTTGGGCTGAATTTTTTGGAAGACAGCTCAGTTCTCCTATTTTGTGTAAAATACTGCATGTTGGTTTACAATAATTGGGAGAAGATGAGGTTTAATTCATGAAGAGGAAAGAACTGACCACAAACATTGTTTAATATACACCCACATTCTGTGGGAGGTCATTTGACTTGTGGAGCAAAGACAGCATTTCTCAGGACTTCTCCTTACCCTCTGGCTTACACTCTTTCTGCCCCCTTCTACAATGTTCCTTGAGTAGTGTGTGTGTGTGTGTGTGTGTGTGTGTAATATATAATATATAATGCATATAAATGTCATATAAATGTCCCACTTATTCTCAGCACTTTGACCTATCATGTTTTCATCTTTAAAAAAAGGTTGAATTTCAGCATGTTTTTTTCTTTCATTACTAACCTGTCAATAAAAATAAAATCTACTAAATTTAGAACTTTTCTTTGTGCTTTATTTTTAAATTCAAGAGCAAGGATTAAACCACCTATATTCGTACTTAATAAGCATGTAGATATCTTGGAGTGCTGCGGATGTAACCTAGCACATCTATTTAAAGCATTCTTTAGTTCTGCATTACTGAGAGCATGAGAAAGGAAAGGAGTGAAATCAATATAAGGAAGGCAGTGAGAAAAATGAAAAAATACGTAAAAAGCCCAGGCATGGCAGACCACACCTGTAATCCTAGTCTCAGGAGGTGGAGGCCAGAGGAACAGGAGTTTAGGGGCAGCCTTGGCTACAGAACAAATGGTTTGAAGCCAGTCTGCAGTCTGGGTTTTGGGAGACTCCCATTTAAACAAACACCTCTTTCCCCCAAACCAAACCAAGCCAAACCAAATGCAAAGAAAAAAACCCAAGGGGAAAAGGTGAACTACTAAATGTAACATTTCTGTGGGGGCGTGAGTGAATGGGAGGGTACATGAGGGGAAGTGAAGGAACCCTGGGAGTGAATGGGAGGGT
>JAQHUG010000005.1:8372005-8399593 GCA_028555095.1 Dicrostonyx torquatus
GGATGTTGTATTTTGTCGAAAGCTTTTTCAGCATTTAATGAGATGATCATGTGGTTTTTATTTTTCAGTTTGTTTATATGGTGGATTAGGTTGACACATTTTTCATATGTTGAAACATCCCTGCATCTCTGGGATGAAGCTGACTTTATCATAGTGGATGCTTTTTTGGTGTGTTCTTAGATTCGATTTGTCAGTATTTTATTGAGTATTTTTGCATCAATGTTCATGAGTGAGATTTGTCTGTAATTCTTTAGAAACAGAACACTGTCAAACTCTTTTAGTGAGGCTACTACAATCATACAAAGGCAACTATCACCCAATGCTTAGGAAAATCTCTACTCTGATGTTAGAAGTCTGGGTCTGAGTTATTTTTTGGAAAAAGGTGATAAGATGTTCAGAGAGTTTGGTAGATAGTCCTCTGTTAACAGGACAGCAGTTAAGCTTCATTTCATTCATGTTTTGAACATATAGATACTGAAAAATACACCAGTCCTGTCCTGTCTTTGTGGAACTTATACACTGGTGGGAAGAGACATTATTACCAAGGTAACACATATAGAACAGGCTAGGATATATATGTGTATATATATTCATACATATACATAACACACACATACATATACAGGTCAGGGTAAGGGGGCAGCAAATTTGTATCAGGGGCGAGGTGTGCACTGACATCACAGAATATTTTGGAGGAGGCTGGGTATATTATGTCATGAAGCTAGCTATCTAGGGGAGTTTGAAACAGGTTTAAGAGTGAAGATGCACACCTTCCTAGGCCTGGATGGAGGGGGGAGGGCCTTGGACTTTCCACAGGACAGGGTACTCTGCCCTCTCTTAGAACTGGAGGGGGAGGGGGAGGGTAAGTGGGGGAGTGGGAAGGAAATGGGAGGAGGGGAGGAGGTGGAAATATTGAGTGGTATTATTTATAAAGCAAAAGAAAAAATAAGATAAAATGTTTGAATTAAAAAAAAAAGTGAAGATCTGGGGCCAGGGGAGGGGGCTGCTTGATGTTCAAGTAAAGCTGGGAAGTGGCTGGACTTTGGGGGGTGGGGGAAGAGTGGTAGAGAGAAACAGCTGGAATTGAGGGCTTTTGGGGAGCAGTGTGAAGACCAAGTTCAGCGGAAATTTCCTGGAATCTGTGAGTGTGACCCTAGTGAGGACTCCTAGTAATGGCGGATACAGAGTCTGAAACTGGCCCCCTTTTGTAGCTTGGCAAGGCTTCCAGTGGTGGGTCTGGGTTACATTTGATTAAGTTGTTGACTAAGGAGGTCCCATGGAGATCTCTAAACAACTCAGACTGGTGCTAGGACAGACAATTGTCCTCTGAAAACTGATGGGGGAGGAGTGCATTGTTGACAATGTCTACCTAGGTCATTGGTCATAGAGGGGTTGAGTTGGTGCAGGCATGGAGGCTTTACTCCTACATTCTAGTCTCTTTGGTGTGATAAGGTACTCTGCAGGTTGTGGAAAGAGAAGCCTGACACAACCCAGGCACAAAACTCTCCACGTACAGTCTGTCCTTCCAGCAAGATGTGCTGGGGCAATGGTGTCCCAGAATATGTGGGCGTGTACAACCAATGTTTGACTTGAGGCTCACCCCACTAAAGGGAGCCCATGCCCTACACTGCCTGGATGGAAAGAAACTGGAGACTGAATAGCCCAGAGACCTAGGGTAGAACCATACATGACAGGTAATAAAATGAAATGAAATATAAAATCAATGAAATTATTTCTAATGATATTCTGCTATACTCATGGATCAGGACCTTGTCCAGTCATCACCATAGAGGCTTGATCTAGCAACAGATAGGAGCGGGTGCAGAGACCCACAACCAGATATTATGTGGAGAGAAAGTCTAAGTTGGTAGATTCCATTGCATCCCTCCCCTCGGAGATTGGGGAATGCCACAGAAGAGGGCGAGGAAAAATTGTAGGAGTCAGAAGGAACAGAGGACACGAGGAGAACATGTCCCACTGAATCAACTCAGCAAAGTGCATTTGGGCTCACAGAGTCTGAAATGACAAGCACAGGGCCTGTGTGGGTCTGCACCAGGTCTTCTGTGTGTTTGCTGTGTATGCTGTGGCTGTTAGCTCGGTGTTCTTCTGGGACTTCTAACACCGGGAGTGGGTGTGTCTCGAACTCTTTTGCCTGCTCTTGAGACTTTTCCTCCTATTGGGTTGCCTTGTTCAGCCCTAATATGAGGGCTCTTGGCTTGTTTTATTGTATTTTGTTTCGTCCTCTGTAGCTGTTGTCTCTTGGAAGCCTGCTCTTTTCTGAAGAGGATGTGGGGGAGAGGGAAGGTGGGGAGGAGCTAGGAGGAGTGGAGGGAGGGGATACTCTGGTTGGATGTATTGTATGAGAGAAGAATCTATTTTCAATAAACATTCTCTCTCTCTCTCTCTCTCTCTCTCTCTCTCTCTCTCTCTGTCTCTCTCTCTCTAAGTGCCATAGATATTTGAGAGTTGTATTTTGGAGAGTGAAGAATATATTTTAGCTTTCCCTGGGACTACTGGTTTCTTTTAATTGACACACAGAAAGCATCAGCCTGACCCTCTTCTCAGGGCTCTCTCTTGCCACAGAAAGAGTTAAATGCTAACCTGCAGTCTTAGTGACCAGCAGGGCAGTGCAAGCTGGTGACTGGTGATCATGCCAGACAGGCCATGGCTGGCACAGTTAGGAAGAAGTGCTTCTTGGGATAACTGAATTTTCAGACCGCTTTGCTGGATCTCTTCCAGTGGTAACCTCGGGGGTCTGCTTTGAAGGAATGGTGTTATATGACTCCTGCAATGGCTTTCTGTATCCAGTTGAGATAGTCCCAGGAATTTGTAAGTTCTCATTTCACCTTATTTCTGTCCATTTACTGAAAATAACCATTAGAAAATAGAGACCACTCCTCGAGGGGGTCTACCGAGGAATGGAGAATGGTGCCACCACCCTGAGGACAAGCAGAGGTCCTTAGACATAAACAGGAAAGACAACTGTTTGCCACAGTCTTTCTAGAAGATCCCTCTACACCTTTCATTCCCCAGAGTCAAAGGACAGTTAGATATTCTAATTTACATACACTGCACGAATCGTCTTCCCCTTCCCTGCTGCCTGCACAGAGCATGCTGTTGTCCACCAACTGTTTGAAAGCATAATGCTTTGGGTCGTTGCAGACTCTTCGGTCGATCACGGTGACATTGACTTCTCTCAAGATGTTGGAAACCTTGCAAGACTCTGTTTCAGTGCTCCCCCATCCAGCCACATGACACTTGGTGTGGGGTTTCACATCCTCATCTCTTTTCGGGAGGCTTTGGTGATAGCTGCTTTACCATCCAGCTGAAAACACAGAGTTGCTTATGGCCTTGCAAACATCAGCAGGCAGTAGAAGAAATGCAACCTGAAGTGTAACCGAGGGAGTTGAGTGCCAAGGGGTGGGGATGGAGCTACTTTTCACCATCCAGGAAGCAAGGCAGGAATTAGCATAGGGCTGAGAGGGGACCCAGGGAAAGCCAGGGCTGGTGATCTCTAGGAAAACAGTGAGAGGGATTAGGCAGAATGGGGACAAGGAAGGTGAAGGTCCTGTCAGAGGCAAATGGAGCATTGCAGGTGACTCTCTTTCTTCACCCCAGGGGTGAGGGTTCAGAACCCCTGGGCTCAGTCTTATTCTTGCTATGAAGTTTTGTGAGAAACTGTGAGCCCCTTCTGCTGTCACTCACTCTCTTCTGGTCCTGTCTTGCTCCATCCTACATTCTACATCACCATTAATGAGCCTGGCCACATCCTGCTTAAATCACTTCCCTAAATGTTCAAATTCTAGCCAAGGTGCACAAAGCGTCCCGCTTTACCCCTCAATTTCAAATCTCATCCTCACTCCTTTTCTTTCCTCTTCCTCTAAGCTGTTCCTGGTACCCAGCAGGATTTCCTGACCATCTGCTCTTCCCTGGTGTTCCCATGTTATCTTGGTCAGGGATAAGCAGAACACTGTCAGCTCAGAGCCAGTAGTTTATCTGTCTGCCTCTCTGTGGACTGAATACCCACTTACAACGTGTCTTCTGTAAAAGGGGCAGGCAGACTGCACTCACCACTGAGCAGGGGTCTACACCCTCCTGGTAGCTCTCAGCTTCCTCACAGACTGTCAGTACCAGATAAGGCAGGCCCAATGAAGGGAACAATCACAGGGTGGCTCTGTAGTCAAGTTTGAGTAGGGACAAAACAGATGTCATTATCCACATCCCCAAAATGATCAAAGACCTCTGGCTAAAATTCACAGCGGCTGTGTCCTTACCCAGCTCTTTCCCTTCTGCTCCTAGGTGAGACTGTAAAGAAGCTTCATCATGGAGCTAGCCCACTTGCTGACAACACTTTATTCAGAGCAGACTCTCAGTTCCTCAGAGCTCTACCAGACTGCCAGCCTGAGCTCGAGGGCCCCCTGTTTGTCCTCTCAGGGAGTCTACCCCAGGAGTTTCCCAGAGAGGCCTTCTCCCCTGTTGAGTGTCAGCACAGACATGTCTCACTGTAGGGGACTCCTGGTGGCCTTTGGTGGATGAGCATCGGCACTGTAGACAGCCTGGTGCCACAACGGTAACAATTTGTGAGAAACTGCTGAGTTGAAGGAACAGCAGTGGCCAAGTGCTGGATCCCTGCCCTCCTGAGGAGCCTCACACTTGGAATCCAACTTGTGAGGACTGGTGTGTGGTGTGTGTGCCTGCTCACACTTACTCATGTAATAGTTTGTTTCAGATTACACTGTCTGTTTACTAAAAATTACAAGAGAAAGACAAAAAAATCCAAGCATATTTACCTGAAGGAGTTGGAGATCTCCTTGAAATGACTCAGGGTCATAGCATGGGTAGGAAATCACCCTTTTAATGGAAAACATCTGTTCAAGTTTCTCTTTCTGAGCTACAGAGTGGGCACCAAGGATAATTTGAGGCTTGCCTCTCCTGAAAAGAAAATCATACAATATTTAGGTAAGAGAACAGAGTCAGCTCAGCTCCGGGTTTAATGTCCTCAGTGTTTACAGCTGGCATCAGAGTTAGAAACAAGCACAAAATGGGGCCAGGGTTTATAGAACTCTTTTTGGTGTTTTGGTGTCTTCTACCTAAGACTCCCACATGAGTTAGGATGCAGTGCGGATGCCCACATCTTTTCAAGGAGAAAGAAACCAGGGAGTCCATGACTTAGGAGAAAAAAAAAAACTTGAGCTGGGATTAGCCTGGAGAGGGCATCTCTGGACAGGCTCTGGCCCTGGGTGTCTGGGCTGGAGGACCTGGGCTCTGCTGGAGTAAGGGAGGAGATTCTCGTGTCTTCAGCTGCTTTGGATTTCTACAGCAAAGTCTGTAGTGGCCTTCTGGGTGGATGGCACCCAGTGGATAGGTCCAAAGCGCGGGCTGACCTTTGTGTTCTCCAGAAAAATAGTGAACCTTGCTGTTGTATTCAAAATAGGAAGGGTGGTCCAAGGCCTGCTTTTAGGAGCTGGAAGGAAGAGATGCTTTTTCAGTGAAACCAAGAATTTCACATCCACACGTAGACAAACACGGACAGCCCTCCTATAAACACACACACACACACACACACACACACACACACACACACCACCCCCTCCCCCCAGACCCTGCTGCTTCATGTCTCGACATGTGCATAGACCCACGCAGAAACTCACCTCCTCCAACCAAACACAAACACAGAATCAAACAGAACTAGAGCTCACTCCTAACCTAGTTCATGAACCAATGAGAGATGAGAAAAACTGTATCCCAACTTGTTGGGTCAACTTGTTATCATTTGGTCCTGTCAATTAATGAATTTGTCAGTGTCTAGTTTCCTTGTTTGCATAAATTATGCTTTTACTTGACAAATTTTATTTTGTACCACAGCACAACTTCATATATAATTTTAAACTGAATCTTTGCTTCAGGCAATTTGTGCCAGAGTGAACAGGGAATATCAGGAAGTGCTTACCAACAACAGGTATCAGTTAAAGAACAGTAGTTCCTCATGATAAATATGACTCTGTCTTGAAAACAATAACTCAAACTATTAGTTAAAGTTACAGGGTACTAGTATTTTTTTTCACATAATCCAAGAGTAGTAATTTCCTGGGATCACTCTAAAATATCCTATTCAGGTGGGAAAGGACCAGTGACAGGGAACAAATGAGCCGTAATCGTAGGACACACTCAATGTGACTGACATTGATTGTGTAAAGGTGCTTATGAACCAAACAGGGAACAGAATACTGACAGAGATTGTGCACAGGCGACTAGAACGGGTGAGTTAACTGGGTGCTGTTCTGTCCCTGTCTTTTCCAGTTCTAATACTGTTATTTATATTAGTATCGTGCATTTTAGTCTTCTACTATCTGGCCCTTGTTTGTGAGGCAAATATCACAACAGGATATGATGTTGCTTATGTGTACCCACTTTTTCTCCATTCCACACTAACTGTGGCTTTGGACTGGGTAGCTCTGAGTCAGCACTGGGAGTGAGAGGAGCTGGGAAGACTTACAGGTCACAGCGAGCAGCGTCAGGACCCAGTTTTTGCCGATCAAAGCCCCTGCGCAGATTCCCAGCCCTGGCGTGGGATGGAAACCTCATTTCCTTACAGGATTCTGGAAAAACTAAGAGATTGATAGAGTGTGAAATCCTTGATTGTGTAATCATACTTTACCCCAGGAAAGTTTGGCTGGAAAAAAAAAAAAAACTACACTGCAAATTCTTAGCTGTGTGTCCTGTGCCAGGAGCAGAGTAGATCAGACTCCCAGGCTCTGGCTGGTGCTGGCTGCTGGAGCATTTGCCCCATGGCTGTGTTCCCAGCCGCACACACATGCTTCACAGCACTGGCTCGAACTCAGCTTGGTGCTCGGCTTTTTGTTTTGTTTTGTTTGTTTGTTTGTTTGGGTCTCATGTAGCCCAGGCTAGCCTCAAACTTGTTAGGTTGTCATCCCACCTCTGCCTCCCAAATGCTAGGATTGCAGTCATGTACCATGTCAGACCTGAGTTTAGCTTTTTAACTTTTATTATAAGCAAATATCCCTACTCTTACTTTTTGTGCCATGTGCCTAAACTGATGCTCTCTGTCTCTTTTTTCCTCTCTTTCCTGCTTCTCCCTACCCTAATCTCTCTTCTTTCCACTTCTTGTTTCCCTTTTATGCTATTTTACCCTTTTCTTCTTGCTACTTCTTTTTTTATTATTCTTTTTTCTCAGTATGATTAAATGAGAAATATGTAGAATACGTTTCTTTCTGTGTGATAGGTCTCAGACTTTATTGTCATGGTAATGACTTATAGCCCATATTTAAATGATATATTCCATAGGCCCACTTGAGGGAATGGTTTGGGACCAGGAAATTTATGTGTTAAATAAGCATCTTGATTCTGATGCAGGTGGTCGGCTAGGAAAGAAGTGATTGATCCTAATGACGCTGTGGCCTGCCATTGCCAGCAGATGGCATCTCACAGAGAGTCATTTGATACATGGTAGAAACATCCCAATCACCAAGTGGCCAGAAGCTGGGGAGCTGGAAGGGAGTAAGGAAGACTGAGTTGGCATCATCCTTGATTGAGCCTCCCAGGACTTGGCTCTAGCCTCAAACAGAATTTCGGCTACTCAGTTTGCATGGAAACTATTTCTCTACTCTCTTGTTCAGAAGCAAAGATACCAAGAGCCTTCTTGAATTGTCACGGATTAAAAAAAAAATCTATTATTAGTAAAATATGTACCTATGTAAGTAAAAACAAACAAACAAATAATAATAAAAAACCTTAGCATTTTAATGCCTGGACAGGAAAAAGTGTTTGTTGTGTTAATCTGCCTGTAAAGAAATTCAGCCCACTGATTTGGTTTTCTGAGCCTCATGTTAGACTTCTTTATGTGTATGAGTGTTTAGCCCACATGTATGTCTGTGGAGGTCAGAAGAAAGCATTGGATACCCAGGAACTAGAGTTTTGATGGTAGTGAGCCACCATGTGGGTGGTGGGAACTGAACCTGGGTCCTGTGCAGGACTTAACTGTGCAAGCTCTCTCAATGGTTCCCAGCCCCCATTGTTGCACTAATTGAGGATTAGAATTAATTTCTAATCAATTCACAATCATTCCATTTTCCACAACCAATTTTTGAGCATCTGCTGTTAAAATGGAAGTGAATAGAACACATTTCTAGCCACCCAAGACCATAATACTAGGAAGACAGACAGCAAGGCTGGTGTTGCGTTCCATTCACAAAGGGTGACAGAGCTTGGGAGTGTCTGGCCCGGGTATCAGCGAGGAGCTGCAGGGTTTCAGAGACAGGAGCTGCTAAGTCTTCTTGAATGAGGTTTATAGGTACATAAGATATCGGGTGAGGCTAAAGGAGTTTTCAAATCAGTTAAGCAAAAGGCAGAGCGCTGGGGATCCTGAGAAGGAAATGGGCACCCACGGAGTGATGTCAAATTGAGCTTGTTGGCCATCTTCATTTAAACTCTTTTGAGGCCTAGCTTTAATATGTTTTCAGACTTTAACATTTAAATTGTTTTATATATATATATATTATTTGTGCATACATACATACATACATACATACATACATACATACGTTTCCCAAGGTCTGACTTTGCCTGTTGCTGTTCTTTTTATTGTTCTGGTTGCATTTACCCCAGCTTCTGCAGTTTTTCCTGATCTCTCTGCATAGCTGTATCTTGAATTCTTCCCTAGCAGGGTTCAAATCACCTATTCAAAATGTAGGTGGGAAATGTCAGGCGACTTTGTAAAGCTCATGGTGCAGGGAGGTTAGAGTGGGGAGGAAGTCTCTTTTCTGGGCATTGATGCCCTCTACAGGTGGGACACTGGGGGATTGGCCTTAAAATCTCACACTATAATAACAAGTTTATTAACTGTAGCGGCAGTTTTAGCAAATCTATTAAAAGTAAATAAAAATTCAGTAGCTATAGTAACAGTAGTAATGGAGCATCCATGACTCCATTTGTAACTGACACCGCTCATAATGTTAATTATAATGGAAGACGGGGGTATTTTTCCAGGTAGATAAGATAAGAATGAAGTTTAAACACCAAAGTTCACACCACTAATAATGTCAAAACTTGTACTAACACAGTCCCACATAGTGCAAGCCCATATTTTCCCATTGTGAAGCACAGTCCCCTCCAGTCGTAGCTTCTTACATAGTCTTTTCTTTCTTTTAACATTTTTCTTATAAAACTATGAGAATCTAATAGAACACGATATACACATGCAATTTAAATTTTTACATCTAACGTTGGGACAGCCATGGACTTTCTGATGGCTAAGCGTGGCCTTGAATATGCGCTCAGATCTGGTGCCAGTGTTCCAGTTTGAAGGTGTGATCGAACCTGAAGTCAGAGCTTAAGCCCAGCACATCTACTAACCAGTGTGTGTTCAGGTCATTTAGAAACCTTTCTGGTCTTGGTTTCCCAAGTGTGAAATGGAGATGATAACATCACAGACGCTAAGATGCTCAATCTTAGTGTTCATGAGCCAGTGTCTGTGAGCCAGTTAATATACTGCTATTTTTTTATGTTTTTATTAAGGACAGGCATTTGTTCATGTGCATTCATATGTATGCATATGTGTGTGCATGTATGCATACATGTGTGTATGAAGTTAAGATTATTTTACACTGATACTGTCATTTTCTTCATCATCCCACTACTGGGCATGAACACAGCTACAAACAAAATCTTGAACCTAAACGTTGTAAGACTTACCTGAGAGCATTCAGTTGTACTTACATAATTGGCAGGTCAGTTAATACAGCCTGTACATCCCTACTTTAATGGCACTGGCAGTTTTCCACTTAAAGACCTTGCTTGGTAGAGGTCTGGATTTGTAAGAGTCACTAGATGTGGCTGATGCTTTCATGTTATGGCCTCAGACACTTAGGACACATCTATCTATCTGTCTGTCTGTCTGTCTGTCTATCTATCTAAAGCTGTATGCCTTTTAGATAGCAAAGACAAAGGGTGGATTAAAATGATTGGGGCATCGTCATTTTCTTTCCCCTTTTATATACCATTTACCATAATTTAAACCAATATAGAGTTCTATTTTCTCACGAGCAAAAGGACAAAAGCATACAAAAGTCTTACCTCCAGAAATGAGAAGAAAAATGATGGCCATGGGGAGAAAGGAGGCAGGAGACATCCTGCCACTTCCAGTGTCCATCGTATCTGGAGACTGCTATTCTAGGAGCTGGCTTCAGTAACACAGGAGACACAGAACTCTTTCTTGCTGTCTCCTGCCCTCTCTCCCTTGTGTTATGCAGAAGCTATTGGTATTTTATTACTGGAAAGTTAAGTCTTATTTTATCTCTGGTGTGGGTACTTACTTGTTTCATAAGCTGCATTTATTTCCTTTGGGGTTAGGTAT
Source organism: Dicrostonyx torquatus (assembly GCA_028555095.1). Lineage (NCBI taxonomy): Eukaryota > Metazoa > Chordata > Mammalia > Rodentia > Cricetidae > Dicrostonyx > Dicrostonyx torquatus. Next base: position 8,382,378 of record JAQHUG010000005.1, read on the forward strand.
TTCCTATCCAAAAGGGCAAATGTGAAGTAATGGGACTATGTTAATTAAGAAAAACACTAGAAAGAAAATTATGCTTAAAAGGAAGTAATCCAATAAAAATGGGCTAAATCTGAATAGATACTTCTTCAGAGAAGTCTTTGGTGGCCAAGGAGCAGATGCAGGAATCACCAGGGAAGTGTAAATCAATTAGAATGGCTGTCATCAAAAATAATGCGCTAGAGTCACTTTTGTCTCTGTTGATGGGAATTCTCATTAGTACAGGCTTTGTGGAAAACAGTATGGGATTCCTTAAAACTAAAAACAGATCTATTATAGGATCCCACAGTCCCACTGCTGAGTGTGTATGTCCAAAGGAGATGAAATTATTATATCAAAGAGATACTTACAGGAGCCAAAGAGATGGCTCAGTGGTTAAGAGCATTTGCTGTTCTTACATAGGATCAGATTTCAATTCCTAGGTGCCCATGTGGGGCAGTTTATGACTGCCTGTAACTCCAGCTCCAGGGGATCTGATGTCTTCTCCTGGTTTCCATGGATACCCAAGTGCATGTGCACATACATGTGGACATATACACATAAACATACAAACATATACTCATAAATAAAAAATCAAAGTCTTAAAAAAAAACCAGGGTAGTTACATGTCCATTCTTATGGTAGCACTAGTCATACATGCTATGGTCAGGAATCAACCTGGATTGCTCATCAACAGATCAATGGTACCTTCCACGCAGACTCCTCATGACTGGTTGGCACAATTTGTTCTTCATATCCTTATGCTAGCAGGTCTGGTGGGCTTAGGATGGGAGAGGGTGGGTTTGTCTCTAAGAAGAAGTAAAATAGCAAGAACTACAATCAATGGGTAGGTGGGGGAATAGGGTCTATTTAGTCCTTTTAGGCAGCAAGCAAAGAACAGATTTACTGCACAGGGCAGGATGAGAGTAATCAGTTCACATGCTACAAAGAAATTTGGGGAGCACGAGGTGATGAAGGAGGGAGAATATGTGGATCCCAGGAGTGCCTTGGAATCGTCGGTCCTTGTACCCAAGGACAGAGGTTATGGAGCAGTTGCGGTAACTGTGGCCTGGCAATCTCAAGGCAATGATGGACTTAGACTCAAAGTCATGGCAACTCCAGCCATAAACTAAGACAACCAAACTGCTGGCCAATGCTGGGAAAACCCTGGAATGTGTAGCTGAGAAAACATTTCAACATGAGATTGGGAGTGGTTGAGACTGTAACTTTTCCTACTCAAGTCTCTTTAGAGATTATACACCCACAAACCTGGAGAGGACCCTGACTAAATAGATGTGTACCTCTAGGCACCTGTGGGGAGCTTTATCTGTCTCACACACAGAAATGGAGGCGCCATGTGCATTGTAGAGGCTTTTTATCACAGGAGGCCTGGCTAAGAACCTGTATCATACATCAGTGAGATTCCTCAGGTAATCTCTGCCTCACGTGCTTAGGTCTCCTATGTTCCCCGGCTGTTACCATGGCAACCAGCTCTGCAGGGCTGAAAGCAGTTTTGCATGGATCCACCCAACATTCCTTTAACTTAATCTCTCACAATGTATTTCTCATTTTGCATTTCTGACCACTCCCATTGCTACTGGGTGTGAGATGTTGAAAGATTTTCTTGGAAGATCCAAAACTAGAGATAAGGCCAGGAAATGCCTGCTGAGGAAAATCCAACCAAGGCACACAGATCCAGTGTAAGACTTCTCCTTCACTTGTCCCAACTTACTTGCAATAGAACCTAGAAAGTACCTCCACCGTGCCCCTCCAGAGGCGACAGAGGTGGAAGTGGACCCCACAGAGACTTGCCCTCACTCCTTTGAGTTTCCACCTTGCTGCTCTGGCTCACCCCACCTAATAACACAGCAGCAACTGAGATTGTTTTGCTGAAAGACCCCCGGAGTGGGGAGACTCTCACTCAAGTCTCGGGATAACAAGACCCCCAGGAACTCACGAGAGACCATCCTTGTTGCAATCACGCGAGGTTTATTGACAGGAACCAGCGTGCTGGGGCCAAAACTCATTTCCCACACAGGGGTTGAGAAGTTCGACCCCGAGTAGCTGGGAGAGGGGGTATTTAGGGGAAGAAACCACAACCCAAAGGGGGTAGGGAGGGCGTCATTGGAAAATTCCGAAAATACCAGTGATCATCACAAGGGGGTAACTCCCCGTTTCTCAAGATTATTCTCAAGATTATAATCTAACTTTATGGTAAGCTAGTTCCTGGAACAGAATAACTAAACTGGCTAACCTAGATTTTTGATTCTTCTCTCCCTGCTAGACTTTTGACTCTATTTTTCCTGCTAGATTTTTGACTCTATTCTTTCTGCTAGAAGGGTCTGGATTTATCCGGGTCTTTCACTGTGACCCTTTTTATCCCCCAGAGACCATTGCCAAAATAAGGTTTTCCAGTATTCTCGTTTTATCTGTGTTAGGCAATGCATACAAGCAATGACAATATAAGAATATATTTTAGGGGAGATGGTTCAGCAGGTTAAGCCATTTGCTTCCAAACCTGGGGACAAGTTCAATTCCCTGGGACACTCATGGGGGAAGAAGAGAGCCAACTCCTGTGTGACATCTGACCTTCATATGTGCATTGTGGCATGCACACACACACACACACACACACACACACACACACACACCAAACAAAAACAAACCTGAAGGTTAGGCCCTATTGCTGAAGATGTCAGGTCTGTAATTGAACATGGAAAAATTAAGCAGGTGTCCAACTAGAAGCCTCACCCCTACTGGCTAACATTCGTAGTGTTGGAAGGTATTTTGCACACTTCCAGAGGAGAAAGGTAATCATCAATACCAGTCAGTTAAGGTTTTCCACAGGCAAAGGATCTATATTTGATAAAGAGGAATTTCTCCTGGCACCAATATAGAGGCAGCGGCAACTCCAGAGTGTCTGCATGTATAAGATTTAAGGGGCAGAAATCTGCTTCAAGGAGGGAGGGAGGTTAGACATTGTCTCAGAGTAGCATGTTCAACAATACCCAATTCTAACCTGGAGTGAAAACTTCTTAAGGATAGATGCTTATTGAAATGGAGGGCAGAAACTCATATTAGGGGAGAGGCTGCAAACTTCCCAGCTACAGACATATCAGCTAGGAAATTATTGTTTGGGCCTGAATTTACAGAGTGCCTGAATATAGAGCAGGAAGGAATATATTACAGATGTTAGAGTAAATTTACTTATTGATGATGGCTTTCCATAAAGTAGACAAGAGGGATTTGAGAGCAGGAAGTGTAGGTCAGGATGGCATGGGCTGGAATAGAGGATGCAGAAGGCCATGGACTCCTGTGCTTCTGCCAGAGCTGTAGGTTAGAGCTGTTTCTTTCTGTCCTTAAATAAAGGATGGTGTGGGGGAAGAGTCCACTGTAATTCATTGACCTTCTGAACCGGGGATTCAGATTGAACCCTGACATGAGAACAGACTTTGATGGGGTTCTCACCAAATTCATTTGGTTAGAGTTTGGTTAGATGTGGCCTAGGCCAAGTTTCTGTGTGGTAGGTAAAACTGCCTTCCCCAGGTCCCCAGCACACCGCAGTATGTCTCTTCAAGTCACCGCCTAAACCACTGGCTGCCTTGCATGCTGCTGTACCTGTTCTGCCTGCTGGGACAGTCATGCATTTCTAAATTTGTTTAGTCACTGCATGAAGACACAGACCAAACAATTTACCCATCTGACGTGTAAGTCAAAGATTTTAGGTATATTGCATTACTAATTTAAATACTGGATATTTTATAAAAATGTTATTTTTAGGTGTATTAGTAATATAATTCAATATTATTAAATAGATGCATAATGTTTCAAATTCTCACCACTACATTTCAAAATCTTTTTAATTACTTCATAGCAGAAACCCTATAACGGTTAGGCAATGCCTTCCTATTCTCTCTTCCCCTCAGCACCTGGTAACCTCTGATCTATCTGTCCTAATGAGTTTTCAGATTTAAATATTTCAAATAATCTGAATCATATACTTTTCCCTTTGACTGATTTCTTCCACCTGGCACAATCTCTTTAAGGCTCATTCTTGTCACAGCATGTATGAGAACGTCGCTTTCTCTTATGGCTGAATAATGCTCCACTGTGTGTCCAGTCACCTGCTAATGGTGTTGGGATGTTCTCACCTTCTGGATATAGCTAATACTTGACAAGAATCTGGTTTGGTCCCTGTTGTTATTTCCTTTGTGTGCATTCAGGAGGAAATTGCTGGGCCACATGTTTACTCCATTTAGTGATTTTTAGTATCTCCTTCATTTCTAAAAAACTGTAGACCCTGGGTTAGAATTCTTTCTGCACACTATTTCTGTCTTGTCTTAGGTGGTTCAGTAACTGTGCAGTGCCCTGGACTCTCAATTCCGTGAACCCATCTTCTTTATGTTAGCATTTTTCCTTTATGCTATTTTGCTCCCTGACTCCAATTTGTTTACTCCAGTTCTCCCCTAAATCCATTCCAATCAGGATTTTGCTCCATCATTCAACATAGCTGATATAGTCAGGGCCACACAGACACTTACTGCTTATGTTGGCTAATATTTGTGCTATTCTTTTCTGAGCACCTGAACAAACTCATTTTCCAGTTTCATGTTGCTAGGCAAGAGCTGTCAACTTAGTTATATCCCCAGTACTATCGGCCTCACTCCTATTTGACATTTCTACCCAGAAGTCTACCAAATAGCTCCAATATAACATCTCTGAAATTAAACCATTGGATTTCTGTCCAAAGAGCCCTTTCTCTTGTTTTCTCCATTTCATTTTGTGGTATGTGGTCCTTTTGAGAATGAAAACATTGTCTTTAAGTAGTCTCCTTTATCTTTGCATCTGACATTCCAGCTATCTGGAAAGCTCATTCATTTACATAAAAATGCATTCAGACCCAAATCACTCATGATATTATTTTCTTCTGCATTACTGGTTCACATCACCTCCATCTTTTGAAATAGCTATAAGTTATTTTGCTCCTGCTCTGCCCATTAATGATGATGTTCTTGATCATTTAAAAATCAAAGCTGACGAGATTGCTCAGTGGGTAAAGGCACCTGCTGTCAAGTCTGATTACCTGAGTTCTATCCCTAGGACCTATGTGGTAAAGGGAAAGAAGCAACTACATATATGCTGTTATGTACACATATACACACACACCATACACACACACACCGTACACACACACACACACACACACACACACACAGACTAATGTAAAATAGGTTATAACATAAATCAGACTTGATTTGTGTTTGGGATTTAGAAAGTTGGAAAGAGTGTTGGTCTCACCCTTACAAGAAAGAAAAAAATCTCGATAATCTGTAAAATTATAACTTCTTAAAGCTCTCTAAAAATTGGGATTTTAGGCCAACTACGTAGCCTGAAGACTGGAAAAGTGAAGTGGCTCCAGGAGAGATGTCTTTCTGCTCTGCCGCAAACAATAAGATGGGAAATGATGCTGGACATCACCGAGCCTGGTTACAAGAAATCGTGGTTTTTTTAAGTACTGTATGTGGGTTTGCATGAGAATATAGTTGACTGTTGGAGCTGCAAATGCAAGAGCAATTCTCGCCTACCAGAAACTTTTCTTCACAGATCAGGGACGAGGCAAAGAGTTGGAGAGGGTTTCTTTGGTGGGCAGAAGGAAGAGCAGCTCCCGCTTCAGGAACGGAATGGTACTTTACAGGATGACTTCCTCTTATTTCCTTTTTCCCTTCCCTCGCACCCATCCTTTCTCCCTCCTCCTTCCCCCTTATCTCTCTGGTCTCTTATCCCAGTCTAGCCTCATTCTCATTGTATAGGGGATGGCCTTGAGATTCTGATCCACCTCTTCCACTGGGATTACATGCATGTGTCACCCCATCTGTTTTATCTGGTGTTGGGTGCATGGTTCAGGGCTTCACAGATGTTAGGCAAACATTCTGCCAATGGAGCTCACAACCCCACACTTGTTCTCTTCACAAAGCAACAGCTCTAAACTGTTGAGAAAGGGCAGCGAATACACTCAACCTCAGGATGCGTGTGAAGATGCATTGTGGTCAAGGGAAGAGAAGAGAAAAAAGTCACAACCTTCTATTCCCAGGGATGAGGGGAAGAAAACGGTTTTCAACCATGAGGGGAAAGATAGGATCACAGAAGTTGTCTATCATCAGAGACCAGCATTGAATTAGATTCCCAGATTAGTGAGAGCAAAAGAACATGCTAGCAGATGCCTGGTGAAGGAATGTGCAGAAACATGAAATCTGTTTGAGGTTCAGACTCAGAGAGAAGCCTAAGACTGAGGTGGAAGAGAAAGTCAAGGAAAACTGTCAGATAAGCCAGGCCACTGCAGGCCAAAGGTCATGCTGTAGGAAGTGAAAGCCCATATGCAGGGTAAATGCAGAGAATGAACTGACCAGAGTGACTCAGTTCCTCAGACAAACGACAGAGACCGAGGTGAGCTAAGCACAGTCTGAGACACAAAGCTATTTACTTCAGCAACAAATCACACGGCATGGAGATAAAGACGAACGTCACAGCTGGGCGACATGAGAATCACAGAATTAGAGTCAGAAAAGATTCAGGTGTTGGAAGTCCCAGGGAACTTAAATAGTTATGATTATGATGTTGAAATCACTAGTAGAAGAGATGTGTAATACACATAGATACTCAGCAGGTTGACAGAAACTGCAAGAAGGGAATCCTCTTGGCTGAGGAAGTAGAGGAATAGAAGACACATCAGGATAAATTGTCTCCACTGAAGTACAAGAAGGGGGAAAATGACCGAAAGCAAAAATCATAAGTTCTAGAAGTCAGAGCAGGAGCTGTGGAGCAGACAGTGCCGAACTAATATCACATAATTAGAGTCTTAAGAAAGCAGGCAATGGGTAGGGTAGAAGGAATACTTGAAAATACAATTATTGCCTTTAGTCCCAGCATTTGGGATGCAGAGGCAGGTGGATCTCTGTGAGTTCAGGGCCAGCCTGGCCTACAAAGGGAATTTCAGGACACCCAGAGCTACACAGAGAAACCTTGTCTCGAGAAACCAATAAACAAGCAAACAAATAAATAATATGATTAATAATAGAATATTCCATCCTGAGAGGAAGACTGGGAGGATTCTTTACCTTCTTTGTTAGCCAGGGCTTACACCTGCAGTTGGAGCCTTTGTGGACATACTTAAGCAATCTTAACTCTCTAAGCCAATTTCTAGAATATTCTAAGTTCCTCATGAAGAATTTACTGGGGACATTTTGGGAGTTACTGCCCACATGAATCTCATAGCCCACATGGAGATCAGCATCACTAACATCAAGGCTCTGGTCATAACAATAATGTTGTCCTTATTATAATAAGTAATGTTGCCTCTGCTAGCCCATGATTTAACATCACTGTCACACATGGGCACAGCTAAACCTGGCTCATGGGGATGTGAAGAGGATTATAGTAAGCATCGGTCTTGACCATGACCTGCTTGGTCTAGGGAGATCTTGGGTATTTCTCCCTGCTTCTCAGGTGATTACCAAACACTTGTCATAGAGTGCTGATGTCAAATGCTGCCTGCCATATAACACTAGGCAAGTGGTACCCATCCTGTACACAAATACCTCCTGGAATCACTTCCAATTCTTTGCCAGATGTCCCCTCAGGGGCAAAACTGACTTCTCTCTTACTGTGACCAAGGTGGAGGTTGTCTGAAGCATCAAGCGAGTACAGTCTAGAGAGATGGAAGCCTGTTTCCCAGCGATTACAGGGGAGTACAGCTTTGGAGCCCTCCTTCCCATCCTTCCTCAGTACTCAGAGACCAGGGGCTGTAATCCAATGTGACACACCTCTTAAATGTGACACACCTCTTGAGGCCCCACTAGATGGAAGGGGACAGTGCCCTCCTTTCTTTTCTCTTAGCTTAATGTCTTCTCTACCCCCAAACAACTACATGTTTGTCTTATTATTTTGTATATATAAACATATTATTCAGCTTATAGGATATGACATTTCTACCTACCCAAAGTTCCTGAATTGGTAAAATTTGATAACTAAGTGGCAATGGAGCCTAAGTGGTGGATATATAGCAATCCGATAATTAAAACATAGAGCCCATGCTATTTCCTATATTTCAATTGAACATCTGGCAAAGCAGTCTTAAAATGTGTATTTGTCATTTATACTGAGAAATATTGTTGGTTGTGGCCAGTTCAGTAAATATCCAAAGTAATTGCATGAGTTACAGTGTAAAAGCAGATGTCCAATTTATTAAATTTTGAGTGTCCATTCTGTTATTTTTAGACTTTTTAATAGCTGTGAGAGCTAATTTTTCTGCTCTAACTGAGCTTAAAGAAATAGATGAGTGTATTTGGCTTTTTAGAGCATTTATATCAAGCAATATAGGTGCAGCTTTGTGGTCATGTATTGAGTCATTTGAACGGCCGGCTGCTGGGCAGGAAGTCGTAGCTGCAAAGCTGTTTCAATTTGATACGCCACATCTGGCAACAGCAAATGCTCGGAGCTGAAAACCACACACCCACCATACGGGGGATAAGGTTAATTGCTAGTGGGCTCCCATGGGCATCAGGCAATTTGAATTGATGTCTTTGTTTTGCCCATTTGATCATTTTCATAGATCTTTTAATAGATTCATTTTAATAGATTATATTTAATTACTTTTCAAGGGTGGTATCTGATAACACTACAGTTTGAATGATTCATGCAAGGTTGAGTTGGAAACTTGATTCTCAAGGCAACTGTGCTGAGAAGTGGAGCACCTTAGAGGAGGCTGGAGTGAATTGATGCTGGTGTAGCAGGAGCTACCGTTAGTTAGGAGTGGGTTCCTGATAAAAGGCTGAACATCACCACTCCCTTCTCCCTTTATCCTGTGTGTGCTCACTCGTCCTTCTGCCCTCTGCTGTGGATGATAGGCCATCAACAGATGAGGATTCCTTGACTTTAGACTCTGAGGCTCAGGTATTCTGTGACTGCAGCAGCCCAAAATGGACTGGGACAGAAAATGATGTAGAACTGTAGTGTTATTATAACTAATACTGGAAAAGGGTGAAGCAGCGTGACTGAATGGAAGGTAGGGAGTACTAATAGCAGTGGTTCTCAACCTTCCTAACGCCGAGACCCTTTAATACAGCTCTTCATGTCAGGGTGACCTCCCCATAAAATTATTTCCATTGCTACTTCATAACTGTAATTTTGCTACTGTTTTGAATCCTAATGTAAATATCTGTGCTTTCTGTTGGTCTTACGAGACCCAGTGAAAAGGTTGTTTGGCTCCAAAAGGTTGCAACACACAGGTAGAGAACCACTTGTACCAGGTTTTTTTCTTTTTGGGTCATGAACCAGCTCCTAAATTATGACACAGAGAGTTATTAGTTTTGAATGCCTGGTCTAGCTCAGACACATTTCTGCCTATCTCCTTTAAGTTAACCTGTTTCTCTTTATCTACTTTTGCCTTGGGGCGTATTATCTTCCTTACTTCTGTATCTTTTACTTTCACTGCTTCTCTACCTCTGGTTGGTGTCTGACTTTCTTTTGGTTACCTGTAAACAGAGACTAAGTTTTGTTTCCTGGCCTCCCAGACCTGAATAATCACACAGAAACTATGTTAATTACAACACTGTTTAGCCAATGACTCAGGCATATTCCTAGCTAGCTCTTACATCTTGAATTAACCTATTTCTATTAGGCTGTGACTTACTGGTAAAGGTTCTGGGTGTCTGTCTCCTTAGGTGGCTACATTGCACCTCTGTTACTCCACCTACTCTCTCTTTCTCTCTCTGTTCAGATTTCTTGCCTGGCTTTGCTCTTGTAGGCATTGGTCAAACAGTTTCTTTATTAACCAATGGTAGTAAAACATATTTACAGCATACAGAGGGGAATCCCACATCACCTCACCTTTTCTGTTTAAATAAAAAGGAAGGCTTTAACTTTAGCATAGTAAAATTACATATACAGTTATTAAGCAAAAATGCTCTATCATCTATCCTATTTTTGTAAGTCTAAAGTTTCATATATAATTTATCTTTTATCATAACTAAAGAAAACTATAACTATCTGTCTTCAAAGATGCCAGAAAGATATACTATTACCTAAGCAAACAGGAAGTGCATTGTAAGTAACTTCCAAAACTCTAGATTTGACAGAGACATCTTGCTACCTGGACAGTCACCCAAAATTCTTTTGTAATGTTGGGGCATCTATATTTGGCCTATTAGCTTAGTATATCTGATGAAGCAGGATATTTGAAGATCTGTTCTGTCTTGCTTGGCAAAGTTCTTCAGTTGCTTTCTTCTGTATCCTGAAGAATGTCTGGCAGTATTTTTCTGTGAAGCAGGAAACCTAAAGGACCATTCTGTCTTTTAGAAAGTTCAGCAATCACTGTTCTGTGGGTCTTGCATGTCCAGTTCATATAGCATACCATCAAGAAGTCCAGGCTAGAGCAATTTCTTGCCCAAATGACTAGCCTTGCCACATTGAAGGCAAATTCCATAACAATTCTTCAGTGCCCACCAACCCCTCTGAAGTAATTGGTGCTGCCAGAAGCAGACATGTTTCACTGTCAAGAAATGTCTAATTTCTTAAAAAATTTTAAATGCCATATTCTATAGGACTTTGAAGTGTTGAAGATTATCTAACTGAAATATATTTCTGTATATCTAGAAAACCTATCTAACATGACTAAAAGTTTGATTATTATAGATGACTATTTATTAATATGTAATTTAAGTTATACATTGCATTTTAAATGAGCTGTCTAAACATAATACCTTAAATAAGAACAGAAATACACATAACAAAATTGACCTTAAATTTGTATCAATAAACCAAGATCCATCTCAATGCAAAGTATTCATCTCTATGTCATATCTCTCTTATTTTTTTTAGAAATGGACTGTGACCACTAATCACTTATAATCAACCCCCTTTAAATGAAAACAAGCATTTAAAAACAATCATTTTGGGACTTTAGGCATAGTTTTCTAGACTACTTCCTACTCATTGTGGGTGTTGTTAATCAGGTCTTTCATAGGGTATCAGGTCTTGCAGATGGTAGGTCCATCTCAGCCAGCAGTCTTGAAGCTGTCATCGATGTTGGACCATCTGGGCCATTGCTTCAAAGGGTCTTGTTTGATCAAACCATATTCGATGGTAAGGAATCCACAGCTTTCTATCCTCTGTGGAAACAAAAGCAGAACCTCTTTTCCAAAGCAGCATATCCTTAGACCCAAATTTTGAAGTCAAGATACCTTTTAAATATATATGTTGGTTTAGCTTAGCATCTCATACAGTAAAATGTTTCTCTATAGTTAGCTCATTCACAGTCAAAAAATTCAAAGAAAGCAAAATAATATACATAATCCTGGCTCTCTGTGTATATTTTATCTTAACGTGGCTTATTTTTTCACTCTATTACTTTTTTTACAAGTTTAATATTATTTTATTATCTTTATTCCTTTAATTTATGACTGTTTGAACTGTAGAAGTTAGTTCAAATCAGTAAATAACCAGGCTAGCTAAAAGATAAATCAATTATATTTTTATTTATTATAAGGGGAAAACTCACAAAACAGTAACGAGAAGTTCAAGCTCAGCTGTGCTGCAAGGGAACCACACAGAGAGAAGGCACCTGGGCCAAACGCCATTTTTCTCCGCGTACCAGAAATCCACACCCTAACTTGGTCCCACCTCTTAAAGATAATTGGTTAGCAAAGATTCCCCATCACCTTCTCCTTTTGTCTTAATAAAAGCAATCCAAATCCAGCAAAACTATATACAATAGGAACTTCACCCCAGGCTCTACCATTCAGTTTCTGCCACTTCCCACTTGCACCTCCTTGGTGATGAAGAATTTAACATCTGAGCTTTGGGGGACACTTGGGTTCTAAACAATAGCACCCCGCCTCAGGAATCCTGTAATAGCAAAACAAAACTGACCATGAGAGAATGCAGCCAGAAAACGAGATGTTTAACATCTCAAACTGGAAAGGCATCTAACAGTGTCCCAGTGTCCCCTAGGAAGCAAGTATGAGGGGCAGTGCTGGGAAAGGGGGAGATTAGATTGTGTTTATATGCATGTGTGCTGGGAATGGAGGGCCTATGGAAGTAAAGACTCAAGATGTGTTGTTCAAACAAATCTTCAGCCAAGCTGAGAAAGTGACCAGTGAGGTAGTTCATGAGAACAGAAGAAATAGGAAAATCTCCAGGGCCACATTTTTATCCTTAAAAAAAGATAAAGGTGGGAAAGAGTTTACCACACAGCTGAGCATTAAGAGAGAACTCTTCCTTAATAACTCATGTATGCGTAGACCTTCCACTATGGTGATTTCTTGTTGTGTTTTCCAAACATTCTCTTTATATATGAGGAAAATGGTCATTAAGGTGGTTGTGGCAGTTTCTTGCGGAAGAACTACACTTCCCAGATTCCCTTGTGGATAGAGAAGTCTTTTCCACCTATCTCTGCCTCTATGAGGGGCCACCTCCCATCTTCCTCTGTAGGCAGTTTGGTCGTCCACATATGTGGGTGACAAGATGCCCCATAGTTGTGAATTAACGTGGTCTCACCTAAGGTGAGACCAAGATTCTTTCTTTCTACCTTTTCTTTCTCTACAGCTGTTTCTTAAAAACAATCTAACAGGATAAACAATGCTGGCACAGCTAGTTTAATTGTGACTTGGAGTGCAAATCCAGAGTCTGTGCTCTCGACCACTGTGTAACCACAGTGCCATGGTGATGTATCACGTGGTGATGTATATGCAATGATGGTGCCTGTGTGAGTGGCACAGATATAACATTCATGCATAGTGATGTCCGTGCCAATGTATCTGTGCAACAGAAATACCTGTGCAGTTGAGATACTTGTGTACTAGCGAGCTGTGTGCAGATGTTATATATACTCACTGAGGTCTGGGCAGTAAAGTCTGTCCAGGAGGCTGGGCGACAGTGTGCTCCTCAGGGTTTTTTGTCAAATGGACACAAGCCAGAGTAATTTTAGAAAAGAGTACTTTGACGTTCTTAGTTACGGTTTCTATTGCTGCCATGAAACACCATGGCCAAAGCAACTTAGGAAGAAAAGGGTTTATTTGGCTTACACTTTCACATCACTGTTCCCCACCAAAGAAAGTCAGGACAGGAACTCAAACAGGGCAGGATCCTGGAGGGAGGAGCTGATGCAGAGGCCATGGAGGGTGCTGCTTACTGGCTGGCACCTCACAGGCTTGGTCAGCCTGCTTTCATATAAAACCCAGGACCTGCAGGATGGCACCACCCACCATGGGCTGGGCTCTTCCCCATCAATCACTAATTAAACAAATGCCTTATAGCCGGATCTTCTGGAGGCATTTTCTCAATTCAGGTGACTTCCTCCCTGATGACTGTAGCTTGTGTCAAGTTGACATAAAACCAGCCAGCACACCTAGTCTATGGGGGAATTGTTTAAAATTAATGATTGATGTGAGAGGATTCAGCCCACTGTGGGCAGTGCCACCTCTGTACAAACAAAAGACCATAAAAGAAAGCAAGCTAAGCAAGCCATGGAGAACAAGCCAGTAAGCAGGTTCCTCCATGGTCTTCCTGCCTCCAGGCTCTTGCCTTGAGTTCATGCCTTGGCTTCCCTCCATGCACTGTGTGACCCAGGGTGTGTAAGCCAAACAAACTCCTTCCTCCCCAGTTGCTTTTGGTCACAGTGCTTTATCACAGCAATAGAAAGTGTAGTACAGACAGTAATGTCTGAACCCATCTTTCTAACACAGGGAGCTGGACAAGCCATGGGCCAACCTGGAGTTCAGCCCTGGACATCTCTGTGCTGCTACCTGCCCTGGGTTCAGGCTATGTCTGACTTTGCAGCTCTAATTTGTCTCTTCATAGGAAGATGGTCAGACATAAAGCCATTCTAGGGGAATGTCTTCCAAAATTACTTGATGGAATGCAGTTCTGTGTCTTTGTTTTTGTTGTGATTTTTGTCTTGGCACTATGTGGAACCTCTTGGGAATTGCAGAGGGGCCAAGGGATTCTAGGAGGACCACTCAAAGTGACTACTGGACAGCCACCTATCTTGGTGTCATTGAAAATCGCTAGCCATATGTCACATGGCCATGTTCTTCAGAAGTGGGGCATTGGAACTGCTCCGCCATCCCCAAATACCCAACACAGTGGCATGAGCTTAGTTCAGAACTGTCTTGGTGGCATTAGGCAAAAAATAGCAATTTACAGAGTCCTAGTTTGATGAGTCCAATCACACACTCACAGAGTCACTTCCTGTTCTGTAGCCCAGTGTTCTGGCATGAGAGCAACTCGATTCCAGGTTTCATTTACTGTAGAGAGACAACACACTGGCTAGGCTGATGTCTGTTTATCAATAGGCTATTTTTTTATTTTTAAATTTTTTTTGGTTTTCTGAGCTAGGGTTTCTCTGTAGCTTTGAATCCTATCCTGGAACTCGCTCTGGTAGACCAGGCTGACCTCTATCTCATGGAGATCACCCTTCCTTTACCTCCTGAGTGCTGGGATTAAAGGCATGAACCACCACCACCTGGCAACACAGGCTATTTAAAACAAAACAAAAAACAACAAAACCTTTTTTCTCATTTTACATACCAATCCCAGTTCCAATTCCTTCCCCTCCTCCTGAACCACCATCTTCCCCCTACCCCACTCCCTGTCCACTCCTCAGAGAGGGTAAGACTTCCTATATGGAGTCAACAAGTCTGGCACATCACTCTGAGGCAGGAACAAGGCCCTCCCCTGTATCTAGGCTGAGAAAAGTTTTATTCCAAAGAGAATGGGCTCCAAAAAGCCAATTCAAGCATTAGGGGTAAATTCTGGTTCCACTTCTAATGTCTCCACAGACTGCCCAAGCCACACAACTGTCACCCACATTCAGAGGTCCTATCCGCAGGCTTTTAAAATACCCTTTGTATAGTTGATATTTTGGGCAATAGAGACACCTACTGTTTATTTTGAGGAAGTCAAATTTTAGTCCTTTGAATCTCCTCTCTCTCTCTCTCTCTCTCTCTCTCTCTCTCTCTCTCTCTCTCTCTCTCTCTGAATGTGTGTTATGATAGTGGGGAATATACCAAAGTTTGGTAGGAGGAATGAGGCTGAAGTAGTAATTTAGAAAATTCTAGAATGTCAGAATCCTAGGGCATTTAGAAATTTTTAAAACTACACTCTGTTACTCATGGGAGCAATTAAAACTGGATAATTAGAATTAATGACCCCTTCCTTCTCACAGTAGCCACATTTTATGTGCTCGGTGGTCACTTTGGAGTGGGGGCTTCCATGCTGGACAGCACAGACACAGAACACTTCTATTTCCTCAAAGAGACTTACTGGGTAATACTGCAATAGATCAGTTTTTTTTTTGTTTGTTTGAAAATAAGAAAACAAAGCTCAGAGAAGGGACCCACCAAATCAAAGACTTTGTCTTAAATCATGGGGGATGAAAGAAATATCACTGTGTAAAATACAAGTTAGAACTGATAAGTGCTGAATGCAGAGTCGTGCAAAGGCACTGCGGTTTCTGGAAGAGGAAGAAGAAATTACTTCTTGGTTGACACTCAGCGAGGAATAATGGAAAGGAATGCAGAATGGGGTGCACAGAGGCATACAGACATGGGAAAGTGCACAGACGCCCCTCCTGAAGAAGAAAGGCACACGCCACATGCTGGGAGCAGGGAGAATGTCTAAGATGCAGCACAGAATTTTGCTAGGCAGGAATACAGGTAACAAAATGCCATTATGAGGTTCCTCTGCCTTATTCTGTACCCTTCAAGAGTTATGTGGAAGAAAACATAAGGATCAAATCTTGCTTTAGTTAGTATGGAGGTAAGACGAGTGGAGGAGGGAAATCATCTGTGTCCTGGTGTCTTCTGTGTCCCTGCAAAGGACAGGAGTGTGCAGTAGACTGACGTGAAACTGCACTGGCCTTCTCGCAGCTGCCCTCAAGAGGCAGAAGAAAAACACTCAGAGAAACTGTCCCAATGCAGACACTGGCAAACCTACAATGCCAGATTGCCTGGTTCCTTGATCTGGCTCTTCACAAACACAGAAGCACACTCCTGTAAGTGAAATGTGCCTTGGAGAAAGTGAACATGAACCAGGCACGTTTGGGCTGTGATAGTAACTCTATTCCATGAAGAAGGTGTGGGTGTGTATGGGACGAGTCTAGACCATCATCAGAGAGTCCCAGAATGGCTACTGCTGAGGTACCTTCATGAGCTCTAGATGCTATCTATAGACACTAAGTAGGCATGTGATAGCAGACGTTGAGAAACTGAATGTATGCCTTTAAAAGTCCATGCTGTTGCAGGCAATGGTTGTTTGTGTGTTTATTTACTGTGGTACTGGGTATTAAACTCAGTCATTTAATTATTTTATTTTTGCAGGATTTTAAATGTGGTGATTATAGATACACTCCACATGCACACAAGTATGTATAATGAATTTTATCATTTTAGCAATCTGCAAGGGGCTAGTTCAGGGCATTAAATACAGTCATAGCCATCTTTGGCTCTAGTACAATATTTTTACCTTCCTAACTGGAATTCTACACCGTTAAACACTAGTTTCCATTCCTCTCTGTCATAACCCTGGCAAACATATTTCTTTTTCCACCATGACTGTGATTACTCTAAGTACCTTATATAAGTGGAATCTTGTAGTATTTGTCCTTTGTGCCCATGTCCTCAAGGTCTATTCTAGAGGGCAGCTTGTTGGTTCTCTCTTTCCACTATATGAGTCCTGGGGATTGAACTCAGGTACTCAGGCTTGGCAGGAAATGTCTTTACTTGCTGAACCATCTTACCAGACCCAGTAATGTGTTGCCCTTTTAATACTGAAAAATATTCCACTCTTAGTGTATACCCTGGTTTGCTCACCGGCTCCTAAGGCTATGGGCATTTAGTTAGCGTCCGACTTTTAGTTATTATCAATCATGCTGTGTGAAACATGGGTATGAAAACGGCTATGTAAGTCTTTTGTTTTAATCCTTTTGGGTGTATACTCCAAAATGGAGATGTAAGATTGTGTGAAAATTCTGTTTTTATAGTTATTCTTGTTGATCTGTCATGGTGTCTTCTATAGGGGCTACACATTTTACTTTCCCACTTGTAACATTTGAGGTTTCCAGTTGTTGCTCATCCTTTTTTTTTTACATTAATTAATTAATTAATTTATTTTACATACAAATCCCAGTTTCCCCTCCCTCCTCTTCT
>JAQHUG010000005.1:8404349-8428103 GCA_028555095.1 Dicrostonyx torquatus
TTTGTGTTTTCTTTATTGCTTCTATTTTAGTTTTCAAGTTGAACCATTTTATTCACCTGTTTGATTGCTTTTTCTTGGTTTTCTTTAAGGGATTTGTTGATTTTTTTTCCAATTTTTTGTTTGTCTTTTCTTCCACTTCTTTAAGGGAATTTTTCATTTTCTCTTTAAGGGCCTCAATCATCTTTATAAAGTTATTTTTAATGTCATTTTCTTCTGCTTCATCTGTGTTGGGATGTTCAGGTCTTGCTGTTGTAGAACCACTAGTTTCTAGTGATGCCATGTTGTTCTTTATGCCATTGAATGCATTCTTACCTTGTTACACATCTCTTCCTCCAGCTGGTGTAGGTGGAGCCTGCGCTTCAGAGGGTCCCTCTTTTTCCAGTTTGCATAGTGGGGGACTGTGGCTCCATTGAAGATTCCTTCATGTGTAGGCAGAGCAGAGCCTCCTGTGGTAGCTCCATCAGGTGCAGGAGGGCTCAGACAGTCGGTCCTCGAGTTGCAGGTTGGGGTCACAGCTCTGGTAGTCACTCCTCCAGGTGCAGGTAGGGCCACAGTTCCAGTGATCGTTTCTTTAGATGCAGGCAGTGCTGAGGTTCTAGTGGTCACTGCAGTAACGAGATATCTCATACAGAGAATGACAGTGATCGCTGACTGGAACACAGGTGCTCTTTCCCAGAGGAACTTCTTTAAGGTAGTTCTGGAAGCTGCTGCTGGAAGCCTCTTCCAGAGTTGCTCCTGGTGGTTGCTTGCTGCTCCCTGTGGTCACTTGCCTCTGACCCTCCTGGAGGTCACTTGGCCCTCTGATGCTCCTAGTGGTTGCTTGGCCCTTTGAAGCTCTCCGTGGTCACTTGGCCCTCTGTGCTCCAGGTTGTTCAGCCCTCTCCTGCCTTGAGTTTTTATCCAGACTTCTTCAATAATGGACTGTGAGACTCAAAGCAAGCAATGCCTCTTAAGAGCGTTGAGTGAATCATTCTGAAGCTTTCTTGGTGGTCCTCTTATTCAGAGAAGGAAGGAAAGTTGGTGCAGATCATTGCTCCTATTGTTTAAGAGGCTCCTCACTTTCCACAATCCCCGTATTATCCACTCAGGACTTGTATCCACTACCTAAAACTCTATGAAATCTTCAGACTGAAAAGAGCTGTTTATCCTTCTTAATGCTTGAAGCTTTCTCTCCTTATAGTCATCTTAATAGATGTGAAATGAATGCATACCTTTTTAAAAATTTTTATTTATTTATTATGCACACCAGAAGAGGGCACCATATCTCACTATGGATGGTCACAAGCCACCTTGTGGTTGCTGGAAATTGAACTCAGGATCTCTGGAAGAGCAGCCAGTGCTCTTAACTTCTGAGCCATCTCTCCAGCCTGAACGAATACCTTTATGAAAAATAATAATGTATTTTGTGTCATAGGATTTATGAGAAAAATTTAACTCATATTTTTATCAAATATATATTCTAAGTTTTACATGAGTATTCTACTAACTGACTTTTCCCACCCTAAAACTTGAGTATTTTAAGTCTATTCTCATAGAAAATAGACAAACGATAGTTTGGTAATGTGATGATCTCTCATAGTTATTTGGCATGAGCTCTTCTGCCCTTGACAAAGGATCTTACAACTTCCCACCTCTGTGCTCCCTGTTTGCAAATCCTTTGTATCCTTAAAGTGTTGGAGGGGGGTTAAACCCCAGAAACACCCTTCAACTACTCACTGACAGTAGGATAGTAGGTGCTTATGCCCTGGCTGATTCACTCCGGTTGTGTTCTCTACTGTCTCTCGGTCTGAGCCCACAGTGACAATGAGTTCATGAGGCTTCTTCCCTTTCCCTAACACACGCTCTGATTTTATTCTAGTACTTATTGGGGACTGGGGTTTTCTTTTAAAGGATCTTTTTGATTTCGTGTCTTCTGTTGTTGTAATGACTTCGTGCACTTTGTTGTTATGTGGTATTAAAGTGTGTTGTACTCATGTGTATTGTCTTTTGAATATGTGTGTTGTACATGTGCATGATCTTGTGTGTGTGCATTGCTGAAGAGCCACCTGTCTGGGCCACTTCTGCCCTGCTCAGTACTGGGGTCATAGACCTATGCTGCCATGCCTGGGTGCTGGGGATCCATGCTCAACCTTCATGTGTAAGCAGCAAATACCTTGTCCACTGAGCCGTCTCTGCAGTGCACTTAGTAAGGAATTTAAAAAACAACATTACACTAAAAGGATTCTGTATAAATTAAAATTATGTTGACATGAAGATCAGCATTAGAATGGTCCTTTATTTTTCATGTTCTCAGAATATGTCCCTAACCTGAATCTATGTCTTTCAATGTCCAGGACAGTTTTCTAGTTTCCTTGTGCTTGATCATTTCTCCAAGTTTCCTATTCTCAAATGTTACTTTAAATAGTGGCTGGAAGGAAGGTGGTTGAAAGATTTCTGGACAAGTCATCTCTAAAATGGTAAGAACATGATTGTTGGTTACAGACAGTCATCTCTAGACTTACCTGTGAAGAATAAATTCCAAGACCTGAGACTGTAGAGTTCACACTCTATACATACTTAAATAAATAGTAATTTGAGAGTTAGGCACAGTAAGAGATTAGGAAAATTGATAATAAAGTAGAATAATATAATAGTATACTTCAGTAATGGTTAAGTGAGTGTGGTTTCTCCTCTCTGGAAATTTCCGTTTAATATTTTCTTGCCACTGTTGACTATGGGTAAAAAAGCTGCTGAGGGTAGAGCTGTGGACTCTGAGTGGAAGCATTGGTCACTCTGGGTCCCTTAAGAGAGCATGCTTGTGGAGCCCGTGGAGCCCGTGGAGCCCGTGGAGCCCGTGGAGCCCGTGGAGCCCGTGGAGCCCATGGAGCCCATGGAGCTCATGCAGATGTTTGCAGCCCAAAACATGTCTTCAGTTCTGAAACTGTTGGCAATGCCTGCATTTCAGGGAAGTTTTACTAAAAAAAGATTAAAGCTAATAAAATTTATACCCAGGAGCCCATGAAAAGGAGCCCATTCTGGCTGGAGCAGAAATGCTAGACCTTGAAGAGGTGAATTATGGTGGAAAGATTCTATTTTTCTTACAGCCAGGAATTGGCTGACCTCAGCTGGTGGTGACCAACAATCATGTAAACAACTGCAGTATTCCCTCAGGGAAAGCAGATTCATTGTTGCTGGGGCTGTTATGAGTCTGAGGAGGAATGGCTCTTAATGTTGCTGTTCATTTAGTTGTTATAAAATATAAAGTGGTATGTTGACCTTCTGTAATGGTTCATACTGATTGTCAACTTCTTTGGGCATGCCTGTGAGAGATCGTCTAGATCAGGCTGGACTCTGGAGTATGTGGGAGGATTACTGAGATCAGGTTAGCCTCTAGAGTATGTGTGAGGATTACCTAGATCAGGTTAGCCTCTGGAGTATGTGTGAGGATTACCTAGATCAGGTTAGCCTCTGGAGTATGTGTGAGGATTACCTAGATCAGGCTGGACTCTGGAGTATCTGTGAGGATTACTGAGATCAGGTTAGCCTCTGGAGTATATATGAGGATTACCTAGATCAGGTTAGCCTCTGGAATATGTGGGAGGATTACCTAGATCAGGTTAGCCTCTGGAATATGTGTGAAGATTATCTAGGTTGGATTAGTTGAGGTGGAAGACACATACATATGGGCAGGACCATTCTGTCAGCTCAGGTACTGTGATGTATAAGACTGAGAACATTAACTCTAGAGTGAGAACCCATCCCTCTTGATTTCTGATAGTAGATGCAATGTGACTAGCTGCCTCAAAATAGTTCTGTCATGACTTCCCACCATGATGGACTGTTTAGCTTGGATCTGTGACCCCACATCAATCCTTCATTCTTTAAGTTGCTTTGGTATTCTATCATAGAACAAGGCCAGTAACTGATGTATTTTTATAATCCATTCATGTTTGGAGGTGAGGTGTATTACTCAGAAACTTGTGAATTTCCTGCAGGATGAACATCCCTGAGGGAGCTCCCGCTTAGCATTCTGGGAAGGAGGACATGATTTCTGTAGCAATGCTGACTTTTTTCTATGGGGTAAATTCACGTTATGGAGCAGTCACTCTTTGGATAGACTTCTTGCATCCGGAGGAATATTCTCTCTGCAGAAGGCTGGGAGAACCATTGGCCAGTGAACGACTGCCTATGTCTATCTATTGCTCTGAATGCTGTGCTGGTTACTGGGGACACATTGATGAAAGAAAGCTACACCCTCAAGTGCACCTTGCTGATTTCAGCGTGTCCATTTGCTTCTTTCATTTTGGGGAATAACAATAAGCATAATAAGGAGTTTTCTGAGAGCGGTTTATCTTCTCCATCTTCAGTCTTCTCTCATCTACTCTCTGACTCCATTAAAGTTATCATTATTTTTGAGACATCTTGCTAAGTGGTCCACATTGGCCTTGATCTTGGGATCCTCCTAGACACCTGAGATTTCAGGATAATAAGGAAGCCACTGATATCTGGTGCTAAAGTAATTTTTGAAACAGACAAAGCTATAAAATTGATATTTCCCATATCTTATAATGATTGAAATATGTAGAATATGGGGTTGAACCTTTGACATATTTAGTAGAAAGCTTAGTAGACAAGAGAAGCCACAGTTCAACAAATACTTAGCATCAAATTAGTCAAAATCAGCATTTTTAAAGCAATGAAAAGATTCTTTTCTTGTTTTCTTTTTAAAGTTTTTACTTTTCCTCATTTTCTTGGCATATATTAGTTGTGCAAAATAATAGGTTTCTTGTGCTATTTTCAAAATGTACATAATATACGTTGATAATTTTTACCCTTCCATTGTTTTCACTTGTTTCCCCTCTCCTTGATTCCAACCCTCTTTTCAAAGTCTCCCTTCTATTTTCATGTCTTTTTTTCTTCTTCTTCAAATTTACCTTTAATGTATAAGAGAAATGGACTATGTTTGCCTTTTTAAGCCTGGGTGAGACAAACCTGAGGCTGGGGAAAGCTCAGCAGTTAAGATCAAGCACTGCCATTGTAGGGACGCATGTCACGTGACCTATAAATATTATTAATCTGGGTTCAGGAATCCTACTCCCTCTTCTGGACTCCTTGGGGACCTGCACTTGTGCATGTATTTGCCCACACATAGACATACACATAATTAATTTTTAAGCTCTAAAAACGTGTACAAAAATTACAAACATGTGGACATGGTACAGGCTAAGTAGCACCATGTTAGGACCAGGAGTGTTTCAAATTCGGATGTTTTTCTGATGAAGTATTTGTAGTTATAATGAGATCTCTGAGGTTTGGGCTTAAGTCTAAGTATGACCTTTGTTTGTGTTTCATACACATATACAGATAACTTAAACTTAGCTTGTGTAGTAGTGCTTGCATTGTGGCTGTGAATTGACACAGAAGATCAAGTGTGGAATTTCCCACCTGTATCCAATTGGCGCCTCCCAAGTTTCATATTTGCTGTATTTCAGGTGATCTGCCTCCTCCACTCAGGCCTCTTTTCTTACCAACCTTTCAGTGTGAATTTAAGGTGCTTTAACTCACTGACACTTCATCATTCAACTGCCTCTCGAGAGTTCCACCAGCTAGGGAGCAAGCTTTCAAAACAAGAACCTTTGGCGGGGGTCGGGGCATACTCCATATCCACATCATAACATCAGTCGGTTGCTTAGTCATTCTCTGGCAAACGAAAATCTGCTTCTCCTAACCATACAGGTCTCCAGTTGCTAGCTGCGGGTGAGAGAGGTGCCTTTAAGGACAGACTCCTATATTAGCACACTTTCGAAGTATCTTGTCCTTTCATTTTTGCTAAAGTGTTTTGGAGAAAATGGAGCATGCCAAAAAGCAATCCTGTTGCTATCTTTATTCTTCAAGGGCAGCCACATTTTGCAACCCGTTGGTACACAATCTTTCTGATTGCTAACCTTCATTGTCAAGTTGATTGGAACTAGAACCACCCAGAAGACAAATCTGGGTGTGTCTATAAGGACATTTCTAGAGAGATGTAGCTGAGATGGAAGGACCTACCTTAAACGTGAGCAGCACTATTCCACGGGCTGGGGTGCTGGATGAGTCAAAAGGAGAAAGGGATTGAGTGTTAACATTCATCTCTCTGTTTCCTGACTGTGAACACAATGTGACCAGCTGGCTCACACTCCTGTCATTATGCTTTTCCCAACATGACTGGAGGAAACACATACACACACAGACACTCATGTATGCACGCACAAGCATACACACATACTTTGCACCTAAAAGTAAAGATAGGCATGTCTTGAAAGCAATAAGAGAGGAAAGAAATTCAAATGACTGGTGATTTCTCATCAGAAGCCATGAGGCCAGAAAGAAGTAGTACCAGGAAGAAAAAAAAGTGTCAGTCAAGATTCCTTGATCTGGTAAAAATACCTACCAAAGTTCATGGCCGTCATGGCCATGAGAAGTATCCTAACAGCACAGGGCACACTAGGAAGTTGTCTAAAAAGAACAGAAAAGATATAAGAAGGAAACTTGGAACACTAGGGAGAAAGAAAGAGCATAATAAACAAAAACACGTAAAAATACTTTGCTTCTCTTGAGATTTCCTCCTCTTGAGTCTTCTAAATTATGAGCTTGTACTCTCAAATATTTTATGACTATCATCATAACTTAGAGGTTTAGCCTGTAGCTCTGGGAAAATGTGCTGGAGTGTTTGTTGTTAGCTCCAGTCTCTTCTCCCTAAAGCATGAGACTTGATGTAGATCTAATAAAAGTGGGGTTTGTGGTCCTGTCTTCAGGTCAAGTGGCCATCAAATTACCCACAGCAGGGCACAGCCAGTCCAAGGGAGTCCACAGCAACAATATTGGTTGGCATTAGAGGGCCAAATCCTCCCCTCAATTATAGCTGCTGCCTCTGTGACTTGTCAGATGACCATCTTGTTCTGGCAGAAGCCCAGGCCACATCCTTCATATGTGGGTCTCCTACTTGTGATAAGATTAAGGGTAGAGCCTTATTTAGAAGATTTCTTTTATACTCTCTTTGTTTTCTTGCTTTCTTACTCCTTTATTATTTTTAGGGCAGTGGTAACACAAATAAACTCCATGGCGAACTGTTTCTGGGACTTTGAGTTGTTGGCTGACCTAGATGGACCACTAATTGGTTGAGAGAAATGCAGTGGGCCTAGTTTTCTTACATTGTGATTGTGGTAATGCCCCGGGACCTGGAATTGACAAACAGTTGACTGAAATAGGCTTTGGCTGGAAAAAGAAAGTATTAATTTGAAAAATAAACTATCATGATAAGAACACTAACATGAGATCAACCACCCACACTCTTAATAGATGACATGTATCATGCATTATTGTTAGCAGTAAGTCCATGTGAAGCAGGTCTCTAGAGCATACTCATTGGATGGACAGCTTACGCTAGATGATTGGGCACTCTACATTATTCTTTCTGCAGCCAACAGGACCCACCTTTCTTCTCTTTGATTCTATGAATTTGACCACTATACATACCTACAAAGAGTAATCCTCAACAAACAGCTGTAGAAGGGGACTTAGTTTTTCAACCGCTCAAGGGAAAATGTGAAGGGTTTTCTACCCATGCTGCGTAATCCTTTTATTAAGAAAAAATTCAGTGCTGGCCTTTCGTGCAGACCTTACATGGTCTGCCTTATACCTGCGCTGCCCTCCCGTCTCTCTTGGTTTCTTCCTATTCAGCTCCACCCACATGGACTTGCTTGCCATTTCCTTCTCTCAAAGCTTGTTCTTTTTTTTTTTTTTTAAGGCTCTTTATTTGTTTATAATGATGCTCCCTGTTAGCTTTGTCTGTTTCAAAAATTACTTTAGCACCAGATATCAGTGGCTTCCTTATTATCCTGAAATCTCAGGTGTCTAGGAGGATCCCAAGATCAAGGCCAATGTGGACCACTTAGCAAGATGTCTCAAAAATAATGATAACTTTAATGGAGTCAGAGAGTAGATGAAAGAAGACTGAAAATGGAGAAGATAAACCGCTCTCAGAAAACTCCTTATTATGCTTATTGTTATTCCCCAAAATGAAAGAAGCAAATGGACACGCTGAAATCAGCAAGGTGCACTTGAGGGTGTAGCTTTCTTTCATCAATGTGTCCCCAAACTCTGCTGGGGTCTGGGGCCACCAATCCCTCCAGAGGGGTAGAAAGCAGCCTGTTCTTTGTGGTGTTAAAAGGGCACAGGAGAGAGGGACTAACGATTCAGGCCTTCCGCATCTGGGGAAGCCTAAACACTGATGGACTCCAAACCATCCTTATGCCCATAAGGATGACAGACCTCTTCTCTGTGGTTGTTGAGGGAGACTACAGGTAAACTTGAGTTTCTACCTCAGCTCACCTCTTTCTTAGCTGAAGCCCTGTTCTTCAGAAGAAGTTGCCTGAAGGAGATTTGACATTAGATTAGCTACATAGTGTCTTTTGGTTTTCAATAGAAAGATTTTTCCTAGTTGGCATGCTGGGTCATATCTGTAATCCCAGAATTTGAGAGGCTGAGGTCAAAACATTGCTGAGAGTTTCATGCCAGCCTGAATTATAGAATGAGACCCCTTTTTGAATAAACAAGCAAACAAAGAAATAAATAAGGTTTCCTTTTAAAATCCTTGATCAGCCCATTTTTTTCCCCAGCAAATGTTTCTAGAATGCCTGCCATGTGCCAGACTCAGTGTGTGGCATGGAGGATAGACCTAAGAACAAGATGGAGAGAGATTGGATCTCTGCCCATGGAGGACTTGCATTCCAGCAGGGAAGACTAGATTTCACAAAACTAAGTAGCAGCACAAGGGAGCAATGGAAGTGTGGAGGGAAAACCACAGCATCCTCAGGCCTTCAGTGGTGCTCGTCACGTTCACTCTGATGTCTCAGGAAGGCCAGAGACAGGGTGAGTATGAAGAAAAGAGGCTTATTTACCTTTCAGTTTTAAAGATGTAGGGGATGCGCTCGCTGATCTAGTTCTGGTGAGGTGGATGGTGACATCAGGGAGCAACGACAGAACTCATAGTGGGGTAAAGAAGTCACATCTTGAACAAGGAAACAGGAAGGAATGAGAAGTCACAAAATAAGTAGATCACCCTCTACGTGGTCCCAGCACCCAGCACTTTAATTCTCTCCTAACAGATCCACTGTTGGGAGTAATCTTTTAGCCATGGTGTCTTGGGAGACTTTCAAGCCACACGAGACCATAGCAGAAGATAAATAAAAAACATTTTCTCCTGGCGTGGTGGTGTGTGCACTGAGGGTGTGGAAGCAGATTTATGAGCTTCAAGCCATTTTGGGTTATGTAAGTCAGAAAACAAGCAAGCTCTCATAATGAAATAACAAGAAGCAGGCTTGGGAGTCATGGTGTTCTAGGTTGCCTTCTTGTACTAAGGAGGCAGAGGCAGGCAAATCTCTAAGTTCTAGGCCAGCCTGGTCTACAAAGTGAGTTACACAGAGAAACTCTGCCTTGAAAAACCAGAAAAATAAAAGAAGAAGAAAAAAACCTAAGTGAGTCTCTGTACACAAAATAGTCACAGACCTATGCATGGGCACTGACCTCTCACTGTTTCTGTTCATGCAGTTCTTAGACTGCATGACCAAATGACTGAGTTCTTTGCTCAACAGACCTTTATTGAGCATCCACTATGTGCCAGATTCTGCCCCAGACCTTAGGAAAATAAAATGAGGACATGAAGAATTGAGAATTGTGACAAAGAGAGTTTCTCTCTCACCCATGTGAGAAACTTACCAAAGAAATAGAAAAAAAATAGATGCCCTGTTTACTGAAGCACAATTTAGAACTGAAGACTAGAAATAGGCCAAATGTCCATCAGTAGAAGACCAATTGAATAAATGACGGTTACATTCACATAGTGAGTCCCATGTGAAGTGAACATTCCAGATATTGCTATGATTCAATTTTTAAAAGGAAGGCAGGCTGGGGACATGATTCAGTAGGCAAAGTGCTCTGTACAAGCATGATGACCTGAGTTTAGTCTCCAGAGCCCGCCTAAAATGCTGGCACAATGTCAGCAAATAAACCAGGTGCTGCAGAGGCTGAGGCAGGTCCATACCTGGAACTCGCTAGTCGGCCAGTCTAACTAAACCGGTGAGCTCTAGGACCAGTGGGAAACCCTGTCTTAAAATCTAAAGGAGAGTGACTGATGAAGACACTTGATACTAAACTCTGGTCTCCACATGTACCTTCACATATATGTGCATGTGTTTACATGGACTTTTGTACATATGACCACTTGCATACAACACACCCACACCCACAAATGCACAGAGGTGCAAGGTAAAAGTATACTCTAGTAAGGTATAAATAAAGTATAAATGAAAATAAATATTACAATTTAAAAGGGTAAAACAAAAACTATTCATTACTTTTATTATTGTTGTTGTTATTTATTACCCATAGGTGCATGGGTGGGAAGCAATCCACTGGAGCATGGGCAGTTTACCAGTGACCGCATTCCCAGAGAAAAAGTCTCCCTCTCCCAGAAGCTATCAACTGCAATAGCTCCTTAGTTAGGAGAGGAGCCTGGGCAGCTGGCTTAGTCTTACTCAGACCTTATGCAGGTAGCCCCTAGCTGTTGTACATTCATGAGAGCAGTAGCCACGAAATGTCCAGAGGACAGCATGTCACAGCATCCTTCCCCATCCTCCTGCTTTTAAATTCTCTCTGCCTCCTCTCTTCTTGCGTGTTTTTCTAAGTGGGAAAAAAATGAACTTTCATACAATAAAAGATAGTTGCCCATGGAAAGGGAAGCAATAGGACTGTGGTCAAAGTTGCATTTCTTTAAGTCTCTCATGCTTGGTAAATTTGATCTGAAGCTTAAGTGACAAAGTCACAATAATTTTACATGTGAGTGTTCTGCCTGCATCTATGTGTGTGCACCACATGCATGTATATTGCTCAAGGAGGCCAGAAGAGGGCATTGGATCTCCTGGAACTGGAGATACAGAGGGTGTGAACTACTCTGTGGGTCCCGGGAACTGAACGTGGGTCCTCTACAAGAACAACAAGTGTTCTAACTACTAAGCAATCTCTAGGCCCTATCTATAAATTCTTAATGGAATACAACTTAAAGAAGAAAACCTTTCTGCCAAACATAAACAAACAGACCTCTTCAAATGAGAAACCACTCCAAAGTGTTTAGTAAACATAATTTGGGGGGTAGCATTGTCATTGTCATTATGAGGTCATTCTGAGTAGATAGTGTTAGAAAGCAAATGAACAATTGTGCATCTTGTCATGCATATGAGTACATAGGTAAAATTAAATAAATACCCAGTAGGCCTGGTGTCAAATGGGAAATACAGCATGAACTTGCTCTATGTTTCCTTTCAAAAACAAACATCCTACCTACCACATAAAAGTGAATGCAACCCAAACTCTCCGATAGAAAAAAAACAAACCCGCAATCCAATGAGAAGAAGCATTCTAAAGAAGAGAAGGTTCTAGGCAAGGTCAGTAGCTGTTGTCATGTCTCAAGAATCAGGAAGCACTCACCAGGGCTCCTCACAGAGAGATCATCCACACTGACCGGAGTGTCCACTCCAGACATTAATTTCACCATCACTCCATGGAAGGAAGAACCAGTGAGAGGTATGGTTAATGGTACTCTGGATTTGCAATAGTAAATATCACTCTGGGAATCTGTGAAGATTGCCCCCATTCCCTCAATGACTAAATCGGGAGGGAAAATACAACAGTATCCAGACTATACTTTCAAAGGTACATATAAATCAGTTTCAAATATGAGGGTCATTTGGGTTCTGAACTGAACTTTCTTGTTAAGAAAATGAGATGATTGGGAGAAATTGCGTGTAGAATATTGTGTGATGTTAAAGGTGGACAGGGTGCGCTGTGCCTATAATCCTAGTACTTGGATTATAGGAGGAGAAGGGGGGGCAGAAACAGGAGTAACATGAGTTTAAGGCTAGCCTGGGCTATATATGAGATTCCCCCATCTGAAAACAAATCATCAGAAAAAACCCTTAAGAATGAACAAAACAATTGATCTGTTTAAAAATAATTCTAAAAGATAATTTCTAAAAACTGTGGTGATGGCCTTGTGGTTATGCTTTCAAAAAGACTGCTTATCTTTTTAAGATTTATTTATTATGTATACAGTATTCTCAATATTCTGTCCAGAAGAGGGCACCAGATCTCATTACAGATGGTTGTGAGCCACCATGTGGTTGCCGGGAATTGAACTCAGGACCTTTGGAAGAGCAGGCGGTGCTCTTAACCTCTGAGCCATCTCTCCAGCCCCAAGACTGCTTATCTTTTAGCGGTACATACTGAGGTACTTACAGATGGCACAATATGAAGGTGGTGGAACTTGCCTCAAAATTGTCTAGAGCTGGGGCATTAGATGGTATAGAGATGAGACAAGACTGACCGTGACTCTCATGAGGACTCATTATAGTGGCGTCTCTCCTTTAGCATACAATCAGCAATGTCCATCACAAAAAGTGAATTATGAACAGGGCAGTCTATTGAACATGAGGTTGGCTCTCTGATTTCACTCAGGCTTGGTCTTTGTTTATGACCTGTTGTCTGTTTCCTGTTTCCGTAGATACCAATAAATATTACTAAAAAAGAAAAATGACTTTGCTGAGATACTTTTTCCAAAGGCTCCCCTAACACAAGAAAAATCCAGGGCTGCCAAACCTGTGAAACCGAGATGGGGTGAGGAACCTTGTGTGGTTGCTGACTTGCCCTTTAGGGGCCCGCTTCTGCCATTTGGTCTCTGACACTCACATGTGACAGCTGTCTGTGGCTGTGGCTTGGAAACGATTTGACATCTGGAAAGGAGGCAGCTGCAGCATCCAGGCTGAGCTGGTTGCTCATAGCAATCAATAGGATAGTTTGACTTCAAGATCAGAGGGCTGTTATGAACCTTATGTCTTGTCTAGTCCAACTCACAGATATGAAAGATGGAGAACTGGGAGCCTGGAAAAATGAAGTGACATGATAAAGGTTTCAGGCATCAAGGCAGAGATGGAAGCTGAATCTCATTTCTCTGATTTCTGGAGATCACAACTCTTCTATCCACATTACATCCATGGTGACAGTGTAGCCATCCTGGCAAGAATGAAGATCTTCTAAAGTGACACTTGCTGCTCCTTCCTTTGACCACCAGA
Organism: Dicrostonyx torquatus; assembly: GCA_028555095.1. Taxonomy (NCBI): domain Eukaryota; kingdom Metazoa; phylum Chordata; class Mammalia; order Rodentia; family Cricetidae; genus Dicrostonyx; species Dicrostonyx torquatus. The sequence goes on from JAQHUG010000005.1 coordinate 8,417,492, forward strand.
CAATTGAAATAATGATCCCCAAAGAACTGTTATATCCCTGGAAATCTCACACTGAGGGAGGAAAAAGGCCCTAGCCTCCTGCCAGTTAGAAGAAGAACTTCTTTCTCGGGAAGAGATTGCACACAGTTTGACAACTTGTTCGACCACCTTGCAGGAGAGATTAAAACCAGATAATAATATGTTAGTGATGGGCAGGATAACACTTTGAGCATACATACTTAGTGGTGCACACCTCTTGCCTTCTGTAGGAACCTAAAGTTCATGCTGGCACTCCATAGATGAGCTGGGTAGGGCCGGTTATAAATGGGCATCTTTGTTCCTCTTCCCAGAGTAGGTCACATAGAATAAGCCTACTTTTTGTTTTTCAGTCTGTGTAACTGGCCTATTGAAGACAGGTGGCTGAGCCCAGCTTGTTAGTAGTCAGACATCAGGCTCTGACCTCAAGAACTCTGGTGAAGGAACTCTGATTCGCATCTTTGCTTTCAGTATAAACTTTCATTATCTATACCATTAACTATCCGGGACCACATATTCCTGGGATTTGGGCTCTTCCATTCTTTCAGTCCAAAGAGGAGAGGTTGGTGAATGTGCTGGTGTTGGGGAGAGTGTTCTGACTTTACAATAGCTGGCTTAATTGGCTGGAACAGTTTCTAAGGGGAGGTTGTGACTCATAGTTGGTAATGAAAAATGTTGTGTGAATCTGTGCTTGCCAAAACCAGAAATGAGGAGTTTCACATGTGATGAACTGAGCTTGAATCCACACTCTGTCACTTCCTGTCTCTGTGACCTTGGGCACATTATCAGTCTCTATACTTCACTTATTCAATGAGGCAAGCAAGTGTGCCACATTGTGGCCTTGTTGTGAAGACTGATTGTGTAATTTGTCTATGATGTCAGAGAATACTAGATGCTAGCAGCTAGCATAGGTATGAATCAGGTATCTTGAATATTTCTAGCAGGCCTTGCAAGGTGTGATTTCAGGGATTTAAACCTCTCCTTTATTCCAGTGGGGATGCAGTGCCTAAAACTCTCCCTTGGAAATTAAAGACCATGGTATCATCATATGTGTTCATCTAAAACTAACAAAGATAATCTTGAAATCACCCACATCTCATCACCAATTCAACTGTCACCGAGACAGCTGGCTTAGCCAAGCCTTCGTTGTAATTTTCATAAAGGCAGTCTGGGGTCTCCAAAACCATTGTAGCCAGACTTTTTGGTGACCATATCCATTGCAAGTGGCATAAATATTCAATCTTCTTTGGCTTAAAGTTCTTCCTTCCCATTTTCCTATGTCTGAACACTTTTCTGTGATCACCTTGTAACTGGACTGTGCACTCAAATCTGTGCCCTCAGATCTGCTTTGGGGAGACTGTAAGACAAGACAACAGCCTTTGGTGTTTGGTTAAGGTCTTCCATCCTCTTGTTCTGTTTTCCTTTTTTATTTCCCACATCTCCAACTATATGTAGTGACAATTTTCCTGATATTATTTTTCTATTTTAGAAGGAGTTTAGCTGTTACTGCAGTAAGACAGGCACCCCTTGGCATCAGTTAATTCTGTGGCAGCCCCCTCAGGTAAGTAAGGCATAAATAATTATTATCCATGCCATATGGAATGACACAAGTGAAGGGGACAATTGTTATGACACTGCTTCTCAGCAGAATTCAATATCTGAATGGCCAAACTCTAGACAAGACCAGAACGCTCAGGTTTGAGTGTTGAGTTATTTGACAACTCAGCGCCACCATCTGCAAGATTTGCAAGCTGTGTCAGCATTGAGACCCATTGACGGCATGAGAAAAACCACACAGGATTCATAAAGTTCCTTTAGATGCATAGATCACGGCAGAAAGGAAAACACCATTTCCAAATCCTTTAAACATGGAATGAACTAAAGAGAAAAAAATCTTAGGGAAATTTGTAAGACGATTTACAGTTTTGGGTTCGATACTGTTCAAAGTTGTTTCAATAGTGTTCCTGAGGCCAAAACAAGTACTTGTGAAGGTACAATAATTATTTTCATAAGTTTTCTCATATAAACGTGAATGGCGATACTGTGATGCCTAAGGTGATTGTCTACCTGAAAGGTCCTAGATTCACCTAGGAGACAAGCCTGGGTGTGTCTGGGAGGGCGTTTCAAGATTTAGTGGAGGTATCATTCCATGAGCTTGGATTCCACACTGAATCAAAAGGAAGACATCGATTGAACACATCCATCTGCTGTCTCTGCTTCCCGACAGTACACAGCGTGACTAGCGACCTCCTAGTCCTGCCGTCAGTCCTTCCTATCATAATAAACTGTATCTCCTGGAACTGTGAGCCCAAACGAAGCCTTTCTTAGGTTACTTCTCTCAGGCTTTTCGTTGCAGCAACGAGACAAGTAACAAGTACACTTTCCAAATCTAGTATGTAGAGTGGCTCATTGAAACTTTATAGTAAATAATAACATTTAATGTTTATATGATGCCCCCCATCACAGAGCTCCAGGCATTATTAAATAAGCATGAATCATTCTAGATCACTGATGTGGGAGGTCTGTCTGTCTATGTGTTGCTTTTATTGGTTAATGAATAAAGAAACTGGCTTTGCCTGATAGGGTAGAGTAAAGCTAGGCAGGTAAAACTAAATTGAATGCTGGGAGAAAGGAGGCAGAGTTAGGGAGAAGCCATGGAGCCGCCACTGGAGAAAGACATGCTGGAACCTTGCTGGTAGGCCACGAGCCTTGTGGTAAAATATAAAATAATGGAAATGGGTTAAATTAAGACGTAAAAGTTAGCTAATAAGAAGTTAGAGCTAATAGACCAAGCAGTGATTTAAATAATATGTTTTCTGTGTGATTATTTCGGGAGTCTGGGCAGTTGGGAAATGAACAAGCGGGCTCCTTACAACAGACCACTGCTTGCTTTTATCCTAATCCCAGGCCTTTATGAAGAATTTTTCACCTCTATGACAGTGATTTTAAGTTGGGAATGGTGGTGCAAGGCTTCAATCCCAGCTGCTCAGGGAGTTGAGACAGTAGGACGATAAATTTAAGGCTAGCCTGAGTGGCCCCAGTCTTCAAACTTTTGAAAAAGGCTATAGCTGTAGCTCAGGAGTAGAACACTTGCCTAGCAGTATAATTTCATAGGTTAAATCGTCAGCCAAAGGAGACTTGAGACTACATTATTGTAGTTGGATCGAGGTTTATTATCTTACCATAACTTACAACTACAGTAAGTTCTCCTGGCCATCCATTCATCTGCTTCTCTATCCATTAAAGATATTCGTTATGGCGTCACGGTGTAATTCTGGCTATACAGCACTGAACAGAACAGCTAGAAGCCCCAGTTCTTATGGAGCGAATAGATTAGTGAGTGAGTCCTTGCAGCATGGATTTTAGTGACTTCTCTGAGTTTGTACTATTTTTATCTAAAATGTTTTTAGAAATCTGCTTGCCTAGTTAGCACAGACAGTTAACTTGAGGTGTATTACCTTTTAACTATGCAAGGTTGTAGGTAAAGTCCTTGGGATGAGAACAGAGACCTTGTGTCTAAAGGCTGCCTGCACATGACAAGCCTAAGCCCAGAGTCTGTGCAAATTTCTGGGGTTTGATATTGCTGTGAAGTGGGGAGACTTGGCAGTTCTTGGCCTCTGTTGAACAAGGGAGGAGGCCCATCAACACTAATGAACCAGCCCATTCTTCATTAATGTTGTATTATTTAAATGCTTTTAAAATTAAAATGGGGGAGCAGAAGTTATAGGTAAAATAAAGTTTGGGATGAGTGTATGCTAGGGCCCTGATGTCTAACTGTGGAGTTCACAAATTCTGATCCCTGAGTACTCAAAAGTTTCATAATGGTCATAGAAAAATCATCTGGATATGACTCCCTGAGGGAAATGGAGCATCCTCTCTGGACACTTCTCTGGCTCCTGCTGTTCAGCTGTCACTTTGATGAGCCCACTGGGATGAGAAATGAGTTCACAAAAAGAGTGGGCTTCTCACCTTCATGAATATGGCTTGACTACAGCAATCACTGTAGTTCTTGTTTATGTTTATATGGCCAGAAGTAAGAAGCGCAAGTCTGGTAACCTAGCTCTTTCTCCTTTCTTTACTTTTGGTCATTGTTAAATCAAGCTTTATCTGAATAGGCTCACCCATGTGGGACTTATGCATGAATGAGGTTCCTGCCAATGTTCATATCCCTATAATACTCATTTTTGTGTATGTCTGCTTGTAACAAAATGTGGACTATAGTTGTGTCTCCCCCCCCCACTTTCTGTTACTGTAGCAAAATACTTGAGATAATCAGCTTAAAGGGGAGAAGGGTTCACAGTTTAAGAAACTTCAACTCATAGTAGATTTGAACAATTGTTTTTGGTTACAGTAAGGCAGAATCTTATTATGGGAGCACATGATAGAGAGAGCTGCTCACATTCTGGCAGCCAGGAACTAAAAGGAGAGTGGGAGGGGCTGGGGTGTAATCAGTGTTGGAAATCTTGCTGTGGATGCACAAGACAAGGTGAGAAGAGGTCGGGAGGGGAGGGGATAGGAGCTCCTCACAGTCCTTTTAGAAAACATGTCGCTATGCTCCACCACTTGAACACTTCCATCATCTTCCAAGAGTTCACAGCCTTTGATGTGTGGGTCTTCATGGCCATGAAGTCTAAAGTGTAGCACCAGAATTTGTTTGTTTTCATGTCCGTGTTTATTTTTATGCAAAGATGTCTGCAAATAGGGCAGGGATTCTCTTTTCTTCTTGGCTTCTCCAGCGACCAGCGCAGAAGATGGTTTTCTGATCAGAAACAGACATTTGTTTAAAGCGTGTCTAAGTCAGTGAATGAAGAGTCGCTCCCAAAATGCTACATAGTGGAGATCCTAGAACCGGCACGAATTGGTCATTAACATGGTCACCCTCTGTGTGTAATCTTACCCCGCATGGGACAGCTTTGGTTTCTATGATATTGCAAGCATCCAGGATGTTGCTGAATCCAACTATCTTCCAATGGAACTACTATTATATTTTGAATGGAAAAAACTGCTATATCATTTCAATGATGGTGAAATAATAGAATAGATAATAACCTCAAATGCCAGACAGCATTATTCACAAGGAACTTTACAAAAAGCAGTTCTACAAGATCCATTTGCAAAATACAGAAGAAGGGAGAGAAATACTGTTTCAGACCCCCGACTACCATGTATTATATATTTTTTAAAGGAGTCATTTAATTTTGTTTTAGTACATAGGTTTTGTTGCTCGCACATAAACCCGTTCACTGTGTGCATGCAGTGCCTGAAGAGGCCTAGAGAGGGCAGCAGATCACTGAAACTAGAGTGACAGATAGTTCTGGGTGTTGGGAATTGAACTCAGGTCCTTTGGAGGAGCAGCCAGTGCTCTTAAGTGTTAATCTCTCTAGACCCATATATGTATTATTTTTATAGAAACAAAAATATTTTCCACACAACAGGACATGGCAAAAGATCTGTCAGTCAGGAGGGAACAGTTTTTCAATTATATAAAATTAAATATCATTTTTGGAGTCAGTTCTTGTTTAAATAAGGGAAAGTGGAAATCTGAAAGCTATTTGGGATTTGGGAGGGTCTGAACAACAGGCCATGGATCTATATTTCTAGAATTTTCTGTTTTAACAGTTTTAGATCATGGCTGACCATGATGAAACAAAACGGTGGAAACAAAACCAGAACTAACAAGGAACTACTAAGGCACAGCTACAAAATAGCAGTGGGCTAAGTATTTTATTTGAAAGAAACCTGTAGGCATGGAGGGTCACTGGTCATCAGGCTCCTTTCTCTTTGATGTCACTTGCGTTTGGCTTTGAGTTTGCCTCATGGTTCATCTTTATTGCGGGAGGTCTGACCATTGCTCTTGTAAGCCAACGACTCGAGAAAGAAAAGAATTTGCTTCCTGCTGAGTCATCTCCCTTTAAGTCTCCTTCCTATATGCTCCCAGACGTTCATTTCTTAATGACCACTGCAAGTAGCAAGAGAGACTAGAAACACCATCTTTTGGCCATGCAAATTTCTGGCCTCAAATTTAATTAGGTTTTCCTGTTGTTAACAGGATAGAAGAGATGTCTGCTGAAAAATAAACCGGTAGTATGTTTGGCGGAGTGAGGCAGACAGATCGCAGCGAAAGATCAAAGTGAAGCAGAACACTGCAGTGCCTCCTGAGCCCAGGGCATGAATGGACCAAGGCGCTGCACGCCATCCTGAAGCCAAGGCAAGTATGTGGGAGTACCTGTCAGAGGGCAAGCAGGTTGACGGGCTGTTGGAAAACCTCATGGGGCTGTTCATTTTGGTAAGCTGGCCAAAGTTCAAGGCCTAGCCTTTATTATGGCAGGAAATGAGGTTCAATAATTTCTCTCAAAATGAAACTCAAGGGTTAGTGAGATGGCTTGTTGACAAGTCTGATGACTCAAGCTTGATTCCCAAGGACCTACATGGTGGTCCATACTTCCCCAAACTGTCTTGTGGCTCCACATAAGCGCTGTAACATGTATGCCCTTCTCCACAAATAGATAAATGTTTAAAAAAGAAGCAGGAGTAACCCCCAACACAGGAGTGAAGTCATGAATGTAGAAGAGCAAAATGTTCATTGATTTGCAATGAGAAACAACTGGCAAAGGCATGAAAATGATCACCAAAATTGCCTCAGGAACACAATAGCAGATAAAACCAAATAAGCCAGTGAGCATGTATTGGAACCAGGCAAAAACCAAAGATGAATCAGGAGATGTTCTCACTCCTTTCCTGGGTAAGACCTGTGGTTCTCAGCCTGTGCTAGCCTCCCTTCCCTTTTTTTGTGTTCCTCCATCCAAATGAGAATCGACGACCTTTGAACACTTTATAGACGGTACCAGAATTCCACACCTCTTCGGAATGTCTTTGCTGCATAATTCAGGCTGAAGGGAGTGGAAGATTTAACTTCCAGAAAACAATTTTATTCTCATACTCCAGGTTCTAAGGACAAGCCGCAGTGTAAACTCCATACACTGACTATAACAGGTTGCTGCACAGACATATATATGGTTAAAACCAGAAAACGAATGTGATCCTTCCTCCCTGGGGGACATGAGTGATGAACAGAGATTGCCAATTCGGAGTTAACAGATTTTGCAGTCAGGCAAACTGGGTCTCAGACTTGAGAGCCAGCCCTTTTTACTAACCAGTGTCCCATTTCAGACAAGAAAGACATCTGGGACTCCACTGCTGTTACACAACCATAAGCAGGAACCACCTTGGACCTGCTAGCCACCCCTTCCCTATAGGGGTCATAATCAATCACCCTGCCCAATACCCAAAGACCCCTTTCCTCTTAAAAAGAGCCACATCCTTTGTTTGGGTGAGCTGATATTCATATTAATATTATTAGTAGTGAGCATTTCTCCCAGCTTCTCCCTATTCTCTAGGGGTAGGAGGAATGGCAGAGAACCTGAGTTTTGTTTCCAGAACTCATGTTGGGTGTCTCACAACCATCTGTAACTCCGGCTCCAGGGGGACCTGACAGCTGACACCTGCACCGTGCACATGCCCCCCGTAATTGAAAATTTTTTTAAAAAAATTAAAGAACAAGCTTCTGTTTGCTGTGTACCGGGCTCTTCAGAGTTCTAAGGGAGGGGGAAAAAAAAAAGAACACAGCTTCAGTTAGAAATTGGTAACAAATGACTCAGCGGATAACAAATGACTCAGCAGAAAGCCCCCAAAGAAAGCAGCAGACAAATGGGTTTTGTCAACAGGAAGTCAAGGTGTTAAAACTTAAACCCAGGTGCTCTTGGTGCTCTCACAGCTTGCTGGCATCTCCTGAGCTGCATCTTAGCGTTTGAAATTCTGAACCTTGGGAAACAAGGGGATGCTGTGTCCTGAGACAGGTTGATCTCAGCACCCTTGTTCCCTCCCCACAAGTGTATCTGCTGTAGGCAGATTGGACTGCTTTAAAGAGCCGCTTTAGGGTGGATAACTGTGAATGAAAAGAAGCTGTGTCTGACTGAACAAAAACTCCCGGAAGGAGTCTGTGTCTGCAGAGGCTGATGGGCTGGATGGGGTTTCAGTACTGTGGAGAGATTGGAATTTTTTAAGTTCAGAGGTTTATCTTGGGCTAGTTTGAGCCCTCTGAAGCAGCCATGCCTTGCTCCACTCTGTATCTGAACTAACACTTCATGATAATAAATAAAACCTTTTAGAATCTATTAACTTAGCAGAACACTAGTCTCCACCAATCCAAGAGCTGAGAACGTCGTGAGATAGCATCTTTGGCATAAGAAATAGCTCCCCCACCTCCCACCCAGTCTCGTTATACCCACTTCTCGGGTGTACCCACCAACGTATTTTAAATTTGCCTTGATTTATGACTTTCTTTATTCTGTAAAACTATAAATACTACATGAAACTGCATCTATGTTGGAACACAGAATTTGGGTATCCTACATCTGTGTTCCCGGGCCATGGTCACTCATAATGGCTCCAGAATGAACTGTCTCTTGTTCCCTTTAAGATAAGAGCTGTGGTTTTTATGTAGATAAATCTTAAATGATGAAATTTGCTTTTTAAGTTCTGGAGTCTAGGAATTCCAAGATTAATTTGTTTTCTGGGGAAGACCCTCTTCCTGGCTTCTATAGGTTCACTGTGACTCCATAAGGAGAGGGAAAACAAACTTTCTGGTGTCCTTCTAACAAGAGCATTTGTCTCTCATTAGGCTCCTTATTATGATCTTATTTAACCCCAGTTACCTCCTTAGAGGCTCTATCTCCAAATACAGTGACAGACAGGACAGCTGTCCATAATTTTGAATTTGGAGTGGGGAGTAATTCAATTCATGGCAGTATTATATCCCCAAATCAGAATTGGATCAGAGGGAGAGCTTTGGGGAGCAGGAAAGGTCTTGAATGAAAGTAAATAGTGTGGACAAAGTCCAGAGGTAATAGGTATCGTTAACATGGGCACAGTCATGTCAAGCAACAATGATTCTGACCAATGGAAATTCGGCAAGGCCTTCCTCCAGGGTGAGGCTCAGAGGGATGCCAAAGCCTTCTGTTGGTCCAGACACCTCCCACTGAGCCCAGCTAACCTCCTGTCTGTATATAATAAACATGCTGAGGGGCTCAGTTCTTGCATATTTGTGTGATCCTGTCACAGTGTGTGTAGCTTACCCGACTCATCTTTTCTGTACATGTGTCTACCCTTCATTTCCTTCATTCCCTCACCACCCCAGTCAGGTTTCCAGGACCATGCTGGGAAAGTCTCAGCAGAGAGCAGTTTGGACTGACCAAGGATGTCTCCCTTTTACTAGATAATTCTTAAAGCGCTAAAGCTCTCCATATCCTTTCAGAATGGGCTGAGACTGTGAACACGGAGTAGGAAGGACTGGTTCTGCTCCCTGCTCCTAGGTTGGATTCATGGCTTATCTGAATCAGCATTGGTGTATTTCACTCATCGTGTTCGGACTTACTCAGTGTTAGTATTAGCCACATTACTGAGCCATCTTATACACCTGTGATAAAGTCATGGGGCCCCAGAAAGAAAGTGAGAGGACTCCAAATGATTATGGCAAACCACTCTCCCCTGAGCACTTTTAAAATCTGAGTATTTGCCATGAATTAGCTCACAGCTTCCTTTTGAGACCATAGATAGAATCTTGTACATGTTCAAAGACACACCCACCAAATTAGAACACTACATATTGTTTTAGACTATGTTGGGGAAACCTTCGGTATGGTTAGCAAAATACTCCTTCCCATAAGGGATGTAGGATGCCTTTGACAGTGGGCAACCAATAGGCACTATTGTCACTGCTTGCCACAATACACCGCTGGTTCCTTTCCAGGGTTGACAGCTCTGCCATGGCTGTTGAAAGAAGCCTGTCTTTCCTAGACTGGTCTGGTTTGACACATTGTTAACAGATACTAATGGCAGGGAGCCTGAAATAAAGCACAACTTGCAGTTTTTAGGGCCAGCTTCCCAGGATTCTCATCAAGTGGCTAAGCGAAAATCACCATTTTTATTTTTATTTTTTTATTTTTTTGGTTATTTATAGATTTATGATGACACAGTTTCAAGTTTTAGAGGAAATAGATACAGAACTATTATTATTTTAATGGTGAGATCAGAGAATCTACAATGTTTCCTTTATTACACAACATAATCTGGTGTGTAACAATCAGTATTTTTCGTACTCAATACTCAATTCTTTTGGTAAATCTAGATGATATAAATTGGAATATCTAAAGACACTCACTTTTGTGTTTCATTATTAAAGCAGTTACAGAATTTTAGTCAGTTCACCTTTTTATTTTCTTGGGTCTTGTGTGTGTGTGTGTGTGTGTGTGTGCTGTATACATGTGTGTGTACAGGTATGGACATGCACAGGACCACAGAAGTCAGGGGAGGACTTCACTGTCCTTCTTTATCACTCTCTACTCCCCTGTCCCAAGTTAGAATACAGCCATTAAATCTGGAACTCACTATATTTTGTTTGCTTGTTCTGGGCTAGGCTGTGGGCTAGTAATCCCTAGTGATCCTCGTGTCTCTGCCCCGTAGGTGCTGGGATTTCAGACCCACAGGATATGGCCAGCTTTTTATGTGTGTGTGCCAGGCAACTCAGGCCCTCATAATG
>JAQHUG010000005.1:8433911-8453563 GCA_028555095.1 Dicrostonyx torquatus
CTTATTTTTCTAATCCCCATGCCCCTACCCTTATAAGTGGAAGCTAGTATCCAACACTCCCCTCCATTCTCTCCTCTTTTCTGTCTTGCTCTTATTTCCCCTTTCTCCCCTAATGTTTTCCAACTAAGTTTTAATTCTGTGTTTTGTTCTACCACAGACATTTTACACATTTTATTAAACTCTTAAATGGAGTATGACATAGGTCAACAATTACTACCCAAATATTTGTGTGTGCCATGATGATAGTTTTTGCACTGAGTTTGTATTTGTTTATTATTTTCACAGTAGTGTTTGGTTGGAAGCATCACCCCAGCCTCTGGCATCCATATATCCAATAGTCTGGAATGTTTGGGTGGAAAGTTCCATTCCAAGCCCCTCCCCTGGGAGTTGCCTCAGTCCAGACTCCACCTCCAAGAAAGCCCGCCAAATGGTGACCCCTCCTCAGAGATACTTAAGACCACTCCCACAGGGTATTTAAATAGCAACCCAGAGATCAAACATGTGGTTTCCTGGTCTTCCTTCCCCATCTCCTCTCTGAGGTCCTGGAAGGCCACCCGGGAGCACTGGCATCCATTAAACCTGGGCTTTTTCTAATTTGGTTTGATTTGGTCTGATTTGGATTATTGTGTCAATGTGAAGGTTTATTGGGGTGCAAAAACTCTTAAAATAGTATTAAAGTTTATTGAAGCTTAGAGCAGAATGGTAGTTGGTTGGGGGGGATGAGAGGTGAGGAAAATGGGAGATTGTTCTTCATTGAGTATAAAATTTCAATTTCCAGGATGAATAAATTCTGAAGATCTGTTGTATCTGAGTAGCTATAGTTGTTAATACTGTATCATATAATTAAACATTCTTTTAAAAAAGCATTTAATACATTAAAAGCACATTAAAATTCTTGTGATAATTAAAAACACCCGAATAGCATGGAAAAATTTGGCAGAAATCCTAACACAAGTGTAATTGAAGGAGGTACCATTATTGCCTTCTGTAGATGCCCTTTGAGGAGTATGGATGGAAGCAGGTTGGATATTATTTGATATTCATAAAGACAAAGACAGACTTTCCATTTTATTTAGAATGAAACTTGAGTGGTAAAAATAAACCATCAACACACATGAAAAGGAGCAGGGTTCCTTAACAAAATTAGTTTGTTGTTTTGGTTTTTAAATTTTCTCTCAAATTCAGGCATTTATTTATTTACTGCTGCCTAGAAGCAATAAACAAAATGAGTCTTAAGTCACAGAAATATGTCCCAGCTGTACCATTAGACTCCCTACAGTCAGCTGCATCTGCAGATGAAATTGATCTGCGAGCACATTTCACAGCAAGAAGCAAGTGACTAGCAGATCTAAAAAAATGTTTACAATCTCAATTCGCGCGGGATGGGGCAAGCTGGCTTTTGATCCAACTCTGGTATTTCTTAGTCAATAGGGTGTAGATTCCAGGTTTGTTGGCAACGCCACATTTATAGCCCCCAGAGACGATGGCATGGAAGACACCTTTGCAGACCAAGGGGCCACCTGAATCTCCCTGGAAAAGGAAAATCGGCAGATATGTAGTGAGAAGCTGGTGAGGTTTCCTAAAGTCACTGTTTTCTTTAGTGTTATTATCAGTCTTTGCTTTCTCTGTGACTCAGAGCCCCCAGCACTGCCTCTTATTCAGATTAGGCTTTCTGTGTCTGTTTGTCTGTCTATCCCTGCTTCTCCCTGTGTTTGTATCTCTGTCTATAACCATGAAGTTGTCTCCCTGCCCCTTTTATGTCTCTGTTCTCTCTGCCCTATGTCTATGTACACACCTCCCTTTGGTAATCACTGGCTTCTGGACTTTGCTAGTTAAAGAGCAGGTAGACATTGAGGTTGAAATTATCCACTGAGATAAAATAAAGCTCAAAATTGTGAATGTCACTTTGACACCAGTGGGCTTAGAACCAAATTGTTGTTGAGACCAGGAGAAAAGAGAAACCAAACACTGTGTTGGGCTTCCCTTGTCTTTTCCTATTGTTTTTTGTTTGTTTGTTTGTTATTTAATTTATCACTTGTACACACTTGAAGATGGCTCTGTGTATGTAACCCCCCCAACTGGGGTGATTTCAGAGGACCCAGCCTAATAGAGCACATAACTGAATTCTGTCATAAGTAAAGCAGTCATAGAGGAGGTGGGATGGCCTTCTGGTCAAAGAGTTGGCCTTCAAATATGAAGACCAGTGTCTGCTGCTGGTCACATGGCAAAGTGCAGGACATTGTCAGGGCTAGTTAGAGTTGCTGACCTGGTTAGCAGGGCGGTGGTCTCAGGGAGTCTTTGAACCAACCCAGTAAGGCTTACTCTAGTAGAATGCAAGTATTAAACTCTTATTTTTAAAAACGAGTAATCTGAGACCAGTGAGATATATCTCAGATAGAGCTTGCTTATCACCAAGTCTGATGGCCTGAGTTCTGCCCCAGGACCCACATAGTAGAAGGGGAAACTTCCCACAAATTGTCCTCTGGCCTCCATATGTATGCTATGGATTCATTTATGAGCCCACACACATAATACGTAAATAAATAAACACAACATAGAATGACTTTAAATTAGTAGGTCATTTGTCTATGCTGCTTATTAGTCCTCTAAAATGTGTACCCAATACTTTCTCACCATCTCTGCACACAAAAATTCTGAAAGAGAATAACAGTTGCTTTTCGTTAACCAGTCTGTGGTCTGAGGATTTGTGTCCCCTCAATCATGGGGAGCAATCCAATCTCCCAAGTGTTAGTAGCTGAGGTAGGGATTTGTGAGGTCATGCAGCAGGATTTCTCCTGAATGGGGTTAGAGTACTGATCAAAATCCCAGACTCCCTACCTCGGCCAGGTTAGGATGAAAACCAACAATCTATGAAGCAGAATGCTCCCCTCATGAGACCCCACATCCACCACTGTCTTGAGCTGGACTTTCCAACTCCCAGAACAGTGAAAAATACATTTCTGTGGGCTTTAAGACACGCAACTTATGACATTTTATCTTAGAAGTCCACGTTATTTAAGAAACACAAGCTGTACTTTTGAGCTTCTGGTATATGCATCTTTTCAGTCTTCTCTAAAAATCACTTTAAAAAATGGTCCTTTGGGGGCGGGGGGTAAGTTATCTTCTACTTATGACCTCAGGGCTGGCAGACTTTCTAAGGATGGTAATGTCCTTCAGTGGACACCTGTAAAAATACAGTCAGTTGTCTGATGGGACGAGCAAGTATTTGATGAGAGCAGCTTAATTGCTGGAGAAGTTCACACTGGTAGGTACGTAAGGGTAGAGGACCCTGCAGGAGTGGACAGTAAATTTTCAGAACTGTGGTTCCTGTTCTCCACACCTCCCCTCAGGGTCAGAAAGTGCACAAGTGACTGCAGTCCATTGGCCTCCATAGTCAGAGGCACCACTTCGAATGAGGATGCTTGTAGTTTGTTGTTTTTAAGTCTTTACTCTATGAGGGGCTCGCCACCCAGCTCCCAAATAAGTACACACTGAGTCTTATTCTTACTTATGAATGTCCCGCCTTAGCTGGGCTTGTTTCTAGCTAGCTTTTCATAACTTAAATTATCCCATCTACCTTTTGCTTCTGGGCTTTTTTATCTTTCTCTATCTCTGTTTACCTTTTTTTCCACTTCTTTCTCTGTGGCTTGCAGTGTAGCTGGGTGGCTGTCTCCTGGAGTCCTCCTCTCCCTCGTTTTCTCCTTCTTTTTCCTCCTCAATCCCTCTTCCCAGATTTCTTCTTCTATTTATTCTCTCTGCCTTCCAGTCCCATCTATCCTTTCTCCTGCCCCACTACTGGCTGTTCAGCTCCTTATTAGACCAATCAGGTGTTTTAGACAGGCACAGTAACACAGCTTCACAGAGTTAAACAAATGCAACGTAAAAGAATGCAGCAAATGTTCCACAGCATAAACAAATGTAACATACCTTAAAGTAACATTCCACAGCAGATGCTTACCTGGCAGGAATCCTTTTGGCCTTTGGCATCTCCTGCACATATCATGTCTCTGGTTATAACAGGTTTGCGGTTGTAATAGCTTTGGCTATTGCAGCGTTTTCTGCTTATGATGATAACAGTGACTTCTTGCAGGGTATCAGAGTTTTTTAACTGATCTGGGTTGGTGGCTCCCCAGCCAGTAACCTGGCATTTGGTTCCATCTCTAATATAGTTTTTGGATTTCAGTTGAAGCAGTTGGACATGCTTGTTGAGTTCTGCAGCAGTGTGAAGCTGAAAGGTAGAAAACTGGGTAAATTATTCTTCCCCAGTAGTTAATGCAACTAGATCTCATTTGACCGTGCATTGGGTGTGTGGTCCCTCTGCCTCAGGAAGGCATCTCTTCCCCTCGAGTATACTTTGGTGATGATCTGCAGTTTCATTTTTGGCTGTTGTTTTTCTCTGAATGTGATTTCCATTCTCCATGGAGCTCACTGATATTTGGGGATGGAAGCATATTCAGAGTAGGAGTTCCGCCCAGTCTTGAGCAAACTGGCCTTTGCCCTGCCTTGGAAGGTTTTCTGTGGAATGGCATGTATAAGTCATGACTTTGTGGGCTGGGCTGCTTCCTGCTGGATAGGGCCCCTGAGTATGGTCTAGACCACATTTGGGCTGGACAAAGTATGGTCTAGACTAAGTTTTAACTTATTTCTGATTCCCTGAAGTCCCTTAATTGGCTCTGTTACATAAACAACTGTTTTAGTTTTCAGTTGCTATTGTGAAAAGCATTTGGGGGAAAAGCATTTCCTGGGGGATCCTTCGGGCTGCTGACATGTTGCTCTTCCACACAGGGAGCAGTACCATTGGTTTCCCTGGCATAAACACGTCTCTAATGCATTTGTGGTTTCTGTTTTCCTTTCACAGGAGTATATGGGGTAACATGAGCCTTCATAGAACATTTCAGTTACCTCAAACACAGGGAGGGTGCTGCCAAAATGATTTCATGCAGCTGATTAATGGAGTGATTTTGTATGAGAATATTGAAGAGACTGAGGGAGGCAAATCTACCTACCTTTATTAGCATGATGTCATGTGATGTGAGACCTGATGGAGATCTTGAGAATGGGATGAGTTTTTTAATCTCCAATGTTTGTTTCGTGGGCTCATTCTTTGAGAGAGAATGTGCTCCCAAGACCACTGTGGGAGAGTGGCCTCTAGGAAACCTAAAAGAGCAAACAAATTGGAAGTAACACAATGATGTGCAAACCCAACAGTCATAGTGGGACATGGTGGAGGTCACACGCATGAAAGACCAAGGACAGACTCCAAAGAGACCTGCTTAGGGCCAGGTGAAGCGATGGAGGCCCCAGTGGATCTCATCACACATCTCTGCCTTCTCTGTCAGCTTGCTCCCTTCCTAGAGCTGCTGCATCTTTCCAACAATGTGTTTAGATAAATAAGGTGAGGCCTCGAGTGCCTGCTGGCTCATCTTTCTGAGGAGATTCATTTTAGGAAGGCTGGGCCTATTACAGGTCAAGCAAATACATGTGAGTACATTCATAGCCAATGATGAAAATAGAACCGATTTTGTTTGGGGCATTTTGACTGCATGTTGCAACCATTTATGGATTACGGATATTTCCTGTTGTAGTATACTTATGAAAGCCATTTCAAATAATTTTTTTTAGAACAAGGATGTGCTAAAAATGCCCTAGAGGGGTAGCTCAGTGGTAGAGTGCTTGCCCACCTGCACAAGGTCCTGTATTCAATCTTTTGTGTGTGTGTGTGCGCACACACACACACACACACACACACACACACACACACCAAAAAAACAATCAACCAAACAAACAAAAACAAGGAAAAAATAACAAAGAAAAGATATATATATAATATATATAAATATATATGTCAATGCAATTTCCATCAAGCAGGGGGCAGGGGGCAGAAGCAGAATTATTACACATTTCTATATAATCCAACTGGGTTACATAGAAAAGCGTTGTCTTAAAAATCAAACAAAAATTTGTATTTGCTTCTACTAGAAAAAGGGGTCAGGGCAGGATACAGCAGAAACACATACACATATACACACAGATTTGTGTTCTTAAAAATCAAGAAGGGTACAGGAATCTTAAGGGAATGAAAGGAGTGGTTGTGCAGCTTCGGAGAATGCGCGGGGCAGTGGGGAGGGTTTGCATGTGGCAGACCTGGGTTTAGAGAAAGCACACAGGACTGCAGTGGGGGCGAGTTCGCAAGTGGCAGACCTATGGCTGCCTGGAATTACCACTTCTAATTTTCTACCAAAAGAGCTTATTTTGGGAATTCCAGCTCTATTTGCTGAAAGTTTGCCTATTGTGAAATCAGAATGGGGATGGAATTTCTCAGAGGACATGGATTAGATTTCTTTGGATAGATTCAAACTCAAATCCAACATGCCCACCAAACCCAAACCTCTGGAGGGAGAGGAAGATCACCTCTGGGACCGGAGAGCGGGTGTGTCTGTAAGCAGCATTCCCAAGGACAGCTGTGAGGTACGAACACCACTGGGGAAGGTAGACGCTGGTGAAGGAGATGGCTGAGATTTCCAGCACTGGTTCATCTTTCACCCAGTTCCTCCACTAGCTGCTGACGTTGAAATGTTAGAGCTATTTTGGTCTCCACTGCGACAGGCTAATAAACCCCACGCAGATCAATCAATATGCTCTCTGGATTTTCAGCTGTGATCTGCCCTGTCATGGTCAAATCTTCTGCCCACGGAATAAATGAAATGACCTGAGTTCCAGGATTCTACTTCTTTAAAATCTTTTTTCTTAAAAAACAAAAACAAAAAAACAAAACAGACACACACACACACACACACACATATACACAGAATGTGTATGTACTATGGTGTGTGCATAGAGGTCTTTCAGGACTTAGCTCTCTTCTTCCACCACATGGGTCCCAGGGATCTGCTTCAAGTCAGATTTGGTAAGTGCCTTTTATTTATTGAGCCGTCTTTCTGGACTCCATCTCTTTATCTGTGTCTAGATGTGAATTCACACACGAGAAAACTAGTACCAGAGTTATGCATTTGCACATCACAGGGGTTTTCTAACAGTGGCCTTTAGCACCTGGAGGTACTTTTATGCAGTTTCCTGAGTTCCACCCTGGCTGCTTGGTAACTATCTTAAGCATGTGAGAGGGAGAGAGAAGGGTTTAGGGAGGGAAGAGGGCCAATAAAAAGAGCCAGAAGTTTTCTTCTGATGATTTAAAACATTGAAAAGAAGACAATTCAAGAGTATTTTTTTAAAAAAAATGTATTTCCTTCACTTTTCTTTCTTTCTTTGTAGACAGACTCTTCCTGGGTGCTCCAAGCCAGCCTCAAACCAGCAATCCTCCTGCCCTGGCCTTCAGAGTGCCACCATACCTGGTCTCCATTTCTTTCTAGGTTTGAGGGATAAGTGCCAAGGCACGAAGGTAGACTGGGGTAGATGGGTGCTGAGAGGGAGCCTTCCTCCCAGATTTACCTCTGTCACTGTGCTGAAAGGAAGGGCTGGCTTAGTAAACGGTTCCCCCAGGAGCCTTGTGAGCACATTTGTGGGAAGCCACCATTGAGCTGTTTCATAAATATTTTGAATTTCATAAGGCTTAATATTTTTCCAAACACTGATCTGCCTACATTTTTACACCCAAATGTCCCCTGAAAGAAATTAGATCCACATATTTCAGAGTTGTTTCTATGCCAGCCATTTAAAATGATATTTGGTAAGATTTCTTATAAACTCCAAGACCTCTCTTCAGTTCTCCCTCACCTTCTCCTTCCTCCTCCTCTCCATCTTTCCCTTCCTCTTCTATTATTTAGTATTATTATTATAATCATTATTGTTATTGTTGTTATTTTAAACAATCTCCTCGCCCTAATTTGGGACACACTTTTCTTGAGTTAAATCCATTACACAAATTTTCAGACTTAACTTAGTATCCTCTGCCTTCCTGCTGTGACTTCACACACCATGCACCAGGTCTCACACTTAGCCCCCAGTCCAAACCCCCTGCTTTCTTTCCCCTTCCCACCAGCATCTGCTGAACAGTCTACCTTCAGCTCCTTGTCTGACGAGCTGTGGGTGAGCTCCAGAAGCATATCTGGAGAGGTACAAACTTCGCCTTGAGTGAGATTTTCTAATGATGTGGGAAGCAGGACAGAAGGGAGGGGTGTATGGGTTAGTAAGGATATGAAATTGGAATCCAGCAACTTGCTCTTTAGAAACCGAGTCTGTCCCTTATTTTCACGCCCTGGAGTTTCTAGCAGGGTTCTATCAAAAGGCAGCAACTAGACAATATCCTCAAAGCAGGGAGAATCAAGACAGCTCAGTTGTTCTGTCTAGATGGTGTTGATGTCTAGATAGCAATTTTTGGAAGCTAAGATACATTTTTTTTTTTGAGACAGTGTCTATATATCCCCGGTTGATGTGAAGCTCAGCATGCAGACCAGGTTGGCCTTGAACTCAGGCAGATCGCCTGCCTCCTCCTCCTGAGTGCTGGGATTAAAGGTGTGTGCCACCATGCCCAACTTTTTGTTACTAGATTTCTTCATTTTATTTTATGTTTGAGTGTTTTGCTTGTATGTATGTCTGTATGCCACATGCAAGCTTGGTGCCCGCAGAGATCAGCAGAAGGCATTGGACCCCTGGAACTAGAGTTGACGGATGGTTGTGAGCCACCACATGGGTGCTGGGAAGCAAACCCTGGTTTTCCGCAAGGGCAGCAGATACTTGTAAGCACTGAACTATTTCTCCAGTCCCTAAGACATATTCGTAAGTGAAGGGCTATCATGTTTTAAGGAAAAGAGAAGGTGATCAGGGATTCAGGCAAGAAGCTTAAAGAAGCAAATATGCAAACAGAAGAAATGAAATCAGAAAACTCAAGCGAACACCATCAGCTCTCTACTGACTGTCTTCACAACATCCCAAGACAGATTTTATAATTCCTCTTAAACTGAAGGGACCTGGGGGTGGGGTGCTGTCCTCCATGGTCAGAAAAGCTTCCCTTTAAATATCCCCATCCCCACTGACCTGCTCCGCATCACGTTTTAGAAACCCTCTATAATTGTTTTTCCCCCAAGGGAAGTTGCTGTCTCTTATTGTTGTGATTTCCAAAGTGCGGTCCTCAGATGTCTAGGGTAATGCAGAAGGCTGAAGAACTAGACAATCTGCAAATCCTTTGCCAATACATACACTCATAGTGTTGTCTGCAATATATCTGTGCTTACCAAATATGTCAAATATTCTGAAATACTAAATAAAAACACCAATTCTCAAAACCCGATGAAGCAGGATACAGTAACCTCCCCTTGGACACAAGCTTCCTTTCAGCAATTTCAGTTGCTTGTGGTCATCTGCTGTTGAACACTACATGGAACATTCCAGAGATAACAGTACACACATTCTAAATTACTTACTAGAATAGATCATTTTAATTATTCTCTTTTATCACCGTCTTTCATCTTACTGCACTTAATTCCTGGAGTAAGTTTTGTCTAATGTGTGTTGTTCTTCCTAGTCACTGAGAGCCATATACTGGCAAAGCACGGGGACTCACCAAGAGTAGCAGTGGGCTGCTGTTAGCACCCACTGCGGATGGATCAGGACTCCTCCACAGATGTGACGGCCGCGGTACTGGATGGAAGCCATAAATGGCCTGGAATGTGGCGGTACTTCTCTCCCTCCAATAATTTCAGTGCGGAAACCTGTAAAAGTGAGCCGAGAGATTTCATGTGATCCAGCAGTGGCATCTAATTCTTCAGACAGCAGGCATCATTGTCACGATACTCTTTTTCAAGACCAATAAAACCCAATAGTTGCTATACTTTGCTGGCTAGCAGGTGAGAGGGAAAATACAGTTTACAGTGTAACAGCGTAATCACAAGAAAGTCATATCATATTCATATGATATCATATTCACATGTGGCAGGAGCAGGAGATACTTACACTCTGAGCACAGATAAACCCCAGCAGTCAGGACAAACAGAGCAAATGGAGAAAGCCTCATAATTACGATGCTTCAGCGTTAAGGAGCACAGAGGAACTACTTTGCTCTGTGACTGATGAAGATGCTGAAGATGGTTGGGTTTTTCTCTTTCTTACTTTCCTTTTTTCTTACAAGCTTCTCACCTCACATGCTCCAGAGGTTAGAGCTTTCACACCCAAGTTTTCAGAGTAACTATCTATCGGTTTGGGGAGTTTCAGGTCTGTGCTGCTAGTGTGCCATGAAGAGCTCATTTCTGGATGAGTGCTCTTGGTACAAATGGTGAAGACCCCGGTGTGATGTAGACAGTTTAAAGATGGTCCTTGCTCTAAATCAGTGGTTCTCAACCTGTAGATCATGAAGTCACATAGCGGATATTTACATTAGGATTCCTAACAGTAGCAAAAATTACAGTTCCGAAGTATTGTGAAATAATTTTATGATTGGACTCACCACAACATGAGGAACTGGATTAAAGGGTCACAGCATTGGGAAAGTTGAGACCCACTGCCCTAGAGCAATACTTCTGTTTCCCCTGGCATGAGATGGTGTTCCCCATGTTTAATTCCTCTCACTTTTCATTTGTGCATAGATTTATGGTGGAGAGACACGGAGCCTCGCACAGATCCTAGTGGCTCTATGGTATGGCTTAGCTGCAGCCTGAGTACCATCCAAAAAACCCATACCTTTCACAGCAAGCACATCCCTTGTCTTGCCGTTCTTTAAATGTGGCCAGAGTTGGTTACATTTTACTTACATATTTTGGAGATTTAATCATGTTACTAAAGGAGAATATTGGCAGCACATTTTTATTCAAATTCTCTTTGACTTAATTTTAATTGAAAATGACCACATGTTTATCCAGGGCCTTAATAATGTATTTTAAAAGGCAAGCGCTGTATTTTGTCATCTTCCCAGGAGCAGATGACAATGCAATGCCAGGCCTTTTAGTGGACCTTATCTTGATCAGACTCAGGATTCTGTCCACACTGAAAACGCAAGTCCATATAGGACAAAGTAGGTACAAATACACATAGATAGATTAGGCTCAGGAGCCCTAATATTTTCCAGAAACTCTTACCAAAACTTGCATAGTTTTTAGTTATTTTTTTAAAGATTTATGAAATCTGTCTTCTATTTTTAAAAAAAGAAAACCAAAACTGTTATGCTAGGTAGATGGCAAGAGAATCCTACATTATTGTTTTTCTTTGACAAGAAAGCAGGAAAAATAATTAATATCCATTATACAGCAAAATTTAATGATATGTAGGTTGAATGTCTTACTTCCAAAATTCTCCCTACATGATCATTTGCATCTTCATGTCTATATCTGTGAGGAAGGCAGGGCGGAAGTTATATTTAAGTTACAATCGAAGAAATAAGCTCAGAGAGGCTCACTTGTCCACGTCCACAGCGTTGGAGCTGAGCTAAACCTCACCCCTCACCTGCGGTCATGTGGGTGTTGAGAAGCGTATGTCAGAGCACAGCACCAGATAGGTAGTGCCGCATTTTCATTTTACAGGGGTGCAGCCACAGCAAAGCCATCCAAACGCTGAACAAAGCAAACAAGTCACACCCAGAGAAGTGACTTCCTGCTAGGGAGAGCAAAAGGTGAGAAAAGCCACAGGATTACCTAACGGAACCTGTTAGCACCACCCGAATGCCCCGTGAACTGTCGAGCGATCTCTGTTACTGCTCATGTACTCTCAGCTGAGCCCTCGGGTGCCATCTTTCCATGCTGCCGGGTTGGCATGATCATAACTGTCCTCTCTGGTAATGATGCTGGGAGCAGAAGGCAAGTGAACGTAACAGTGATTTGAACGTAAGGAAGACGTAAACTGTAAAGGGCAGTTTTAGGATGGCGTGGTTGAAACATCACGTCTGGCTTACGGCTCTATAGTAAGGACGTAGAACTGCCTAGCTTTTATTGAAGATGATTGAACACTTTCAGCTGTATTTCCAGGGAGGTGGCTGCCCTTCGTCCTGTTTTGTGAATGGAGAAACTGAAGCCGAGACTGTCTAGATTACCCAGCTCACAGATTGCTCCTAAACCCTAGGTGCTGGCTTCAGAGTTCACGTTTCCATCAAGCGAACCACACTGTCGGCCCTGCTCCCTCTGAGAAGCACCTGGCTTAGACACTTCAGGAGGCAGGCTGGCCATGCAGAAGGGAAAAAGGATTTGGTCTTGCACACCGCAATTAGACATGAATGAGATTTAGTTCAATTGAGAAGGGCGGCCCATAACTCTTTCTTGTATTTGACCTGGAAAATTCTGAGAATTGCGTTGGTTTATAATAATGAGTTTCTGGGTTTTGGCTTTAGACCCCTGCACTAGTTAATAGTATCATTTGTTATTGTATTTGGGATCCTGGGTTTGAAGATAGCAGGCTGTGTAATACGATGAACTGGGTCATCTCATTGATTTCTGGGTGTTGGTTTTTGCTCTGTTGAGTCTGCAGTGGGGAGAGCTATGTTTGCTTTGGATGGCTCTTACAGCAGCTGGACTAGTCTGAGCAAGTGCACGGTGCTCAGCCTGGCTCTTCATGTCGCATCCGGGCCTTGCGGGTCTCTGCTGTGTTGTTTAGCTGTCACTGTGAGCTGCACTGAGAGATGTTTTTGACACTCCTGCCTTTTAGGGGAACCTGATAGACCAGCTGAACTAATTGTCCCTCTGGGGCTGTCTTCCATAGCCCAAGCACCTGCGTGCAGACTCATAAGCCACACTCTTTAGGGGCTTGGGTCACTTGAAGTGTGGCTGACAAACTTGTGCCAGTCTGAGACCTGTTGATGATTCATTAGGAGATAGACAAGAACAGAAACTGAAAATGAGCATTTGAAAAATTACAGCAATTCAAATTGTCTTTATAATAATTTTTAATGAAACATAATTTGTTGAATTTAACGATGTTAGGCAAGTCTTTTATATACCTTTGTTATTTGATTAATTGTTTCATTCATTTGTATTGTATAGAAGTGTTAATCCCTGATGGACTAAAAGTAAAAACAAGTTAAGAACACACAACACACACACTCACAGCCTTCCCAGTGTAGGAAGCACAAAGAAGCCCTATAGACACAACTCTGGAGTAGATGAGTGTCCAGCCTTTCTCACTGATTCACTATTTGTGTCTTTTGCAAAGCTGATTGAAAAAGATTTATTTTAGTTTTTATTCTGTGAATTTGTATCTGTCTATGTGAGAGGTATGTGCCTGTGAGTGCAGGTGCTGGAGGAGTCAGAAGAAGGCGCTAGATCCCCTGGAGCTCAAGTTAACAGGTGGTTATGAGTCTCCTGAGGTGGGTGCTGGAAACTGAACTTGGGCCCCCTGGAAGAGCAGAAAGTTCCCTAACTGTTCAGCCATCTCTGGAGCCCCATTTTAAAAATTATTTTAAATTACATTTGTTTGTTTGTTTGTTTGTTTAGGTGTGTGTGTGTGTGTGTGTGTGTGCAGCCACATGTGACATGATATATGTGTGGAAGTCAGAGGACAAGTTGTAGGAGTTAATTCTCTCCTTCCTCCATGTGGATCCAGAAGTTGAACTCTTGTCGGGTTGTCAGGATTGGTTGCAAGAACCTTACCCATTGAGTCATCTACACACACACTTCAGCCTCTTTTGAAAGAACTTCTCATCACTATCGTGTCTAAGATTTTGTGGCCCTCCCAGCCTTGGATACCTGAGATCAGCCCTTGGTAGTCTTTTGTTGAGTCCCTCTCTTTTGAGCCCACCATCATTGGGGGTTTGATTTCTGTCTGGAAATAGTTTAACTAATTTGATAAGTGAGTCTGCTAGCAATTGCAGTGAAACTATTTGGCAACTGGATTTGGGAGGAACATTGGGGTGCTATATACTAATATGATGTTGAAAGGTCCAAAGGATGTGTAAATCCTATAGCAGGTGACAGCCAGCTTACTCTTACAAGGTCCTCAAAAACGAATGATCTTAAGAACAATTGCAAAAAAAAAAACCCAAACAAAAACAAAACAAAACAAAAACCCAGGGCACCCTTAGCCTCAGAACTGTGCTTAGCATAAATCTTTGCAGAGAAGCGAGAGGCTGGACTGCGGCTTTTTCTCAAGTCAGATGCGAACACTTTGGAAGACTGCTATGTGCCCTCTCTGGGGTAGTGATGGTGATGAAAGTGAGCACAAAATTGATTTGTTTTACCTTTCTCTACTTCAACTTTCCATCAGAACACATTTTGCATTATTAATTCTTTTTATTTAATATGGAGAATATTTTTGAATCCACCACCAAGTTAAGAAGCACAAGGAGGGGCTGGAGAGATGGCTCAGAGGTTAAGAGCACTGACAGCTCTTCCAAAGGTTCTGAGTTCAATTCCCAGCAACCACATGGTGGCTCACAACCATCTATAATGAGATCTGGTACCCTCTTTGGGCCTGCAAACATACAAACAGAACACTGTATACATAATAAATAAATAAATCTTAAAAAAAAAACACAAGGAGCAGTTTAGCACCTTCCAGTTTCAGCCCTTCCCAAGTCCCGCATGAACTAACGGTGAAGATGAGCACTGCTCCAAGGTCTTGACTTAAGCAAAGGCCATGGACAAATAGGACCACACGGCACAGTGGGCTGCCTGCTGGAGAGGCCTGTCTAGTTGTCCAGCATCTCCCTAGTCCTTTCTCCAGCCTTCAAGCTGCTATTTTGTGATTCCTCTTTCTCTTCTCCTTCAGGGTGGCCTTGGATTCCATTGTCTGAGTTCAAATGTTATGGGAGAGATGGGGATAGTCCCACAGAGGGTGGTCCCTATGATGTCACTGGACCCAAGGCAGGTCATTTACACTGTCTGCAATGTTTTTCCTAAAAGATTTACACATGTGAGAATCCTGTCAGGAGGGATGACTGCCAAAGGAAGGTCAACGGCCTTGACTGCTCATCCAAACTCTAGTTTTACTGGAACACAGGCCTTGCATAGAGGAAGGTGAGCACTATTTGAGCATAGGAGGGTGTTAGGAAGAACACTAGGGTCAATATGTAAGAAAACTTAAAGGGAAAAGTGTACGGGAAAGGACTTAGTGATAAAAACAGAACACTTACCCTTAAATTCACCCTGTAGAAAGATTGTCAGGAAGTCTGTTGTGAGACTGTGTCTTCTATGGATGATAAGGAAGCTACAGGCCAAAATCTCAACAATTCGTCTTTTTAAACAAGACCCGAATGGTGACAACGCCAGTTGACATGCCAACATGGGAGGGGATATCACACAGGGTTCTACCCCTATATAAAGTGAATTAACAACTGCTGAGAGGAAAGTTGGTTTTCCCCAGGGATGACTCCTCTCATTGGTTATCAATACAAAATGGTTATGCCTAAAACACAGACATGTGAGCAACACCAAATAAAGTTGGTATATTGTCTTTATATATTTTTCACATATATATCAATAAAAAATTAAGGAAAAATAGGCCATAAATTTGAGATGGCATTAGGAAGATATGGGAAGGGATGAAGGGAGGATAAAGAGGGGGAAATGATTAAATATAGCACATATATGTGAGATTTGACAATTAATGTAATAAAAAACAGAAGAAAGCAGAGGCAATAAGGGAAAGAAAAAGAATAAACACATTATTAAGGGGAAAAAAACCAATCCACCAAAGATGGCAGAGCTTATAATAAACCAGTCTATTTGTATTTGAACAGCTCAGATCCTGTGAGATATATCCCATGCCAAATATGCTAACATTTTATTTAATAGAAGCAGGTCTAGTAAAAGGAGTGAGTCTATCATTGAAAGCTATTGAATTTTTTTCTGAATGATTTCATAACGAAGTCATGGGAGGTAGAATAATAGGTAATTTAAAGTGATAAGTTCATCACCAAGAAAAACACAGAAATTACTATGGTCAAGTCAGAACTCAATAAATATTATTTATTCATTAATTTAATATTTCATTATTTTCATTGGGAATTAATTAATCTAGAAATTTCCATGCAATTCTAATCACAGTAGGCAGAGTTAGGATATGTAGCTTGGTGATAGATGTTGTATAAGTATGATAGACATACATTTCTCAAGGCTAGTGATTAGCCAAATGGCACAAATGTGTGAGTGAGTGCACACACAGGTTAGTTGCACGCCCGTGCACAAACACGCACGCGCGCGCGCGCACACACACACACACACACACACACACACACACACACACACACACACAGGCTAGTCTCCAGTTTGTTCTCTTCTCTTTCCCTCCTGGATCTGGAATTACAAGCACGTGCCGCAGCATCTAGCCCCATCTTACTCTTTATCACAAATAATTTGGGTTGGAGCAAAAATTTTCTATGAAGGAATTAACACATTATAAATCTTAAGTAATTTTACTTAAGTAAATTAAAATAAAGTTCAAGAAGAAAGCAGTCAAAATATCATAGACAAGATTCAATGATGATAAAACATTTGAGTTGAAAATATACACCCTTATTAATATCTTTATTATACACAAAGCCCTTCTGCACTGATTAAAGCACATTTCACATTTTGCAAGACTTAAAGTCTGATATACGAAGGACATAAACTATCTTAAGTCCTGATGGAAAGCCCACATGGAGAGAGAAAGAGAAAGCAGTAAAAGCAGAGTCTATGAAATTTTCATTTCTCTGACAGCACACTGGATGCCATTAATAGTCCAATTCTGATATCTATTAAAATTTTGAACTTTGTAAACCCATTTTCCAATGACAACTTTCTCGATTCTCCTCTTCTCTCTAAAATCCAGAGTTCACACTTTCTTTTCTCACCAGAATTTCAAATCACGTCCCTTTGTTATTTAGCCGAGTTCACGATGAGCGCCCTTTATGTACTCTCACAGAAAACGAAAATGTGTTTGGTTTTTCCAAAAATAAAAACAAGTCAGGAGGTACCACAGCCTATAGGATGCAGGGATCCTGATCTCATCATTGCCTTTCATTTGAACTCCGTGTGGAGGCTCCAGACATTGTACCTCTTACATCCATATGTCTCTTAATTAGATCACTACTGCTGTGATAAAACACCGTGACCAAAGCAGCTTGGGAGGAGGAAGGCTTGTCGATAGGAACTTGGAAGGAACCTAGAGGGCTGGACCAAAGCAGAGGCCGGGGAGGAACACTGCTTACTGACTAGCCAGTCCTTCATGGCTTGCTCAGCTGGCTTTCTTATGACACAGGACCACCTGCCCAGGGGTGGCACTACCCCCAGTGGGCTGGACTCTCCTCTGTCAGTCAGCAATCAAGAAAATGCCTCAGAGACTTGCCTACATACAATCTGATGAAGGCATTTTTTATTTTAAACGTCAATTGAGGTTCCTGTTGGGATTTGACCCTACCTTGTGTCAAATTAACAACAACAACAACAACAAAAACACCTAACTAGAACATCGAGCCTGTATCACATGGAAAACACCAATCTGCTGCTGGCTTGAGTAGAAGCTGGGACTCCTTGGACCAAGACATACTGGCCTCAGTGTACTTGGACAACTGAAGATAAGGGCATGAACCCTAGGGAAGACTCGTCCTAGTCAGCCCTGTGAGGCAAGGTACCCTAGAACAGTGGTTCTAAACCTTCCTAATACTGTGACCCTTTAATACAGTTCCTCATGTTGTGGTGACCTCCAAGCATAGAATTATTTTTGTTGCTACTTCATAACTGCAGTTTTGCTGTTACGATTTATAATATAACTATCTGAGAGTTCCAGTGGCCTTAGCTGACTGCAGCTGGCTGAGAACCACTGCCCGAGAGGTACTCGTTTTTTGTTTTTTTTTTTCTTTTCTTGGGTGGGGGATCTTTTCAAGGAGTTTACTCTTTGTATCCTTGAACCCACAATGAATGCATTCTGGTCTATTCCTGAGATGCCCTTGGAAAGTAAGGCATTAGGCTTCTTTATCATGCCCGAATCTTCCTCAGCAGCTACCCCCCCCCCCGAGTACATACAGATTTCTCAACCATTTCTGCTCCACTATTTACTCACAGTTCTCAACTGTAATTCTGGTTAAAGCAGCCTTCAAGGTCCATTTCCTAGTCCAAATGCTGGACTGCCTTGAAATCTCCTCCTCCATACATGAGTTACCACTGTACTGGCTGGTTTTGTGTGTCAACTTGACACAAGATGGAGTCATCAGAGGAGAAGGAGCCTCAGTTGAGGAAATGTCTCCATGAGATCCATCTGTAAGGTATTTTCTCAATTCGTGATCAGCTTAAGGGCCCAGCCCATGGGGGTGGTGCCAGTCCTGGGCTGGTGGTCGTGGGTTCTATAAGAAAGCAGGCTGAGCAAGCCAGGGAAAACAAGCAAGTAAGCGGCACTCCTCCATGAACTCTGCATCAGCTCCTGCCTCCAGGATCCTGCCCTGCTTCCTCCAATGATGGGCTATGATCTGGAAGTGTAAGCCAAATAAACCCTCTCACCGCCCCCCCCACTTGCTTTTTGATCGTGATGTTTCATCACGACAATAGAAACACAAACAAAGACAACCACACTACCTTTAAATCCAGCCTCATGCAAAGTCTCAGGATGCAAACCAGTTATGGAGACATTCTTTGCCTGAGCAAAATGGTCTCTTAGTGAAGTTGGAATGCATACACTACACCCTGATTCCTTAAGAACTTCCCTGAGAGCATCGCATCCTGTCCTGCATAAAGCTGCAAGTGAGAAAAAAGATGGTGAGCAGTTACACCAAATTAGGCACTTAATCAAGTGCTTGCAAATTGTGCATTGCGAAAATATCCATAGTTGTTTATTTAGAGCCACTATTTCTCAACTCTAAAGTGCTTTATTTCCTACATATTTTCTTTACCCCAGCAATATCAGGAACTGGAGACATAATAGAGTCAATTTGAGTAAATGTCTCCAAAGGGAATTCACAATGCTAAAATCAAAATAACATAAAAAAATTCTAAATTAAGATTTTCATTGTTTCCACCAACAAAATTTTGATGTTGGGAACCTTCTCTTTCTTTCCCCTGGTGTTCAAATAGCAGCCATATTTCATTGTGAGGGATCTGATGCCAATAGTTGAATCAGTCTGTATTTTAATTTAGTATTTCCTTCAGACATTCTTTGAACATGTGTCAACAGGAAAGAACATGTTTCAAAATACACTTCTCCTCATTCCTTGCTTGATAAGCTGAGCGAAGTTCAGTATATGTCTTTAACTCTCTCTGTGTTTTCTGGATTTTGACAAAAAAAAATAATAACAACTCCTAAGAGCCAGTCAACCTCAAGCTTCAAAACCAGTGGGACTGGGCTGCGGGGACCCTTTCTTTTCTGGCTATAGTGTTCTCGTTCTCCTTCACTGCTCCCCTCTCCATGGATTTATTGTTAGGAGACACCACCTGCATCAGAGGTCATTTTGAAATGCTCACTTTCCAGTGAGTTTTCATTTAGTGTTCTTCAGGTATTGAAAAAGCCTCTGAGTTGGGTGGTGGTGGCACAGACCTTTAATCCCAGCACTCAGGAGGCAGAAGCAGGCAGATCTCTGTGAGTTCCACGACGGCCAGTCTACAGAGCGAGTTCCAGGACAGGCTCCAAAGCTACAACACAGGGAGACCTGTCTAGGAAAACAAAACAACAACAACAAAGGTGCCTGAGGATGCAGGACAGCATCTCTGAGGTGAGGTGTCTCAGAGATGGGTGCTGATGCAGAATGAGAAAGTTTGGGAAGAGAACATGGGTTGCATAGGTAAAGCTGGGCCTTGAATAATGTTCCAGTTTTG